>JAQFVV010006333.1:2743363-2817482 GCA_028023455.1 Epiperipatus broadwayi
GATTTTAGAATCTGATCCATTACAAGTTAACACAATTGAAGAAGAGATCTGGACTAATTAAAGTCTAATAAAAATTTCTCAACACTTTAATACAACCATCCCACATGATTTGTTTATGTCATTTAAACATTTCTTTACTGACCAGTCTGTTATCCTTGCAATTACAGATGTAAATTGTTCGCTGTATAGATTTCCTAAGGATTTTCTATACTAAAAATTAAGCGCAAATAATTTATGGGATTCTATATTGCACATTGCAGATCATCCAAACCCTCATTATCTCGCTATTGAATTCTATAGTGAAGAACAAAAAAAAATTGATAAAACAATTAAAACATTAGGGAAATATGCATTAGTAAAAGTTAACCAATATAGAGAAAATTTTCATACTGGCACGTATTTTAACTATACAAGAAATGACCTCAATAAATTAATGCAACCATTCAGAGCTATTGTTGCCTTTCAACCTATATATTTAAAAGGAACTCTGATACCAATCTATGGCAACAGTTATCATTTTAAAGTTAAATTAAATCAAAACGTAAATCCAAATGATATTTCCATTCTTATAACTGACCACAAGTTACTTTTAATAATTCATGGATTTAAACTGCAATGTTTTCACTGCAAAAAACAAGGGCATATTATAAATGCATGTCCAAACTTAAATGTAAACATTGTGATATGAGAGCAACCTCAAGTCATCAATGTGGAAATGCGCCAATAAATAATACATAATTCACTCCTCAGCAGACAAGTGAATCAACTCCAATATGCTATCAAAATAATCCAATTAATGATGATGTAACAGACGGTCTAAACATCACCAGAGAACAAACAGTAAATGATGAAAGTGAATCAATTTTACCCGAAAATCAATCACTGACTGATGAGGATAAATCAGTGTTACAAGAAAATTGTTTATCTCAACAAGAAATATTAAAAAGTGATTGCCAAAATCACAAACAATCCAAAACACCTTTTAAAAAAACTTTTCAAGATATTATAGACTATCTAGTGCCTTGCCTGCCACCTACAGACATAAAAATAAATGTCACTGCCAAACGAAACCAGGCAGACCATGAAGGAAACAAAGCACAAAAAAATGTAGCAGTGCCTATTGATCTCAGTAAAGATCATATGCCCCAAATATTAGATCATAAAAAAATAAGAAAAGCAAATATGAGTTCAACAGATACCAAGTTTGAATACACTTCAGATGAAGACCTTAGCACCAATAAAAAAGCAAATGTGCAAAAATTGTCAGAGGAGGGAGGAAGTAAAACCTCTAGACATAAAAATTCTTTGTCATAATTTGTACAAGTTATTTAAACTATATAAAATTACAATCTATCTACTGCAACAGGTGTGTTCTGTTTTTATTGAGTGAAACTCTAATGAAAGTAAAAATAGCATCATTAAACATCTGTGGATTAAACTCACCAGAAAAAAACTACCAATTAGTAAAATGGCTTGAAATTATTCAGCCTCATTTGCTAGGGCTATTTGAAACAAAAATTTATAATAAATCTCAGATTAATCCATCTAACTATCTTAATAATCAAGAATACTCAGCATTCTCTCAAGCATCATTCTCACCCTCAGCAGGAACAGGAGTAGTAGTAATGAAAACCTGCCCCTTCTATTCATTTAAAATAATATATAGATGCACACATATTAATTATAACCTTATATGATAAAACAGTTACATTGAATGTAGCATTTGTCTATTTACCTCCAAATCATACAGCAATTAATAAAGTCATTCAAATTATAAATTCCAAAATAGCATCCTCATCACATTCATTAATTTCACTTGGTGATTTCAGCATGTCATTCAATGGGTTTATCACAAAATGGTTGCACTTACTATCCAATGCACTCATGAGTGGGGAAGGCTATCTCCCACAAAATTCAGTAACATTTAATAATGGCAGGTTTTCATCATTAATTGACCTGGTCTTCTACTCACCAGTGTTACATCACATGATCAGCCTAACAATAAATACTCATCATTATCAGATCATTCTGCAATTATTGTTTCACAAAAGAATGATTTTATACACAGATCAATAACATCTATTGGAAACACAATTAGAGTGCTTCTTCCATGTCGAACCCCAGACTATTTATTCTCAGAAATATATATATATATATATATCTTCAAACTTTGAGACATTGAAATGGATCCAGTGCAAACATGGATTGCTTTTGTTAACATTTTCATATACAATTGATGTCATCACAGGGGCTACCCCAGCCCCCTCAAGGTTTCTAGCTCTTGTAGATGAAACAGACAAAAGAATCACAAACAGTACTACAAATGAACAAGGCTGCTCAAATGTGATTGCCCTGAAGAAACTTTATCAATCAGTTTCTGAAGAACTTAGAGAATACCTGGCAATTAAAAAAAACAACTCTTTTTGACACAGACACACACATAGTCCAGACACCATATTCACTGGGCAGTGGGACAAAAGCCATCAACTTGCATACCGACAGCAATTAAAATACAAGAAGATATAATTTCTGGTTACAACATGTTGCAACCTCTCTATGCACATTTCAAATCCAAATATCAAGAGAAGAAAAAATTCAATCTTGCAACATTTTTTTTCAGTGAGCCAGAAGAAGATACAGTATTTATTCCCAATGACTTTAGTCAAAAATTAGCATCAACACCAAACTCCAGTCACCCAGGAAAGCATGGTATACCTTGCTTTGTATTCAAGCATTTAGAAAAATTTACTGCACAGTATCTATGTAATCTAGAAAACTTTCTAACAAAAAAGGTCCATCATATACATGGATTATACTCTATTTTAGTAGTACAATTTATCAAAACACATAAAAAAATAACCACACTAAACAATCTAAGGCCCATATCAATGAGCCCTCTGGGTATCAAACTGCTGGAGTCAATCATTAAAGACAAAATAGAACTCTATATTATACCTACTTTATCTAAAATGTAGTTTGCTAAGAAAGGTTAATCTACAATGCAAGCAGCCTTTCTATTCAAAACAGTTATTGATTCTGTCAGAAATAATAAGAAATATAGCCTAGCCGTAATCCAACTGGATACAAAATCAGCATTTGATATGATTCCAGTTGAACTTCTTGTTGAAGCATTAGCAGACACAACAATACCTAGATCCTTAATATATTTAATCACCAATCTTCTATTGAGCAGAGAAATACATATTACACTTAATGGTAAGAATTTCCCCTCTTTTGTACCTTACTATTCAATTCCACAAGGTTCACTACTAAGTGCTCTTTTTTTACTTTCTATATCAATCCCTTACTGAATATGATAGAAAAAGAATTATCAGGCATATACATACCTGGTCTGAAAGCAAACATCTCCTGTATTGCCTACATGGATGATGTCTCGATTTTTTTAACTTTTAAAAAACAGATCCCAACTCTATTAAAAAATTCTTAATTCATACACTAACAAATACATGCTGGAGTTTAACATGGATAAATCCTCTGCATGGTCAATATATACAGGACAATTTCATATACAACATTTTAAAGAAAAACGCAGCTCTTTTGTGGGATTCCCCTTCTATTTGAGCAACCTAGAAATGCGTTGACAAATACAAGACAAAATTAAAAATAAAATAAAAAACATAATTGATTCACTTTCAAAATCTTACCTTTCATTGTATTCAAAAGTATCCCTCTTTAATCTATTAATTATGACTCGAATCATATACTATTCTTTAATAATACTATACACTAAATCTTTTCCTAATAAAATAAACTCATTATGTAGAAAGTTGCTGTGGGAAAAAAAGATTGTTTCAGTTTCACTAAAACGTATTCAAGCTCCTCTAATACAAAATGATTTAGGACTACATTCAATACATATTTTATCATTCAAAAGACATTAAATCTTATTTCTGCATGTGCTTATTTATTTCCATATATGAAAGTGCTCTTCAAGATTACCCCAACAGATAAACGACCACCAGCCAGCGTATATTGGAAAACCTTGCTAACACTAATTCTTAAAATTCAAAACATTACTTATTCACCACCTCAAAATAAGTATAAGTATTGGGATCTATACCAGATAACTTGCTTTCCCCTAAATGATAAAAGACCAATTTTAAACATTAACAATAAACAACTAACCCGAAAAATTATATTCTGATCATTAGAAACCAAATATTATGATTTTCTATTCAAATTAAATCTTGAAGCACTGCCAACATTACACTTTTGTAGATATAGAAGGCATTACATAAATACAGAAGACATATGCTGGTTATGTCATAGAGAGACTGAGACACAAGAATATTTTCTTTTTACCTGCTCCACATTTGATAATATTCGCTCATCCATCCCATCATTGTGCAAACAAAGAAATTGTGAGATTCAAAAACTTTTACAATCATTTGTTAAGGGTAACTACCCACATATTCGAGCAAGTACTTTTATATTATTTACACTATGGTGCACAAGATCCTCTTTCATGTACAACAATAACCCATGAAGACATCCAAACACATTCTGGAACAAAATGGAACAGCTCTGCTTAAGGGATGAAAAAATTGTATCCCAAAAGATGTACACATCCACCTGGTCTATATTACAACAACACTCAAAATTATAGATGGAAAAAAGACTAATAAAAAACAGAACTAAGAGCCTTACCATTGCACAAAACTAATTGGATATATATATATTAAAAAAATATATATATCAAATTATATATGGATATATATATATTAAAAAAATGTAAACTCAAATTTGTAAACCACATGCATATCCTTTGTCTTTGTTGCCCTCCTCACCCAATTACAATTTTCAACTTATTTATACTAACTTCAATTTATCTGCATGTGGTAAAATAGTTATAAATGTAATCTTTTTGTTATATTCAATAAAGTCCTTTTGAAAGATGATGATGATAATAATAATAATAATAATAATAATAATAATAATAATAATAATAATAATAATAATAATAATAATAATAATAATAATAATAATAATAACAA
Organism: Epiperipatus broadwayi; assembly: GCA_028023455.1. Classification (NCBI taxonomy): domain Eukaryota; kingdom Metazoa; phylum Onychophora; class Udeonychophora; order Euonychophora; family Peripatidae; genus Epiperipatus; species Epiperipatus broadwayi. The sequence goes on from JAQFVV010006333.1 coordinate 2,748,379, forward strand.
CAACAACAACAACAAAAACAACAACAGCAATAAAGAGCAATAAGAACATTAAGAAAACTTATTAATATTTTATTAATAATACAGTGTGTTCTAGTACTGTTTTATTTTTATAATCATATTACTTTCAACATTGACATTCATTCACCTACTTTACTTTATATTAATCGTACATTTTAATATACATAATTCTTTATTTCAGAAATATATTTAAGAACACAATCTTACACTATTAACTTCCAATACTATTACTACTATGAATATTAATACTATTAGTAGTATTTACTACTGTTACTATTATTATTATCATTATTATTATTATCATCCTCATAATGATTATTATTATTATCATTACCATCATCATCATCATCATCATCATTATTATTATTATTATTATTATTATTATTATTATTATTATTATTATTATTATTATTATTATTATTATTATTATTATTATTACTATTATTATTATTATTATTATTATTATTATTATTATTAAATTAGGTTTTACCTATAATTTGGTTGCATAGTTTGAATCTTTTATTAAGAAGAGAACAGTTTATGTAAAGTTTAAGAATTATTCTTCTAATCCATATTATTGTAATATAGGAGTACCTCAGGGCAGTATCCTTGCACCATTATTGTTTAACATTTATATTGATGATTTGGGAAAGAGTTTGGAATTTTCACGTATTTTATGTTAGGCAGATGATTGTAAAATTTTTAAAAATATCAACTCAATTAATCATTGCATATTATTACAAAAAGATATTAATAACTTTGTGAAATGGTGTAGAGATAATAAAATGGATATTAATATGGATAAGTGTTCAACAGTTCTTATTCCAAAAAATCTGAAATGATAATTTGTCCTTATTATATTGAAGATCATAACATAAAATTTCTTGATATTCAGAAAGAACTTGGAATTATTTTTGCAAGCAATGGATCATTTCATCATCATATTGAAATTGGAGTAAATAAGGCTTTTAAAATTATGGGGGCAATTTTAAGGCATGGTAGACAATTTAGTAGTTTTACAAAATATAAATTACTTCTCTCTTTGGTTTTGCCTATTTTAAAATATGGATCTATTGTTTGGAATCCCATTTCCAAATGAGATATTAAAATTCAATTGGTTTATGACAAATTTTCTAAGTACATTAAATTAAAAGACCATTATCTATCCCTATTCATTAGAAGAAAGATGAGAGATCTAAAAATTTTATATAACCTCATGAAGCAAAAAATTATATTAACTAACAAAATTTCAAATATTACTTTTAATAATTGTTTACATAAAACACATACATTTACTTTATTTTATATTAAGTTTTGTCACTTTAACATATTAAAATTTTCACCTGTATTACGTTTGCCTAATACCTATAATCATGATTTTACTAATGAAAATATTTTTTCTTTAGACTTTAAAAAATTTGTTACTTATCTCATAAAAAAGTATGGCATATATTTATTTTATTTTTATCACTTTTACACATTTATGTATATTACTGTATAGTTGTTATAGTACAATTATATAATGGGCTTAATGCTGTAGTTTTGTATGGTAAATAAATTGAACTATTATTATTATTATTATTATTATTATTATTATTATTATTATTATTATTATTATTATTATTATTATTATTATTATTATTATTATTATTATTATTATTATTATTATTATTATTATTATTATTATTATTATTATTATTATTATTATTATTATTATTATTATTATTATGATGATGATGATGATGATGTTTTAAAGGATAAGCTTTATTAGTATTCTAAAAGGTTATACAAGTTACATTTGACAACATAGTTCTTATATATAAATTGGTTGACAAAACTACATATGTACAATAATTTGATCAGTGATTGTATGGGTTATCAAACTAAAAGTATTTAAGAAAAAAACAGTTCAACAAAGTCAATGATGATCACTCAATCATACGATTATATACAATTAGATATACTTCAATTAAACTAAAGCAGGAATGCATCTAATTTGTGTCAGTTGATTTCAGACCTGGCACAAGGGTCCATGTTAGATATGTTTTTTTCTGTTAGTGCTTTTATATAAGTTCTTGTATATTCCAGGTGTCAATGTACTTAGTATGATCTGTAATATTCATGTCTCTTTCACGTATGGTATGCAGTTTATTTCTGAATGTGTTTGAATGTCTTCTGGGGTTATAATTGTATATGAAATTACACCTTGTACAGCATAAGGCATAGAGTATAAATGTGCAGATTCTTATTTCAGCAAAGATACCCCTTTTAAAAGAGTCAAAAAAAGTTTTCATAGTGATTTTTTTATCCTTGAGTGAAGTGCTAATAATTTCACAAATGTTTTCTAGACTTGGGCATGAAAAAAAAAAGATGGTTTTGTGTCTCATAGTCCCTATGGCAAAGATTACATATATCATCTATATCTTTATAGTTTCTTTGATATTTCAAAAAATGTTGCGTAGGTAGTGAGTCCAGATTTATCTTTAGGAGAAAGTCAAAATATTTTGATTCAAGTGACCATAGATTGAATTTGCGACATAATTGTTTATTAGTGATATGAAGTGGAGTTTGTACATCATCTTGACTTGGATGTAAAAGTTGATATTATTATTATTATTATTATTATTATTATTATTATCATCATCATCATCATTATTATCATCATCATCATCATCATCATCATCATTATTATTATTATTATTATTATTATTATTATTATTATTATTATTATTATTATTATTATTATTGTTGTTGTTGTTGTTGTTGTTGCCATTACTTTTCTTTTACAAAAATAAAATCCCTATTTCTTAATAGAATACAACATAGAAAAAGTGTATAATTAAAGTAAAAGTTTATAATAACTATATACATACAATATCTATCTATCTATCTATCTATCTATCTATCTATCTATCTATCTATCTATCTATCTATCTATCTATCTATCTATCTATCTATCTATCTATCTATCTATCTATCTATCTATCTATCTATCTATCTACCTATCTATTTACCTATCTATCTATCTATCTATCTATCTATCTATCTATCTATCTATCTATCTATCTATCTATCTATCTATCTATCTATCTATCTATCTATCTGTCTGTCTGTCTATCTGTATATATGTCCATTTATTTATATATCCATCTGATTATCTTCATGTTTGTCTATCTATCTTTCTACTTATCTACCTATTTATCTATTGATCTGTGCATCTATCTGTTTAAAAATGAAGAAATAAATAAATAAATATATAATTAAAGCATATCTAGTCATATCTTTCAAACACCTAATAAAAGACATTGAAATAAATGTCGTTGCTCTTAAGATGCATTATTTAACTCAGTCAGATGTTTTTATTTACATCAATCAATATAGTTTTTTAAATATCACAGACTATTGTTTTGTAATTTGTATTTATTAATTTATATGAAATAAATTCATTGTATAATGATATATTTTTTATTAAAACCTTATTAACAATTGCCTTTCTATAAATAGACATATTTATTAGAATTAGCTCTAGAATGGTTAATGACTTGAGATATATAACGTTGATTTAACCCAAAGTTGATCTGAAACCAAAAAAAGAGAAGATTTTTCAATTTCTCTGAGATCAAAAAATTAACATTTCACTCAGAAAATAAAATATTATTTATTTTCTGTATAACATTTTCAAATATTCTAATATATTTTTAGTCAAGTTATTCAATTTTATTTATTGAACTGGGTCCCTTGAATAATAATAAATATCTTAACCAGGTATAACTATTATTTTATCTTAACTTTAATACAGGAATGGACCGGTTCTTCGAGAGGTGAATACCATTGATAGCATAGCCCCAATTATAGCCATAGTCAGATTTAGGCTATATAAAGCAAAACATAATCATATTTCCAGACTGTGACCCACCTCGACTGCTGGATTCGAATCCCTGCTATTCAAAGTATTTTATTTGTTTTGAATATCAACCTCAGGCATCAGCCAACCATAGGTTATATAGTCAACATGTTTCAGGTAGTAGGCACACAATCCAGTGCTTGTCTCATACTTTTAAATCAGGGTTCATCACATTTACTTAACACATAAAATTAACTATACTCTTAGATTAATGGTGATGCAGTGACAAGAGAGAGAGAGAGGGAATAGACCAAATAATACTTAAACAAACTCAATATTTATTCATAAACACATATCTAAGGTAATATAAAATATCACAATATATTATTTTGCATAAAAATATAAATGATTACTTTCAGGATAAAATTATGAGAATCTATCATTAATTAAAGTTCATTTAAAATAAATATAAAGTATCTATAGAACATAATTTAAAAGTATCTTTAACTAGGTTTTCATGATTGTCAGTTTCCAACTGATTTGCTAATTGATCTCCATCGATTATTTTAGGTCTTGTTTTCTATTCTTTTTGTTGAAAATGAGAGAGTATGTGGTAGCTTTTACTTCACAATTTTGGCACTAGTTGCAGGTATTAACTCAGGTAAAATAGTTGATGGATGAGTGCTTGGAACATGAAGCTGCATTGACCACTTTATGATTATGCAGCTTCTGCATTAATGTTGAGTGCAGCAATAATGACGTGTTTACTACTGCACTAAAATTTCTGAATATCTGCATGCATTCTTTAAAAAGAACCCAAACTCTGGACTACTAGGAATAACACTAATAAAATTTGTGGCTATATATCACAAACCCAACTAGACTGATTGCAGTCACAACTAAATAACAATATACCACATTGATATTATATAACTTTTTTTCATTGTTTTTAATTCCTTATCAGTATTTTTAATTTTGATTTTAAATTAAGATTGTTTCTTTAATTATTTGTACATTTTCTTAAATCTAATCGTTTGCTTAGATTAATGTACTATCTCATTGATAGATTACATAGTTTTTTAATTAATGCAATTTCAACATCATTATCAATCAGAAATTTTATTAGCATTCCAAATTAATTAATTAATTAATCTTTGAAACTAATTGCATTTTTGAAAATTTACATTTTTATTATATACTTATTTATTCTTTGTAAAACAAGGGGAGTTTTCTTTAAAAAAAGTTTTTAAATATTTTCATACCATGTTCTTTTTAATATATATAATTGATAAAAACTAAATTGATAAAAAAATCAAGTCAGATGTCACATGACCTAATTTTAATAAAGCTCATGTTACAAATGTTATATATAGAGTTCGCAAAACAAACTCTTAACAAGCTTTGAGAATATTCTCAACCCCAGACCAGTTTCTGCATCTAGTATCATCAGTGAGGTGTTAGGATATTCATTAGATTAAAAATACTAGGACTAGCCCATCACTTTATCTAATGTATAACTATTGAGAAAAAATCTGAAACCTTCATACACCTATATGTATAAAAATCCAGCTATCTAACTCAAATAGCCATATGAGACTGAACTAAGTTCAGATACACCATATATTAATAGTTTAATCCCATATGGCTATTTGAGTTAGATAGCTGGATTTTTATACATATAGATGTCTGAAGGTTTCAGATTTTCTTCTCAATAGTTATACATTAGATAAAGTGCTGAGCTAATCCTAGTATTTTTAATCTAATGAATATCCTAACACCTCACTGACGATGCTAGATGCAGAAACCTGTCTGGAGTTGAGGGTATTCTCAAAGCTTGTCAAGAGTTTGTTTTGAGAACTGTATATATAACATTTATAACATGAGCTTTATTAAAATTAGGTCATGTGACATCTGACTTGATTTTATCAATTTATTTTATGCTACTAAGACTTTGGTGATTTTATATTGCTAGAGCTATTAACATATGGTGTATCTGAACTTAGTTCAGTCCCATATGGCTATTTGAGTTAGATAGCTGGATTTTTAGACATATAGATGTCTGAAGGTTTCAGATTTTCTTCTCTATAGTTATAGATTAGATAAAGTGCTGGATTAGTCCTAGTATTTTTAAACTAATGAATATCCTAACACCTCACAGATGATGTTAGATGCAGAAATCGGTCTGGGGTTGAGGGTATTCACAAAGCTTGTTATGAGTTTGTTTTGCGAACTGTATATATAACATATATATATAAAACCAAAACTGCCTAACACTATACTAGCAAAAATAAAAATGCAAAACCATAAAACAATACAATACTAGATTAAATCCAAAATTTTACCAAAATCCTTACACAACCATGGTTTCATCTACTACAATTAGACCTTCTCAAGTGAAAATCAAACTAAAGGAAATAACATACATATACAAACAAAAAAACCTTCCCACAATTCATTTTAAACTCCACCTTCCCTTAATATCAAAAAAAAAAAAGAAAAAAGAAAAATGAAAAGAATGAATTAAAAAGAAGAATAAAAAAGACTGTGATGATAAAATTTCTTAATTCTGAGGCTATCAATCTTATGAAGACTTCTTTTGATATTAAGGGAAGGTGGAGTTGAAATGAATTGTGGAAAGGTTTGTTTGTTTGTGTATATATATATATATATATATATATATATATATATATATATATATATATATATATGATCAATAGATGGCGTTTTACCAAAAACACTGACCAAGCATATGTTTGTTTACATAAACGATCAAAAAGTCAGAATTAACTATCTCTTTCATTTTAGCCCACCCTCAGAACAGCTGATTTCAAGCTGATTTGCTATCATCCGTGAAGGACAGAGCCAAGAAACTAGATTTAAACACTGACTCCAAGTGTTTATGCACAAAGTTTCTATCAGCTTGCAAGCATGAAATTTTTCTAACTGATAAAGTCTTCAAACTCAGCTAAACAAGCAAGATAGCTATATGAGTCTGATCTCAGTTCAGTTTCTCCACATAGTCAAAGCCTCTGCAATCCATATCATTGCAGAAACCTTTAAAAGTACATTTATGAAAAACAAAAACAAGTTTTAATCATGTTAAAAACTGCTGTCGCTTGTATTTATGATCAATAGATCATGTTTTACCAAAAACACCAACCAAGCATACGTTTGTTTACATAAACGATCAAAGAGTTAGAATTAACTATCTCTTTCATTTTAGCCCACCCTCAGATCATCTGATTTCAAGCTGATTGGCTCTGTCTTTCACTGATGATAGCAAATCAGCTTGAAATCAGCTGATCTGAGGGTGGGCTAAAATGAAAGAGATAGTTAATTCTGACTCTTTGATTGTTTATGTAAACAAATGTATACTTGGTTGGTGTTTTTGGTAAAACACCAACTATTGATCATAAATACAAGTGACAGCAGGTTTTAACATGATTAAAACTTGGTTTTTGTTTTTCATAAATGTACCTTTAAAGGTTTCTGCAATGATATAGATTGCAGAGGCTTTGACTATGTGGAGAAACTGAACTGAGATCAGACCCATATAGCTATCTAGCTTGTTTGGCTGAGTTTGAAGACTTTATCGGTCTGAAAAATTTCATGCTTGCAAGCTGATAGAAACTTTGTGCATAAACACTTGGAGTCAGTGTTTAGATCTGGTTTCTTTGCTCTGTCCTTCACTGATGATAACAAATCAGCTTGAAATCAGCTGATATGAGGGTGGGCTAAAATGAAAGAGATAGTTAATTCTGACTCTTTGATCGTTTATGTAAACAAACGTACACTTGGTCAGTGTTTTTGGTAAAACACCATCTATTGATCATAAATACAAGCAACAGCAGGTTTTAATGTGATTAAAACTTGTTTTTGTTTTTCATATATATATATATATATATATATATTGACGTAGTCAGATCTAAGTTCGATCCTAGCTTCATGATCTTTCACATGTAGCCAACTTCAACCCCTTGTACTAACCTTGAATTTTCGATGCAATGGGGCTTTATACATTCAGTCCACACTAGTTTACTTAAAGAAAAACTATTATAAATGTGTATTAAAATTAACTTGTTTGAGATTTAAATTAATCATTTTTACTAATAAATTCATAATAGAATTATTCCTGAATTTATATATATTATAACTGCATGGATTGTGCATATATATTTATAAATATTTAAATGTACATATTCGTTCTAAAGTTTCTTTGCATCAGGAATGTTTTGTTTTACTTTAAATAGTTTGTTCAAATTTGTAGTGATTAAAAGCTACATTCTTTCGATAAGCTTTCAGATTGTCCCTTTTCAAAAACAATGGGTAAAGTTTTATTAATTAGAAAAGGATAAGTATTTAAAATGTAAGGACGGTCCTAATTAAAATCAGTTTCTAATTAGAAAATAAATTCAAGTTAATGAGTTTGAAAGCTTTATCGAAGGAATGTATCTAAAAACAACCAGTAAATTTTTGTAAGATTGATTAGGAAAGAAGCGCTAGCCTGAAGGCATCAGATAGAGTATAAAGAGCCCAGGAAAAGTTTCCAAGCAGCTATTACTCCTCATTAAGAGAAGCCATATATATTTCATTAGAGAAAAAGCCACCCAGTTAAATTATGAAGTAAAATAGTGTTTCTACCATGGTGGGGGGCTTAACTTCAGGAGTCTGACTACGGTTCCTAAAGTCCCCTGAAAATCTTCAATGTGGCTGTAATATAAAAATTCATATACCAATCGTAAGCTGCCGAAACCTTAGAAAAATACTTCAAAATGTCATTCAAATAATTTTCCAAAATGCGAATCTACATTTCATCCAACCGGACTCTGCCATGTGTAATTTAAGGAGCCAACCATGAAGAAATGGTAATATCTTTCTTATATGAATCGCTATTTTTTCTGGACGGTCTTTGAACTTTATTTTACACTACCTTTAAATTAAGTATTGTTAAAAGCTCTTCTCTTTCCTTGATGTATTAATGCTAGTTTAAATTATGTAGTAATTCTCTATATTAATCTCTAGTCTTTAAATTTAATATTTGTTAACTTTCTCTTTTCTTACGATTGCGGTTCATTTATTATATTATATATATTTATCGTGTGATTTATTAATGTTGTTTATTTTTAATTATATGCCAGTAAAACTTCAACTCGATAATAATTTCCTTCGTTGCATTTGCCTTGTTAAATAATATATTAATTTTTATAGTAATTCTTACCCACTAGAACTCATTGGTTACATTTCTATTAATTATCGAGTTGAAGGATTTATACAATTTTTGCTATTTTTATTAATATCTAATAACAACAAATTATTGGCTCAATTTTTAACCTATGCTCCAAACTACTTTATTGAGTTTATAATATTCATTTATCCACATTAATAATATTAAAATGTTTTGCTAAAGGTTGATAAAGGGAATAAAATGAACATATTCTAATTTAAATTTGTATTTCTGCATTAATATTCAGGGAGAGCATAACGTTTGGGGCATGATTAATATGATTCTATAATTGCATTAAGTACTTTTTAGTTAAAACTCGTTTGACTTTAATTCAACTTGGTCAGGTCATCACGTAGAGCATTCTTTATATAAAATGGGTTTTATTAATTAAAAGATGATTACCAAGTCATCATTTTTCCGAACGTTGCTGACACGAGCCATCTCCTGCTTCACAGGCTTGTCCTCTGTGATATTACTGTTCGTTAAATTACATAGGAAGAAAGTACTTCTTCACTTGCTCATTTTATATTTGGAACACCAAAAGTTCGAGGCTACAACCCAACCTGGTTTTCCCTGTTCTTTGGATCCTTCATATAGGGCATCAAAGACTTGTCAAATACAAGCCACCCTGTTATTTTCTCAAATCACAAACAAGCCATTATTTTTCATATTTATTCTTATAGCTCATAAGTCGTCAGTACCGTTTATTTCTCAGTTCCAATAAAGCCCGCTCTCATGCTCGTAAATCGTGATGAATTGATTTTATTAAAGTCGAATAAATTCATATTTATTTATAATTAAGTAAGTTTTCTATTAAATATTAAAGTTATGCCCTAAACACGTATCTTGCTCTTTGTGAATTGATTTACGAATGTGAAAATAAATCTCACATTCTTTCTTTTAGAATTTGAATCATAATTTCTGTCACAGCCAAATACCTTTATCTACCTTTACTTCCTCATCAGGGCATAGATATATATATATATATATATATATATATATATATATATATTTCTCCTAGAATATTGCGTAATTGTATTGGCATCTAATAAGGACTGGCACTCTTATTGTAAATATAAATTCCGTTTAAAGACAAGAGGTAATCTATATAATCATAATATAAAAGTTGAACAAAATTGTTATTATTATTAAACACTTTATTAACACATTTGGTTTTTAACTTTCTTTCTTATTCAATAAGTATTTTAATATTAATGCTCACTGTCTGTATTGGCAACCTGAATATATATATATGAGTTGACTTATAAAGATTCTTAGTTATTTTATTATACTTTATTAGAGTTAAATCAGAGGTCTCATTAATCATCATCATCAGTTGAGCTAGTTCCTTGGTGCATAGTCATGTACCATCGATATATGTCATCCATTGATTTGATCTGAGCTCGTGAGTTGGGTTTGAATTCAGTTTGGTTCAGCTGAGTTTGGATCCGACTTTGAGTTTGGGTTTGTTGATGTGTTGGCTTCTTTTTGACCGGTACAATATATATATATATATTATTTTCTTTAGTTTGATTTTCACTTGAGAAGGGCTATTTGTAATAGATGAAACCATGGTTGTGTAAGGATTTTGGTAAACTTTTGGATTTAATCTAGTATTGTACTGTTTTATGGTTTTGCATTTATATATATATATATATGGAGCTTATCACTAGCTCCAAACAAGCTTTAATTATAAGTGTCAACAGAGAAAGAATTTAAAATCTCAATCATAAAAATCTTCATCTCCAGACCAATTGGTTTTGAGCTTAATGGCTCATCTCAGTGAAGAGTTGGGATTTCAGAAACTAGATCTAAAACTCTGACTCAAAGCACTTATTTAATACATTACCATCAGTTTGAAACTTGAATTATTTAGACATGTAAATGTCTTCAAATCCAGCTTAACAACCCAAATAGCTATGTGGGTCTGATCTCAGTTCAGTTTCACCATATATTAATAGCTAGAGCAATATTGCATCACAAAATCCTTCAAGGATACACTTATAATAATTAATAAAATAAGTCACAAATTGTGCAACTTGCTTTTAAGCTTGTGCTAAAATGTTCACTAGATGGAGCTTACCACTTTTCAGACAAGTAAATGTCTTCAAATCCAGTTTTACAAACCAGATTGCTATATGGGTCTGAATTGAGCTCAGTTTCACCATATATTAATAGCCTCTGCAATATAGCATCACAAAAGCCATCAAAGGTACACTTATAATAATAATTAATAAAACAAGTCATAAATTTCATAACTTGCTTTTAATGATCACTAGATGGAGCTTACCAATTGCTCTAAACAAGCTTTATTTTTATAAGTGCCAAAAGAGAAATAAATAAATATATATATATATAATGATTATTTAATGAACTTTTATGTATATATGATTTAAAATTATTTTGATTCTTTAAAATACATTTTTTAATCACTAAAGATAATCATTGAATTTTTCTTCTGTTTTTGTTTTTAGTACAATAAAATTTAATACTGGTTATTGTTCTATATTTTTTAAATATTTTCACAAAAACATAAGTGTAAAAAAGAAAAAAAATCCAAAATGTAAAATATGAATTTTGAAAATAAAATAATCTAATAAAAAATAATAACCAATAGATGAAGATTATAGAATAAGAGAAAGCTTTTGACAAGAAACATATTCTGATGATATCACTATACATTCACTTGAATAATTTCTATTCATAAAACTATTATATTTTAAATAAACATCATGTACGCATTAATATACATTAATCAATAAATATTCAATCATTTGCAAAAGAAAAGTTATAAGTAAATAAATTTGGGTGTAAATTTATTTACAATATAATTCAAAAACAGTACTGAACACATGCAATTGTGACTTTGGTCTCTTTGATCATTGTTTAACTTCTGATAATTATTGCAATCATCAATCCAAAACTCTACTACATTGATGGTAGAATTTTAAATCATAACTAAAGTTTTAAATATTTAGAAAACTTAAACTAATTTATAGTATGATTTTTATTTGTAGTGTTTAACAAAAAACAATGGGAAAAACCAGCAGAGCGCCATTTCATGGAATGAAAGACTATTTATTGTTATAGATCTGCTAGCGTTCACAAATGCCAAAAAATATTGGTATGATTTATTTACTTGTTGTGTCAGGTGATTCTAATCAAAAGCTTTTTTTTTAAAGTACATGCTTGCAATTAAATAAAAAAGTTTTATCAGGAAAAGTAAGAACGAAACACATTTGCTTTGGCATTAAAATATTTGTTGATTTTAACTTTTTTTTTTATAAACTGTTTTATTTCATTAACAACATACACCTTGAAAGAATTTTTTGTGTGCATATTTTACATGATACAGCAAAAAAATAGAGCAGATTAACATTTACTTCGGGTTTTTGATAAGTCTAATGAAGTTAGTGAATTCTGACTCTGATGTTTATGTAACAAAAATACGCTTATTTGGAGGTCTTGGTAAAGCTCCATCTATTGATCATAAATACAAGCGATAGCAAGTTTATGTATATATAACTGGTTTTTGTTTTTCATAAATGTACCTTTGAAGTTTCTTGCAATGATATATATTGCAGAAGCTTTGACTATGGGTGAAACTGAACTGATATCAGACCTATATAGCTATCTGGCTTGATAAGCTGTGTTTGAAGACATTTATGTGTCTAAAAAATTTATGCTTGCAAACTGATAGAAACTTGTTGCATAAATGCTTGGAGTTAGTGTTTAGGTCTAGTTTCTAACTCCTATCCTTCACTGATGATAGCAAATCAGCTTGAAATCAGCTGATCTGAGGGTAGAGCCAACGAAAGAGACAGTGAATTTTGACTCTGACATTTATGTAAACAAAAATACACTTGCTTTGAGGTCATGGTAAAGCTTCATCTATTGATCATAAATACAAGCGAAATGTACCTTTGAAGTTTCTTGCAATGATATATATTGCAGAAGCTTTGACTATGTGCTGAACCTGAACTGATATCAGACCCATATAGCTATCTGGCTTGATAAGCTGAGTTTGAAGACACTTACATGTCTAAAAAATTCATGCTTGCAAACTGATAAAAACTTGTTGCATAAACACTTGGAGTTAGTGTTTAGGTCTAGTTTCTAACTCCTATCTTTCACTGATGATAGCAAATCAGCTTGAAGTCAGCTGATCTGAAGGTGGAGTCAACAAAAGAGACAGTGAATTCTGACTCTGATATTTATGTAAACAAAAATATGTTTGTTTGGAGGTCTTGGTAAAGTTCCATCTATCGATCATAAATACAAGTGATAGCAAGTTTACATATATATAACTTTGTTTTTGTTTTTCATATATATATATAATATACAAATCAATATATATATATATCAAAATACAGTACAATTTATATAAATTATATTCTTTTAGAAGTACTTTCAACTATACACTTTGTAGTCTTTATCAACTATATAACGTTGAATAATCAAAACTAGACGTTATATAGTCGATAAAGACTACAAAGTGTATAGTCGAAAGTACTTCTAAAAGAATATAATTTATATAAATTGTATTGTATTTTGATATATATATATATTGATTTGTATATTACATATATTGTGAAACAAATACAGATATCAAACTTTATATATATATATATATATATATATATATATATATATATATATATATATATATATATATATATATATATATATATATATATATATATATATATATATATATAAAGTATAATTGTGAACTAGCAAGGAAAGCTGTAGAAGAGAAGAAAAGTCTAAAAAGTGTAAAACAACATTTTGGTATTGGTAGAAAATTTATATCTGCAATAAGAAAAAAAAGATGGCATTATTAAAAAGAGAGATGACATCATAAAATGTGTAGAGGACTTCTATCAAGAATTATATAGTAATAAAGAACAAGTGCCTCCTATACATATTATATCTTCCAAATTGCCCAGAATTTTGAATGAGGAAGTGAGACATGCAATTAAATTCATGAAGAAAGGAAAGGCTCCAGGTAATGATGGAATTGTAATTGGTATAGTAAAAGAAGCAGGTGAAGAAATAATTTTTTTTATAGCAAAGTTATATACCAAATGTCTAAATGATAAAGATGTACCAAATGATTGGAAGAATGCAGTATTAATATTAATATTTAAAAAAGGTGATAAAGAAGATATTAGAAATTACAGACCTATCAGTCTTTTATCAGTTTTATACAAAATTTTTACTAAGATAATTATTTTCTACAGAAAACACTGGATTTCCACCAACCAAGAGAACATGCTGGATTTAAAAGTGGTTTTAGTACAGTAGATCATATCCAGGTATTGAGAGAAATTATAGAAAGGACAAATGAATATGAGTTGCCATTATGCTTAGGCTTTGTAGACTATGAAAAGGCATTTGATTCTATAAACATTTTTTCAGTGATTAAAGCATTGGATCACCAAGGTGTAGGTCCAGGAAATTGTCATATTTTGAAGAATATTTATAAAAATGCAACAGCAACAATTAAATTACATAATGATAGTAGGAAAATCAACATTGAAAAGAGTGTAAGACATGGTGACTCCATATCTCTAAAACTTTTTACAGCAGTGTTGCAAAAGTATTTTGTGGATTAAAATGAGAAGATAAAGGAGTGAAAGTAAATGGAGATTATTTAAGTCATTTACATTTTGCATATGATGTAGATTTTGAAAATAATACTTTAGAGGTACAGGAAATATTGCAGGAGTTATCAGATGACCGTAGGAAAGTAGAACTAAAGATAAATGTTAAAAAGACTAAAATAATGTTTAATAGATTTTCTCAAAATATGAAAATAAAGATTGATTATGATGAGTTAGTAGAAGTTAACAGTTACAAATACCTTGGTCAGATTATTAATACAGATGGAAATATAATGGATGAAATTAATCATAGAATTAAACTTGGTTGGAGTGCTTTTGGTAGAAATAATTTGATACTAAAAGGAAATATGCCTATGTGTTTGAAAAGGAAGGTTTTTAATAAATGTAATTTGCCAGTTCTCAATTATGGATCTGGCACTGGGACACTTAATAGAAGAGCAAAACAAAGACTTCAGACCCTTCAAAGAAGTATGGAGAGATGCATGTTGGGAGTAACAAGAAGTGATTGAAAATGCAATGTATGGGGAAGAGAACAAAGAGGTGTTACTGACCTCATTGAAAAAATTAAAAGACTGAAGTGGAGTTGGGCTGGACATATTGTTAGAAGAGATGATAACAGATGGACAATTGAAATTTTAAACTGGATTCCAAGAGATTGTAAAAGACCCAAAAAGAGACCACATGTGAGATGGATGGATTAAATAAGACAGTGTGCAGGGGTGATGTGAAAAAGAGAAGCTAAAGATAGGAAAAGATAGATTGAACTTGGAGAGACCTTCATCCTGCAGTGGATTGATAATGGTTGATGATGATATATATATAATAAAAAATTGCAATTAAATTATAATTAAATTTATTGTTTTCAATGCCCATCATATAAATAACCAACCATGACAAGCTTTTAGTATGACTGCCATCTCCAGTAGCATGTGCAGTTTAAATTTTAAAAAATCAAATTCCATTAAAATAATATATATATATCAAATTCCATTAAAATAATATATATATATATAATAACAGTCCTGGTTTTCTACCAGAAGAGGGGGAACACATCTCACTTAACTATGGTCAGACGTAGGGTCTTTGTGTAGAATGCTATGAAGGACATGGTGATGTCACTAACCAATGATGATATCCATCTTCAATGGGCTAGCTCTTAGTTTACTCATTAAATCTAGACATGGTAATGTTTATTCTGCTAGCTCTTAGTTTACTCATTAAATCTAGATATGGTAATGTTTAGTTCATCTATACCTCACCCCATTTTTGGATTTTATTACACCTCAGTATTCAAACCCAGGAAAAATGTTGCCTTTGATTCTCTTTAGGGGTGAATTTACTTTATGTATCAACTAAGTTTTCATTGACCTAAGATACATAAAACCCCATTGTTGTATTATATATTACAACATGTGTGTGCATATATATATACTCAGTTAAGTAAATTGATGAGTGAGTGTACAAATGAGTTTTATAAAGTAAAGATAAATTTGATTTAAAACACATTAACAACTTTTATTAATGACAGAAAAAATTGAAATTCTATTCTAGCAAAAGATGCACTTATATATGTCCCAGATGCATTTCTGCCATTTCAATAGCTAAATTATTCATTATACCAACCCATGCCCCTTGTAGATATGCATTACAATACTTTCTATTTACAAAGTCAATAAGATTAGCTAAGACACAAAAATAAAATAAAAAGAAAAATATTATTTTATTGTCATAACGATTGTGAATTCAACTATTTACAAGATTATATTTCAATATGTCCAATAGCTCCTTGATCCAATTTCTTCTGGAGGGATTTTCTTTGCCCCCCCTCTCCATGTACAAGTTTCCTGAATTAGATCAAAAAAGACTTTCCTATGAGAATGTTAATCATTCATACTGATCAAAAAAGACTTTTCTATGAGAATGTTAATCATTCATACCAAATAACTAAATGTAACAATTATTAATTAAAAGATAAACAAGTAAACATATACTGTAAATTCTGTCTTGTACAAGTGAATGCAAATTAATATGAAAGAGCATCAATGATGACTGAAAGTCAAATCATTATAGAGGGAATCAGCCTAAATTTTATTTACAAAGCAAAACAAAATTTCTAGCTTAATAACCCCCCCCCCCATTCAATGTTGCTTCTTATGGAATGGACTCTCATGATTGCAAACAATCAGAAACTTTCAAGTATAAGTGTAATGAAAGTAGAATTTTACAAATGTATAAAGTTATAAAATTTTTATAACATGATAATTTTGATTTTTTCCAAGTCTTCCTGGTTAGAGACTATAATTTAAACATTATTGTTTTTCATGGATGCAGACCGTACTGATAACTCCTTCATTGTTCTCCAGATGATCCAGGAATGCTTGGAAAAGGTTGTTTTCATTTTGGATGTCACTCTCTTCCAGGCTCCACTCAGACACTTCAGATTCAGCATTAGGTGTTTTTCTAAAATTATTTATATGAGCGAGATACAACATCACACTTTATGGTAATTAAAGCAGCACCCAGTCCTAGGGCACATTTATCTAGCCAGTATGCATTGTTTAGTAATATAAAAAAAAATTCTTCAGCTTATAAATGCTATTGAGTAACTTTATGCAAAGGAAAGTTTTACTTCATCGTTTATCAGTAAGTGATGGCTATATAACATTCTATTTTTTTCTTGTTTGATTGCACAATCTTCTGTCTTTGATTAACAATATAAAATTATTTTAATTCTTTTATTATGCTGCTAAAGTTCATTGATTTTTGCCTTTCTAAATGTTGATGATGATATGCTTTAATTTTTAGTGCTTTAAAATCTTATAAAAAATAAATAATATCTTTGAACACATCATCCATTTTATCCTTTGTTTTAATGTTCAATATTAAGCAATTTTCTGCTTGCAGTTGTTATAACACTTGATAAAATGAGAAAGAAAATGGAAATGGATTACTGTAGGTGTCAATTGTTGCATGAATTAATGGTTGTTGTTGGTGTTATGTAATAGAATTATGTAATAAAATTATGCAGTAAAATTCTACTATGTATGTGTGCTGTATGCACAGATTATGAAGCTAGTAGATATATATATAATTAGACGCAATATATTAATTTACTTTAAATATAAGAATATCGATTTGTTTTAGCTAAGTGCTTTCAAGAGACTTCTTGCTCTTGTGCTCATAGCTGCTGTTGTTAAAATTGCATTTTAGAAAATAAAATTTATGCAAAGTGATGCAAATAATTTATAACTACCATTTTTAATGAAGTAAATAATTTAAGTATTTGTATTTTATTTATATAATGATTCCAAAGAAAGGATCATAACTGGCTATGAATATGAGAAGTACATCTTCTTGAAAGCGCTTTACCATTTAATTTAGTTTTCAATTTGTTGTTATAGCTTTATGCTGGAAGTGTGAAAGCACGATTTAATATTATTATATTAAATTCTATAGTAAAATTCTATTCTCACTTTCCAACACTTGACCTCAGTCATCATCACATCTGCAAAGTTACTGTCTTATGTAGTGACTTTTACACATTAACAAACAAGGCATTATTGGTATATATATATTGAGCCGGATTGATTTCCGATCCAATGGTTTTATAACTAAAATTAAAAAGGGAAAACAACTTCATTTTCATTAAATGTCTAATGCTAAAATTTTTATTATTATTTAAAACACTTACACTTTTATATTTAAAGTAGATCATTTAATGTTTATAAAATTGATTTTAAAATAGTTTACTTTCACTGCTGGTTTTAATCAATTTGATTAAAAACAGACAAGCTTGCTAATTATATATTCCTGTTGCTTTTATTTTAGTCATATTTTTAAAGTTAATTCTAAAAAAAAGTGGAGATTTAGTTTTGTATTTGTCGTTTTTGTTTCAATTATCCCTGGTTGGAAGTCTTAAATTAGATTGAGCGGGAAATTAATATTTGCCCTGCCTGGAATATAGAATGGACACTAATGAAAGTTTTGCATGGGAAATGTAGCAAGGCAAGGATAGCCTGCCAATTTTTAGAAAGAGAGAGAGAGAGAGATGAATTCATTATTAGATACACACTTGGATTATGGTCTGCAAAGAGATACCATTGTGAGTAGCTGTTTGGACATTTAATTCCTACTAAAAACTTAAATAATTATTGACAAACTTCGTTGCTGTGCAAGATGTCAAAATCCACCATTATGAGTTTTGCCATCAATAGAATGTCTGGCTAATTTAAACAAAGGATGGACCCACGCCTACCAGCTCTCCTTCAGTCATGCCATGAACTTCTAAAATAAACACTGCCTCTATCTTGCCACTGTCAAAGAACCTAAAAGATGAACTATTATCAAAAGTGCACACTCCTCACTAAATCACTAGGACTCTGCCTTACTGTAAGCTAAACTTTTTCCTATTCTAGCCAGGGTAAATAAATTGCATTTAATTAAATCTCCACTCAATCTAATGATAAATATGTTTTAAAATGGTATTAATTGTTTTTTAATTATTTATTATCTGTATGTACTCTTTTCTAGTATTTAAAGTGTGTCTTGGAATCTTAGTTTTAAGATTCCAAGTTTATTTGCAATTTTCATTTATCAGAGGGTGCATTAGGAGATTGTATTTTATATGTTTAATATATACCTGATTATTTCGTTAACTATTACAAAATGCATTGGCAGTTTTCGTAGTCTTTATTTTTTCACCTGCCCTTAGTTGTACAATAAAGAATCTTTAAACATGTTTCATTTTCGCTTTTTGTGCGAGCAACAAAATCTTTTTGCTGGCTATTTGTCAAGTTATTTCTTCGGGTTGTCTGAAAATAGTCTATTTCTTTTTGGATTACGTAAGATCGTAATCAAATATCTGTTGCTGTTTTGTAGGTGAGATCAACCACATTTACTTTGAATGTAGTATTACGCACAGCAGTTCTGCGGCATTTTAATGACAGTAATTAGAATATTACTGCTCGAACGTCCGCACTGGTATCGTTGATTTTGGGCAGGACAGTAACTGTTTTATTATCCCTGATTCAGGAAGCTAGGGTTGTTGTTTGTTTTTGTAATTTTACAACTGGCCAGCAAGAAGATATTATTCTAACCATTTCTTATATTTTAAGTGAGAGAATTTTATTGCCCAAATGTTTAATGTCTTCATGTTTGTCGTACTCTTGTGCACTCTCTGGTAAATACGCGTATGTTACTATAAGCCACTTTTGTATTCGTGGCTAGATGTCTTTACTATATTGTCTAACTTATAAAATTAATAAATTTTTTAAATTTATTTGGCTGATGTTTGTCTTTGTGCTTTGATTTCTCATCTGTCTAAATAATATTTAAGATATCTTGTTCCTCCCTGAGTGTAGTTCAGTGCCTTTTGATTCGCATATCCTGTCCACCCTAAAATAAATGTCTAGTTCCTATTTTTGGACTAGTAGGGCCCCGGGTCAGTATATGCGAATCTCAAAGATCTTTATCCCGTTACAATATATATATAAAGTTTAAATGTGTGTTAGATACTATATGTAAAACTTTAATATGTGTTGATATTAAACATGCACACACTATATAATTCAAAAGCAAAATATATATAAATCAAAACGTTTGAAGATTCAACAAAATTTATTAATTTATTATTATTTATATAATTGTTCAATATATTATATTATTTTAAAGTTTTGATTTATATATATTTTGCTTTTGAATTATATAGTGTGTGCATGTTTAATATCAACACATATTAACGTTTTATATATATATGAAAGGTTTCTAAGATTAAGCTTTTATTTTCCATTAAACAAATATTTTATTAAAGAAGCAGGAATGTCAATGAATTTTAATATAATTAAAAAAAAAAAAAAACATTCAGTATTTTACCTAGTAAAAATGACTTTTGTGCAACATTTTAATAAATCATTTTGCTTTATAAATAAACAAAAAATATTTATATTAAATATTTTATTTTTTAATTATTAAAAAAAAATCTGTAAAAAGATGTTTATAACTATCTTCCCCCACCTGTTACATTATTTTAAAACTATATTTATCTCTATTTCAATATTATTGCAACCAATTATTGGTTTACTTCTTAATTAAAAATAAAATGCAAATGACATTCAGTTTAATTTAAAATCTATATTAAATATATATTTTAAAATGCATTAAAAATTTCATGTCATGAAAAAAGTCAAATTAATATAATGCTATAGCTACCTCACTTGTTTAAAATTAAATTATAAAGAAATTCTCATTTTGTACAGATCAAATAGATAGAGTCTGAAGAAAAATAATTATTATCTTAAAAATAATGTTTTCTCAATATAGTTAATTTTTTTTTTACTTATGTTTTTGAAAAATGCTTTATTTTAAAGAGTTTTTAAGATTGTTTTAATAGTTTTACCAAACTATTTAATCTATCTATCTATCTATCTATCTATCTATCTATCTATCTATCTATCTATCTATCTATCTATCTATCTATCTATCTATCTATCTATCTATCTATTTGTCCGTTCTTTCATTCGTCCGACTATCTATCTATCAGTTCGTCCATTTGTCTATCTGTCTGTTTATCTATGTATCTATCTATTCATCTATCCATATATATCTACGATTTTTTATTAATTTATCTCCATCTACCTATTTATCTATATATTCTGAGTGTATGTTTGTTTATATACTTATCCATCTATTCATATATATATATGTGTGTGTGTGTGTTTGTTTGTTTAATTATTTATCTTTTTTTCTAGCTGTCTATTTACTCATCAATATTTCTATATTTACCTAGCTATCTATTTATTCATCCACTTGTCTGTCTATTTACCTACATATATAAAGAAGAAAATATGGGTCAATTTTAATTTAAATAAAATTGATAATAAACAACTAAAGATTCAATAAAATTTATTTACAGCATCAACATAGATTTCGTTCCTTCTAGTAATCTTATAAAGGTGTGTTCTAATTATCAGATGGCAAATTAAACAATAATAACTTTTTTCTGGTCACCATAAAATTATAACACTTTTAAAATAATATATATATATATATTACTTTTTCCATTATAGTGTACAAATTAAATCTACACATATGACATTTCAAATGCAATTTTAAAATTTCCAATCATTTGATAATGACAATTTTCCTTCTAATTGAATAGAGCATTTACTGTGTTTATAAATTAATCAATAGTATCATAAATATACAAAGTCTCAAAATAATTTCTTTAATATATTTTATTATTTGCATATTCTTTTCATAATTTATTCTTTGCCCATTATCTAAAGAATGAATAAATGGCTCTAATATTGCATTTTTTATGATTTGTAGTTTTTTTTTAATGATCCATATAAATCATATTGCAGTATGACAATTCATTTTATAAACCATTTCTACCTTTTTAATATAATAATCATTTTTGGCAGGAATATACATTTCTCTAAAGATCTATTATCTTTCAATTATATTTTAAAATTATCAAAAAGCTTTTATTTAATCATAGCAAATCAGCTGATCTGAGGGTGGAGCAAAATGAAAGAGACAGTGAATATTGACTCTGACGTTTATGTAAACAGAATACGCTTGTTTGGAGGTCTTGGTAAAGCTCCATCTATTGATCATTAATACAAGCAATAGCAGGTTTTTACGTATATAAAACTTGGTTTTTCTTTTTCATAAATGTACCTTTAAAGTTTTCTTGCAATGATATAGATTGCAGAAACTTTTACTATGTGGAGAAACTGAACTGAAATCAGACCCATATAGCTATCTTGTTTGATAGGCTGAGTTTGAAGACATTAACGTGTCTAAAAAATTCATGCTTGCAAACTGAAACAATTTGCATAAATGCTTGGAGTCAGTTTTTAGGTCTAGTTTTATAACTCCTATCCCTTCACTGATGAGAGCAAATCAGCTTGAAATCAGCTGATCTGAGGGTGGAGCAAAATGAAAGAGACAGTGAATATTGACTCTGACATTTATGTAAACAGAATACGCGTGTTTGGAGGTCTTGGTAAAGCTCCATCTATTGATCATTAATACAAGCGATAGCAGGTTTTTACGTATATAAAACTTGGTTTTTTTTTCATATATATATATATCAATTGAATATGGTAATGGAATTTATTTTTTATCTTTATATTATTTCGTTTATTATTTTATTTATTTTATTTAAAGTTCTCTTAATATATTTTGTTTTATAAACATCTCTGCATAATCATTTTGAACTACTAATTTTTGTGTACAAGTTTCTGCTGCATTTATTGCTAGCCTATTATTTTTCAATTTAAAATCTTTCAAAGCTGCTATAGTCTAAGATCATATTTGGGATGAATTTGAATCAACTGTCATTTTTAAATTTATTTTTAATATATTCTTTTATAAGTCTAAATATTTTTTCATTTTTGTTTAATTACAAATTTGACATTGCTCTAATAGTAGATGAAGCTTTAAAAATACAATGGAAAAAAATGGGATTAAAATTTTTAAATATTTTCTTTAAAAGAAGTTTTTATAAATATTATTTCATAAGAACTTTTTCAAAAAAATATCTATTTATAAAACAATATATTAAAAATAAAGAAAAAAAGATCATTGATACAAATTTGTACCAACAATAGTCTCAAAAAATAGCAGCTTTGAAAAATTTTATATATTAAAAATGATAGATTAGCATCAAATAAAAAGAAACATATATACAAAAATTAGAAGTTGAGAATGACTACGTAGAGATAGATTATAAAAAAAGTCTTAATTAATTTTAAATAATAACAATGCAAATAATAAAAGAAACACTATAAAACTGATACCTAAAATTAAAAAATGGTTTTCAATATCACATTCAATAGAAGTGCATATATATATATATATATATATATATATATATATATATATATATATATATATATATCATTGATTAAATACAAATTTCCTATTGATAATAAAGCAGAGTAAAAAAGAAATAGATAAATCATTATAAAAATAATAATATTAAAATATAGGGATAATTTATAAAATTAATTGCCATCATTGAAATATAATTTATCTAGGTCAGTTAAGAAAAACTGCAAATGAAAAGTAAAGAACATTGATAAAGGAATTAACTCTCCAGAACTGCTGTAAATTTAATTTTTCACCCTGGTGAAACTTTTTTAAGCTTTCAACTTTTGATTTTAGTATTAAACCATTTTTCAATATCAGAATTCAATAAATTGCACTTGATTTGATAGTAATTTATGTATATAAATGAAAAATATTTAAAAATTCAAATTTGAACTTTGAAAATATTAAAATATAAGATTGTAATGACAACAGTAAATACTTTTATCATCGAATGGTTGTCAAAATGGTGTGACTTTTATAAAATGAATAAAATTTTTTGTTATTTAAATTTGTATTTAAAATGTGGATGAATAAATTCAATCTGTGAAAAATCTAACAAATTTTGCTTTAAAATATTAAAATTGATTTATAATTTTTTAGAATATCTTACATTATGATAGAATAGTTTTGGCAATGATATATTATTTATAAATTGTATAAGATAAAATGATCATAATGTAATGACTTTCTTTTTAACAATATGCTATAAGTTATTAACTTCTATTTTTAAAAATAAAATATATACATATAAAATAATAGCCTAACAATATATACTTTTAATTTTTAATATTTATTATACAAATATAATATAAAGGATTCTCTATAAACATCACAAAAAATAGCATTTGTAGTTATTCTAAAAAAATTCAAAATACTGTCACAACTAATGTAGATAGTGATTGCAAATGAATCAGTCAATCAAAGAAAAAAAACAGAGCTAAAACACTTTGACATTATTCAATTATACTGGATTCTTTTGAAAATTTTATACTACAAAATCAATATTTTAAAAGTCCACAAATTTACAAATGAAAATAAAACAACAGTGAATATGTCGGAGTATTTCCATTATTTAATATCAAATCTTGAACATCATAAAAAAATTCAATTTTATTTAAATTTTTTAATTAGATACAATTATTAGCAATAACACACAGTTAGTACATATACATTGTTTTAAGTGTTATTATTTTTCTCTCTTCTTCAGTTGGTTAGAGCATTATCTTAAAATTCAATATTCAAGTTTGTAATGGTCTAAGTTTAATTCTCATGCTAGTACAGTCACTGTCAGGCCAGCAACACCTGAACAAGAGAGTAGAATAATAGTACTCAAAATGTTGTCTATATACTAACCTGCATGTTATAAGCTAATAGTTGAATGTAATTGCAAAAATTTAAATAAAGTTAAAGTTTTTGAAAAATATTCAATATTTTATATTAGATGATGAAAATAGTCAACACATAAATACAATCTCAATATATGATGTACAAAAGCAAATTTAAATAAATAAAACTATAATGTTTTTTTTTTTCATTTCTATGATCAAATGCCTTTCGGTAATGATTTGTATAGTTAAAAGAAGATATAACATTAGGGTCATATCTGGATACAGAATAATTTGTAAAGAGAATATACAAATAATAATTATGTTAAAAGCTATAAAAAAGATGTTATGAAACTTTGTATATTCAATAAAATATAGATAAATGTACAAACTTAACAAAAGCTCAAATGCAATTAGGTGGAAAATAGTCATTATTAAATAATTGGAAACTTTTTACATATATTTAAATATTATTTATGTAGATTTAATGTGTATATTATAAAATAGAAAGTAATATATTTGTATTTATTTATTAATTTTTATATAGATTTTATTTTTAATGTGTTACATTTTTAATGGTAATCTGTACAAGGAATTGTTCAAATAATTTATTATATGATAATTAGGAGACATCTTGATGAGATTCTTATAAGAAATAAAAAATAGCTTGATTCTGAAAACAAATTTTATTTAATCTTACTTTTTTATTATTAGTATTATTTAAAATTGCTCGTATTTTTAAATTTTATACTGAGAATCATTTTCCGATTTTTGAAGAATTTAAAAGTTAAAAATTGATCATATAAATTGATATACATAATATATATATATATATATATAATTAAGTTCCAACCAGTAACCACCTAAACATTCACAGTAAAATCTAGTAATCAATATTTCTCACTGCTGTCAAGGCATTTTATTTTTTTTTATATATATATATATATATTTTTTTATATATATATATACTCCGTGTTTCAATAGCTCTTAACAAGCTTTTCAGAATATCCCTATTCTCAGACCAGTTTCTAGCCCTAGATCAAGCCCATCACTTTATGTAATGCTTAACTATTAAGTACAAAATATAAAATTTTCAAACAACCATATGTCTTCAAAACCAGCTATATAACTTAAATGGCCACATGGGACTAAACCAAGTACAGATATCCCATATATTAATAGCTTTAGCAATATAAAATCACTAAAGCCTTAAGAGCAAAAACAATAATTGCAAGAAAATAAAGTCATATATCTCATGACCTAATTTTATACACATGTATTACAAATATAGTATAATGAGCTCGCCAATAGCTCTTAACAAGCTTTTCAGAATATCCCTATTTTCAGACTAGTTTCTAGCCCTGGCTGTCATCAGTGAGACTCTATGATATTTCAACATTAGATTTAAAATACCAGGTCAATCCCATCACTTTATGTAATGCTTAACTATTAAGTACAAAATCTGAAATTTTCAGACAACTATATGTCTTCAAATCCAGCTATATAACTTAAATGGCCACATGGGACTGAACCAAGTCCAGATATCCATATATTAATAGATTTAGCAATATAAACTCACCTAAGCCTTAAGAACAACACAATAATTGCAAAAAAATCAAGTCATATTTCTCATGACCTAATTTTATAAGCATGTATTACAAATATTATCTGAGCTCACCAAAAGCTTTTCAGAATATCCCTATCCTCAGACCAGTTTCTAGCTCTGGCTGTCATCAGTGAGATGCTAAAATATTCCAGCATTAGATTTAAAGTAACAGGTCAAGGTTAGTACTTTATCTAATGTTTAACAATTAAGTAGAAAATCTTAAATTTTCAGACATCCATATTTTTTTGAATCCAGATATCTAACTTAAATAGTTATATGAGACTGAACCAAGTTCAGATACACCTTATATTAATACCTTTAGCAATATAAAATCAATAATCAATGTCTTAAGAGCAATAACAATAATTATAAACTTGTTAATAGCTATTGGAAAGCTCATTATATAACATTTGTAATATAAGCTTATAAAATTAGGTCATGTGAAATATGACTTGATTTCCTTGCAATTGTTGTTTTTTCTCTTAAGGCTTTAGTGATTTTATATTGCTAAAATTATTAATATATGATGTATCTGAATTTGGATCAGTCTCATATGGCTATTTAAATTAGATAGCTGCATTTGAAGACATATGTATGTCTGAAATTTTCAGATTTATTGCCTTAATAGTTAAACATTAGATAAAGAGCTGGGCTTGACCTGATATTTTAAATGTAATGTTGGGATATCCTAGCACCTCATTGACAGCAGTCAAATCTAGAAACTGGTTTGAGGATAGGGATATTCTGACCAGCTTGTTAAGGGCTACTGGCAAGCTCATTATATAACATTTAAAATATAGCTTATAAAATTAGATCATGTGATATATGACTTGATTTTATTGCTTTATATATATATATATATCATAGACAATCTTTGTTTTAATACATTACTCATATTTAAAAATTATTTATGTTTTTATAAAATTAATATAGATATATATATATATTGTACCAATCGAAAAACCCACCACCTGAACTGCAAGTCAGATCCAAACTCAGCTGAACCAAACTGAATTCAAACCCAACTCACCAGCTCAGATTAGTAGAAATCTAAATCAACGGCACAGTGCTATGTGCCAAGAAACTAGCTCAATGGTGGGTAAGGATTAGAGACCCCTGAACTGACCCTAATATAGGATAATTAATTAACTTAAGATCTTTTTTTTAAATCGAATCATATGTATATGTTTAGGTTGTCAACACAGACAGCGAGCATTAACATTAAAATAATTATGAAGGAATTAAGCACTAAGAAACCAAGTGTATTTAGAAAATATTTAATAATAATAGTTGTTGTTTTAATTTTAATAATGATTATATTAATTAATTGTAGTCCTTAATCAAAGTTTACAATTATAATAAGAGTGGCAGTCCTTATTATATGCCAATGAGTATTACGCAATATTTGAAAGTTTATGTCTATGCCCCCCACAAGGAATAAAAGGCAGATAAAGGTATTCATTAGTAAAGGAAATTATTACTCTAATTTTATACAAAAGAATGTGATATTTAATTCACATTCGCAAATCCATTCGCGAAGAGCAAGATATGTATTTTAGGGCATAACTTTTAATCTTTATTAGAAAACTTATTTTGAGATATAACGGAGAATTTGTTGGACTTTAATTTAAATCACTTCATCACGAATTACGAGCATCAGAGCGGGCTTTACTGGAACAGAGAGGTAACGGTGCTGACAAATTATGAGCTATAAAGTGAAATTGAAAGACAATGGTTAGTCGATAATCAAAGTCCTATGGCGGCTTGATCTGACAAATCTTATGCTCTTTGAGTAATATGAACAGGAGAGGAAATGCTTTCTTCCTCGATAATTTAAAATAACAGAAATTATCACCCACCAGCCTAACGGAGCGGAAGCTTGCCCTACATCAGCAACGTTCGACAATGATGACTTGAGAGTCACTGTTTGAAAAATAAAACCCAATTATAGAATGCTCTACATGATGACTTGATCAATTTAATTAAAGTCAAATGAGCTTTTAACTAAAACTATTTTAACGCATTAACTGAAATACAGGCTTGTTATATACCTGTGTCTATATATGTAATATAGGATATATGAGCACAGACTTTCAGATGATCCATCACTCTCCACTGTATCTAATAACACTGATATACTCATGCACATATATGCTGAAAAGAAAATAATCACCAATATGCGTATTTCATGCTAAACCAGCAATCATCAGTTGGTCCAGATTATCATCTCCCACACATATATACTATAAGTGCTCAGATATATATTAAGATAGACAATCTTCATACTTTAATGGACAGGCTCCAATCTACTACACAGTCCAATTCTTCAACCATCCATCCAATTGAAAATCTGATGATGGAATGCTCAAAGGCCACCCTGAGGCCGAGATTCTTGTCACACCCATGTTGACCTAAGGTCAATCTGAACCCCACATGTACAGGACATAATCCATTAAATACATATGCAAGGATGGGCAGACATCTCTACAATGTAATAACTGAAACACAGGCTTGTTATATACCTGTGTCTATATATGTAATATAGGGTATATGAGCACAGACTTTCAGATGATCCATCACTCTCCACTCTATCTAATAACACTGATATACTCAAGCACATATATGCTGAAAAGATAAATAATCACCAATATATGTATGTCAGTGTTAACAAGCCTGTGTTTCAGTTATTACATTGTAGAGATGTCTGCCCATCCTTGCATATGTATTTAATGGATTATGTCCTGTACATGTGGGGTTCAGATTGACCTTAGGTCAACATGGGTGTGACAAGAATCTTGGCCTCAGGGTGGCCTTCGAGCATTCCATCGTCAGATTTTCAATTGGATGGACGGTTGAAGAGTTGGAGTGTGTAGTAGATTGGAGCCTGTCCATTAAAGTATGAAGATTGTCTTTCTTAATATATATCTGAGCACTTGTGGTATATATGTGTGGGAGATGATAATCTGAACCAACTGATGATTGCTGGTTTAGCATGAAATACGTATATTGGTGATTATTTATCTTTTCAGCATATATGTGCTTGAGTATATTAGTGTTATTAGATAGAGTGGAGAATGATGGATCATCTGAAAGTCTGTGCTCATATATCCTATATTTAACGCATTATAAAATTATATTCATCATGCCCAAATATCGTGCCCTTCCTGAATATTAATAGACAGTGAAAGTTGAATTAGAATATACTGATTTGATTCCTTTACTGGCCTTTTTACAAAAACATTTTAAGATTATATATGAATAAATACACATTGGTGAATACGAGAAAATAGCTGGGGCATAGATTAGAAACGGAGCTAATAATTTATTATTAACCAATTATAAAAATAGTAAACATGTAATAATTTCTTTCAACTCGATGATTTATAGAACTTATAAATTTAGTTCTAATGGGTATAAATTTAGTTCTAATGGGTGAGAACTACTATTAGAATTAATATTATATTATTTGCATGAGGCAAATAGAACAAAGGAGCTCATCGAATTGAAAGATTATTGGCATATAATTAAAAATAAAAGACATTAATAAAGCACACAAATATATATATATATATATAATATAATAAATGAACCACCAAGTAAGAAAAGAGAAAGTTTAAAGACTAGAGGTTTAGAGAATTACGATATAAGTTTACAGTAGCATGTATAAAAGGTTTTATAAAGATTATTACATTATAAATGAGAAGAGCTCTTAAAGGGAGTGTAAAGTAAAGTTTGGAAACTGGCCAGAAAGCTTAAGGTTCATTATGGAAATATATTACCCGTTTCTTCCGGGCTGGTTCCCTTAGGTTACATGTCCGAATTGATAAAAAACGTAGGCATGCATTTAGTCAATTACTGGAACAGCATTTTAGTGGCTTTTCATAATTTTGGCAGCATGATTGGTTCGGAAAAGATTTAGCAGCTCCGTTGAAGATTTTCAGGAGACTTCAGGAACCGTAGCCAGATATCTGACATTTTAGCCCTTCACCATGATCAATACACTATTTGATTTTATAATTTAAAAATGCACAGAGTGGACTGCACTTCTCTACAACAAAGATGGCTTCCTTTTTCTCGCAACTTTTCAGAGCTATATATCTGTCCTCTGATGCCTTCAGGCTAGC
Organism: Epiperipatus broadwayi; assembly: GCA_028023455.1. Lineage (NCBI taxonomy): Eukaryota > Metazoa > Onychophora > Udeonychophora > Euonychophora > Peripatidae > Epiperipatus > Epiperipatus broadwayi. The sequence goes on from JAQFVV010006333.1 coordinate 2,779,024, forward strand.
ACTTCTTTCATTATCAATGTTTGTAGATTTACTGGTTGTTTTTAGATACATTCCTTCGATAAGGCTTTCAAACTCATTAACTTGAATTCATTTTCTAATTAGAAAATGAATTCTCAAAATCAGAAAATGATTTTAATTAGGAAATCCTTATCTTTTTTTCTAATTAATAAAACTTTAACTGTTGTTTTTGGAAAGGGAAAATCTGAAAGCTTATCGAAAGAATGTAGCTTTTAATCAATAAAACTTTAGCAAATTATTTATAAATAAAATCAAACATTCCCGACACAATGAAACTTTTAAACAATTATATATATTTAAATATTTACAAATATATACGCACAATCCATGCAGTTATAATATATAAATTCATGAATAATTCTATCATGAATTTATTAATAGAATTGATCAATTTAAATCTGAAACTAATTATTTGAATACCCATTTATGAAGTAAGTTTTTCTTTATGGAAATCAGCGTGGATTTAATGTATAAAGCCCCATTGCATTGGAAATTTAAGGTTAGTATTAGGGTTTGAAGTGGGCTTATGGCTAGATGTCATGAAGCTGGGATCGAGATACGACTGCTTCAATATATATATATATATATATATTGTAAATAAGAGGGCCATATAAAGACTAAAAATGATATATATATATATATAAGCTCTATTACTATTATTTAAAATACTTATCAAAATGTTGAACTTTATATTTTGTATTTATGCAAACAATTTATTTAAAAGAACACAAGATAGAAAACAGGAAAATCAATATAAAAAATGTTTAAATTATCACCTGATTTTTAGAAAAGCAATTTTTTGAATTAAAAAAAAGAGAGAAACAGACATTAAACTAAGCAATACAACTAGAAAGCTTATCCTCAAATTTCATGATTTAAAAATATAACTGTGGATTAATTATATTAGTATCTCAGAAAAAAAAAAACATGAATTTTTAAGATAATAAGTGTTGGTAGGGGAAGAAGTCAACCTCTCATTTGCTACTATATAATGTTTTCAAGAAATCAAAGGGAAAGATTAACGTGTAGAATAAATAAATTGTATTAATAGATATTTCTCTTTAAAATTAATGGATAACTTATATTTTGTTACATTTATGACTAGAAAGCTAAAACGAGGAATATACAAAAAAAATATTGTTCAAAAACAAATAGGATTTTCAAAGCTAATGACTAATATAAATGTTCCATTTAATTATCATGTCACAAGTGTCAACAAGGATTATTTCTAAATCCTGGAGAGACATGTAAGGATATCTACTTGGTAACTAGGATAATTAATAAAGTTATAAATCAATATTACATCATTATTTTATTTTTATTTTACAAAAAATATAATTTCCTAAAGCATTCTATATAAAAATATTATAATAATAATATTTTTATTTTAACAAATATTAATTTTAAAAATGTGTATTAATTAATGATTGATATATGCATATGTGAAAGTTGAGAGACTCATTATTTTAGTTAAATTTTTATTATTATTTATATGATAGACATATAAAATATTTAATAAATGAATATGATTATAAATATTAACTTTTGATTTGCAATAAATATTTATATATTTTTTATCTTTACTACCTGTGGAAGATTTAATACTTGATGAGACATATTTCTGCTCCATTTTATGGTTCTTATATTTAAATTAAAAGTAATTTGAATTAGTAATGGTAAACAAATATATGTGATTATGGTAATTGTTATATAATAATAAACTATAATAAAAATGATATGAAAAAATATTTTATAAATTATATACATTTTTATTTTAACATAAATGATATATTTCTTTTAATGTTGTAAAATTTATTATTATAAATAAAAAAAATAGTGTATAAATATTAATTTATTGTTTTTATTATTATTATTTCTTTGGGATTTTAATTATCATTTTCATCTTGTATATTATGTATTATAATGTTAGTATTGTTATTAATTGATATGGTATCATTCATCTCAAAATGTTTACATTGAAGATAATTCAAAATCTGTCAGTGATGGATATTCCATTGGGTTTGTTGCATCTTTTTATTAAATGATCCTTATTTTAACATTTTGCTATAAAAGGTTTAAACATTAATGTAACATACTTATACAGTTACTGAAAGCCATAAGGTCATGACATACATATTGAAATGGTATTATTTGTCTGGCATCATGTTTCACCTACTATATCCCATAATAGTATTCTTTCTTTAATTCAAACCTTTCCAAGTCTGCATATATCATATATTAACATGTATTAATGTATAATAAAATATATTAACATATGTGCACATATATTTGTGTATATTTGCATACATTTAGGTATATTAATGTCTGTATGCATACTGTTATAATGCATATACATAGTTATAAATTATATAATAAATGAATAGTTGTGTAAACAGTGTGTGTGTGTGTGTGTGAATGAAGCTGCAATGTATAGATTTCATAAGCATTGCAATACTATTTGGATTATTTTATCTTTAAGTTATTATAAAATTAGAATACAAAATTACCTTTGTTTGCATATAAACTTCAATTTTCAATGTGACAGGATTACACATAGAGCAGAATGTTTACAAATCTTAAATCTGTATTAAAAGCTCGACTGTTTCATGGAAATTATTCCCTCACATGCACCTCCTTTAATTTGTGTGGGAACTAAGAACAGTTTTTAAAATAAATTCTAAAATTATTTTTAAGACAAAAGAAAGGCAGTCAAGCTGCACTAATTTTATGAATAACTTACATTTTATTCTTGTCTTTTCTAAAGCTAATAAAACTATGTTAAAACTTAACATTAGAAGACTAAAAATTGTAAACAAGTTCATGGATTTTGCAAGGGGTAGTTAAGGAGGTGATATAAAAACCTCAAATTTCAACACCAAAGGTTCACTCTGTTAAATGTTGAAATAGATTGCTGTCAGGGGCTATGCCTTTGTAACAAATAACTAGAAGACATCAGATTTTGATATTTTCATTTGCATGACTGGTCAATTGGAATGGAGATGTTTAAGAACAACAGCCTGCCATGAAGTCATGGGAGACAAGCCAACCAAACAGAGAATGTCAGTGCCAAATGCCATGAAGGATGTCTCATCTAGAAAAAGATTGGTAACATTTCTTCCCACAGAGCTCAATTAAAAAAATCCTGAACTAAACTAATTTTATAATTTTCTTAAGCTAGTTAAAATGTTCAACATTCATAAATTTATAAAATTTATATAATTTCTTAATAATTAAACTATGTAAACTAAAATTAAACTAAGTAATAAATTTGATGTAACTTTGAATTAGTAATAATTTCTGTAACAATCTTGCCTATATTTAAATTAAACAAATAGTCATAGTTAATAATTTTTCTAAATTATAATAATTGTACTCAATTATTATTTCTATATACTTTCTAATCTGTAGTCATTTCTATTTTATTTTATATTGTTTATTTTATTGATATGGGGATGAGTAATATTAACAATTTTAGAGAGATGATTAGACACTCTCTTGTAATTTATTTATGTGGCTCTTTAGCACAGATATAAATCTCCATTTTGATACCTAATTTACATATATGTGTATTTTTTTAGTTACTATGTTTTAGCTTATTATAATTAAGGTTTGCATGTTAATAAATTATATAGTTAAATAATCGCAATAATAATATTATAAAGCATATTATAACTCATTAAATAAATCCCAAATATGCATTATTTCTCCTTAGTTCATGATAAAACTATATGGATTTAATCTTTAAGCTAGATTGCTCACATTAACCTTACTTAGCATGTTTTGTGTATGCAAATCCATGAACTGGGATGAGGTAGTTTCACAGACTGAAATTATATATATAATTTATGGACATTTATTTAGTTATTAAGAATACATATTAGTATTTGTAATAATTGTTGCAAATGTTTCTTTATAAAACATGTAGAGTGCATAATGTCTTTCTATATCTCTGATGGGTCTGATAATAATTAAAGCCATCCCCTCCATAATTTCAGGTTTAGAGAACCAAGCACATTACTGAGTTTAAGTTCAGAATGCTTGAGTTGCTGATCCAAGTCCCTGAATGTATTGTTCCTTATTAATGTAGCAAGCCATTCAGTTTTAGGGCACTGAGTACTTGGTATTGAAGTCTTTGAGTAATGATATATTAGCACCAAAATCTTTAATTTAGTCTTAGTGCTATGGTTACAGATGCCACACAAGGATGATCAGCTTGTTATTCCAGAATATTACTCAGTTCAGCATTGATACGAACACTTGATCTAGTTTATATAAAACAATCTGGATAGAGAGCACATTTATTGCTTATTATGTATTATTCATATTATTAGTTATATTTTATCATTGTCATTCATAAAAACTTAACTCTTAGTTAACTTCGTATGAATGTCATAGTATAATTTAGGCATGATTATAAACCATAAATAATAATAATAATAATAATAATAATAATAATAATAATAATAATAATAATAATAATAATAATAATAATAATAATAATAATAATAATAATAATAATAATAATAATAATAATAATAATAATAATAATAATAATAATAATAATAATAATAATAACAATTGTAATTAACTTTAAATTTAAATTATAAAGTGCATCCTAAAGATGAGCCCTTGTTCTGAAACCATTCATTATTTTAAAACACCTGTGAGTGTAAATCCCAATGCACTTCTAATTTTGTATTAAATAACTTATGATTTATTGATTAAAGTTATTAAATGTATAATAATGTTTAGTGAATTATTCACAGTCCATTACTAAGCTTTAAGCAAATCTATTCTATTTAGTGTTAATTATTTGTATATGCATTGTCTCAGCAAGCCATGTGTGTGTGCATTTATTAATTAATTGCTAATTTATTGATAATTTCCTGAGTCTCATACTTCACCCTTTGCTACTTCTGGCATGCAAATTAAAGGTGACTGAGTGTAACCTCATATTTGTCATCCATAGGGTAATAAATCACAAAGCATTGGTGAAGGAACTGAGATGCAATCTGATCCAATGTCTCAACCCCCATCTAGATAAGCTTTGGCTTAATTTGCCAAAACTATGGATTTAATGTACAAATATGACCATTACAATATTATTGTTAGTAAACTTTCACACCACTCATAATTATTAGCTTACATACTTTTGCAGATTAGAAGATGCTTTCATTGCCACTACAGATTTTGGCTTCCCAATGTTAGAACTTAAATAAACTTATACCCTAAAAAAGAGAAGTACCATAGTTTTACATTTTTACATTTTTTTCCAACTCAATTATAGGTCCCTCTTGAGAGAAGAGAGTGTTGTTACAATTTTTACTTTCCAAACTTATAGTCTCAATAAGCTTGTACTCTGAGAAGATTGTATCATAGAAGCATGTAGTTATATTTTTATATTGGACTATTTCCATCATCTAATATGTGTGTTGAATGTCTTTAGAGAAGTTTATTTTTTAGTTAAATATTCCAAATGCATTCAACTGTTAGTAATATCACAGCAAACATGTTAGTATATGCACCAACTGTTAGTATTTTCACAGCAAACAAATGTTAGTAATATCACAGCAAACAGGTTAGTATATGCACTAACTGTTAGTAATATCACAGCAAACAGGTTAGTATATACACAACATTTCAAGAGGTAGTTTTCTCTCCTCTTCTTCAGGTGTTGCTGGCCTGACCAGTAACAGTACTAGCATGGGATTCGAACCTGGGCCCTTAAAATTTTGATAATTGAATTTTAAGATAATGCTCTAACCAACTGAGCCATCCTGCTAACTGGTTAGAGTATTACCTTAAAATTCAATTATCAAAATTCTAAGAGCCCATGTTCGAATCCCATGCTAGTACTGTCACTGGTCAGGCCAGCAACACCTGAAGAAGAGGTGAGAAAAATACATCTCAAAACGTTGTGTATATACTAACCTGTTTGCTGTAATATTACTAACAGTTAGTGCATATACTAACCTGTTTGCTGTGATATTACTGACATTTGTTTGCTATGATATTACTAACAGTTGGTGCATATACTAACCTGTTTGCTGTGATATTACTAACAGTTGAATGAATTTGGAATATTTAACTAAAAATTAAACTTTTCTAAAGACATTCAACACCCATATTAGATGATGGAAATAGTCCAATATAAAAATACAGCTAGAACACCATCATCACAAACCTTCAGAAAAATACAATGTAGTTATATTGTTTTGATTTCTCAACTTTTGAAAGAAGGATGGATTTTTATAAACTAATTTTCATGAAAAGAATAGTATATATTTGAAATTTATATTAATAAATTTGATATTTTATAGTTTTAAAAAATGAAAATATTAGTAACGGATGAGTAATGTGAAAAGTATTACATAAATTTAATATCACAATAAAAATTTAGTAATGTAAAGTTACTGTCTTTTCTGTTGATGGTGATAGTAAACATGCTGATAAATTAAGAGTACAACTATGTTACCATGAAGATTATTTATTGTATGTAAAATAAATTCATATGTAACTGGATGTACATGTATTTTATATGGAAAGGTGTTTAGACAAAAATATGTTAGGTATGGGTAGGTAACTTGTGATTTTACATGCATAAGAGTATGTTTACAAGTATTGATGAGCACCAGATGATAAATGCCTGGACTTGTCAATAATATGTAGATACAAGGATATATTTCTGTATTTTTTATTTATAATTGTTTGTGCACTAAAAGTAGAATATCTAGTTTTACTATATTAAAGGTTCAATTCCTGATAGTCTATATTTTTATTTGTTATTTACTAAATGTATAATGCCCATTTCTGTTATTTAGCAAATTATATCGGTAAATTCAGTTGATAGTTTGTTATTTTTGTCATGCCATTAAAAAAATATGTTATGGATGATGTCATTTTTAATTCTGAAGCACTTGTTGACTTTGAATTTAAATTAAATGATATAAATAATAAACAGAAAATAATTAATTGCACTGAACCATCTTTTGGAAAAACACTGCCAGAATTAAGAGATTGTCAAAGAACTTGGATTTTATTCATCATTATTAGTGAATACTGTGAGATTTATTGTGTCTAATGAAGAAATTAATTTTGGGGAAAGATGTTAATACATATTTAAAAGAAGGAAATTGTAGTGACATGATGAAATAAAGCCAGAAATAATAAATAAAAAGAGACAAGTAACTATATTATGCAATAAAATTTTTATTGGGAGAGTCCAATAAAAAAATGTTTATTTTTAAATATATTCATCCAGTTTTTGGTAGAATTTGTAGTTGATGATAGGATAGATCTTGTTGTATTTCTTGTGTTAAGTTATTGATCATAAAAAAATCATATTTAAAATGAAAAGAGAAACTGTACTACCATTGATTGAAGAATCAAAAACTCAATAGGCTATGAAAAAAATGTTTGCATTCCTTTTTCAAAAGATGGATTCCAAAATTGAAAAAATAGTGGAAAGATAAAAAAAAATATGAAAAAAACAAAAACCAGTGTAAAAGTGAAAAAAGAGAGCAATTTCAAATTTGAAGAAAATGGTGTAAAAATAAAAGCAAATATCATAAAAATGAATTCCAAGTTACAAAAGATTGGTTCTAAATTTGGGAATTCAAAAATAAAGAAATTAGAAAATGAAATAGAAGAAAATAGTAAGAAGTGTGAAGTGAATTTTACTAGTGTATATGATAGAATAGATAAACAAATTCTGAATTTAGAAGAAGGACTTCATCAAAACTTCAAATAAAAAATTCAGAATTTAGAAGTCAAATTCAAAAAAAAAAATCTTAAATAAACTTGATAAAAAATAGCAAATATGAATAAAAAGGAAAACAGTATATCAATGCCCATACACATCACTTGATGGCATGAGTACTACTCAAAAACAGTTTAATATACCATTTCTGAGGCACACAGTAATGATCTGTAGTGTGTTCTGCTCATTTCTTGCAATTCACACTTTATTCAAGTGCCCTGTTCTCACTCTACAAATGATCACTATTGACACTGTGCTATTGAATAATGTGAGGGTGCATAGATTTGAAGTCAACATAACATTTGAAATGTTATTTAATAATGTATTATATTATATTCAAATGATGTAGTATGAGATCCAAAAAATTTTAAAACCATCACAGTGGTTGTGAACTGAGTTTGGAAGGGTTTAAAATTAGGGAAAGTTTTGTTATAAGCACGACTTCTTAAATAGCCACACTAGTCATGATATCTTCATGAGACAATTTAATTTAATTTGGGCTGATTAGTTTGTTAATCAAGTAATGCATCTTTGGGATGCTCTGGTCCCTCCCTGCACATTCCAGCACTATGCTGCTTTCATTTAATAGAATTTAATTTAATTCAGGTTGATTACTTTGTTAATCAAGTGTTTCTTCTTTTTAATTTTGTTTAAACATTTAATTTACTATTAGAAGAATAACATAGATTTAATAAAATCTAAAAAAGGTCCTAAATAAAGATTTTGTTATTTCATTGTTAAAAAAGAGTACATTTACTTTTGTAAAAATGTCCCATTTAAAATATATATATATTTACTTTTTAACATTATTTTTAAAAAAAAACACATTAAACGTCAATTAGTTCTTAATAGGTCAAGGCCAGGTAACATTATATTACACTGTTTTTTATTAATAACAGTGTCATCAAGTGACATGTATGGTCGATGATACTGTCAAAAGGTCCAAGAAGTCTTAAAAGTTAATTGGGAAAGTTACAGGGGAAATTCTCAGCAAATGACTAAAACTGAAGGAAAATGGCTTGAATTTTTAGAGAAGAACCATAAAAAAAGCAAAAGAATTTTTTAATCATCCAAAAATAAATAAAAAAAATAATTATTAATTACTACTCAAATGAAAAATTTATCCATTACTCAGTAGACTTTTAAAAAAGAAAAACTAATCTTAAAAATAGATAGCCAGTTTTATAAGGTAGATAAAACTATAAAAGATGTGCATGAGTTAATGATTATATTACAAAAATCTAATGAAAAATTATATAAAGAATTGGACATCTTGAAAGTTCAAGTGGGTCAATTGATTGTAAAAGTGAGTAAAGTAGGTCAAAATATACAATATCAAATTATAAATAAAGTAAAAAAAAATATAATAAAGATGTTACTATAATGTCATGACAAATGCTGTATCTTTTTATAAATAGGAGATAGGCTTTATTAGAGGAGATAATTTTGAATAAGTAATACTAAAAAGAGTCATACATCTTACACATCCAAATCCATTAACTAAAAATGAAGGTATTACAAAGTTTCATCTTCTAATCATTAATAATTTACTGCAATGAGAGTTAAGAAAAGTAATTTCAGATGATGATGTCAGGAAAATTTAAAATACTGTGACCAAATGCATAGCTATAAAATCTTTTAATGATGGAATTAAAGAAAATATGTTAGAGCACCTGGATGGAATGGCAGAATTGTTTATTTTTCACCATTTAAAAGTAATTGAAAAGGTTTTTTGCCAGGAATAACTTGTATGGAACAATGAAGAAATGGGGGCTTCATTATTTATCAAGACTAAAACATTTAATGAATATAGAGCCTCTTTACTTAGAATCTTTTAGAATGAAAAGGGACAAGATGGCATTCAATATTAAGTGTTAAAATTTTTTCCACCTTATACACAGGCAGTTATAAATGTTGAGAACTTTGACCAAATTTAATTTGTCAGAAGCACATCTTTTACAATTTTTCTATGGATGTACAAGTATTGTTAATAGTTGTCAAGCGTTGTTAGCCGAGAGCTCAGCGCAGCCATCTTTCAAGCAAGTAGTTGGTTGCACACTGTTGTGGGTTTGCCTCCCAGCAGAAGCTATGACATATGAAAAAAAAAGTATTGTTAATAGTTGGTAATCAGTGCCATATTGAGGAACTAAAAATTTTAAATACAATTAACTTTGATAATTTATGTCATATCATTCTGAAAAACAGAATAATAATAAATTATTTACATCATATATAAGTCTCCAAATTATTGTTGGCCCCATATAAAAACCGTCTGGTGATCAATGGAGTCTACTTTGTTATTTATTTTTGAAGATTCATTTCTCTTGAACATGGCTATGTTATTGGAGATAAAAAAAAAAAAAACTTATGTAAAAGGTTTACTTATTATGATGCATGTTATCTATATTGATGACATGAATTAATAAAATCGAGACATAATAAAAAAAATTTTAAAATTTAGAAGTAAAGTAATTACCGATATAATTTATTATCAAGAATCTAACTAAAATGAACATGATAGTTCAAAATAAATGTTGAATAATTAATAGGAAAAAAATAACAACTAATAATTAATCGCAAAAAAGTAAAAATGTTGAAAAAAAAGATGGAGGGATGGGGCGCGTTATAAGCGCATAATTATTGATATATATTATGTATTTGGGGGGGAAAGGTGACAAAAAAAAAAGATTGTACACCACAAGTAATAATAATAGCTGGCATAAAAATCATATTTACTGAGAAAATAAAATCTAAGTATTAAAGAAGAAGAGGAATTACGTGAAAACAAAAAAAGAAAATAATAGAAGACTTGAAATTTTCTATTAATAGTCTTTAGATTTTTAAAAAAAAGTTTCAAAAGCATTAGATCATGATACTTACAAAAAATGAATGCTTAAACATGTGTATTTTTGTAAAGGTCTGTGACCTAATTTTTTTGTTGTTGTTGTTTTGTTAATCAAAAATTTTTATGCTTACTTTTACTGTTTTCGTTTTTAATGTAATCCAGTTTTTTTTTTTTTACATAAAATTGATCTGTAAAAGTTTTTATATATTCATTATTTTTTCGAGGATTTTTTATTTTCAATTAACAACTATTTAATATGCTAATAATTTCTAATAAAATAAACCGTATAACATCTTTGTTTACAAAATAATCAATTGTTTTACTCACATGGCTGCATTGGTGATAAATTATTATTTTTATTTCAAGTCTGAAACAAACTATTTATCTGAAAAATGCCAATATTAATTAAACTAATCCTAACTACAGTTGAAAGTCATTAAAAAAAATAATATATCTTTTTAAAATGCAACTAAAGATTAGATTGAGAAATCGATAATAAGTCAAGTAGATGACTAATTTAAAATTTTAAAAATTGGTTAATTCAAAGTTTTTGTCTCTATCTATCTTCTACTCTCTCTCTCACACATTTATCATTATTTAAAAATAAATAACAAATTTTAAAAATCAAACGTTACATTTGAGTACATGCGTTTTACAACGTTCATATCATATCTCAGAAAAAAAAAAACAATCTTGTTTATAGTTTTATAAGTGAAAGGTAGAATAAATTTTAAGTAGTTCATTAACAAGTCAAAAGCATCTTCAGGGAATAAAGATACAATTTTATCAGATTAGCCTAATGGCTATCGGTATATCTATAAACAATTATCTACCCAATTTCCAATTACTAATTGAATAATGATTAGGTCAGCTCTAGTCAGACCATCTTAAACTCTTTAGAATATAAACGGCATTCTAAGTTTTACTTGTATAGGAACTTAGATCTTGTTCAACGTCAATCAAATATGCTAATAATTACACCACGGGACCTCTTATTTTTGCCCAGTAACAATAAATAACGGATGAATCTTAAGCAATCTTTTTACAGACAAAATCTTTTGGACAAAAATAACCGGCTTTTTTTATTTAAAAAGTCACCTTTTGGACTTTATTGTCTTATTAAAACTAAGGTTTTATCACGCTTTAAAATATGTTGCCAAATACTTTTGAAATATTCACGTTAGCAGTATTCTTTATATTTTATAAATTCATTATTTGTAGTTCTTAGTACCGCTATGTTTATATATGAAATTAAATATTTTCATGAATTTAAGATAAATAAACGTTGAAAATTTTTATAAAAACTTTGTCATGTTTTAAACTAGAATATACCTTTAGCTATAATGTAAACAGACAGCTATCACTTAAAAACGATTGTCCCAGATGAACTATGTAATGAAGCATCATCATCAACCATTATCAATGCACTGCAGGATGAAGGTTTCTCCAAAATCAGTTCATCTTCTCCGATCTTTAGCTTCTCTTCTTCACATCACCCCTGGACACTTTTTTATTTTGTCCATCCATCTCACTTGTGGTCTCTTTCTGGGTCTTTTACAATCTATTGGAATCTAGTTTAAGATTTTAATTGTCCATCTATTATCATCTCTTTTAGCGATATATCCAGCCCAACTCCATTTCAGTCTTTTAATTTTTTCAATGAGGTCACTAACACCTGTTTATTCTCTTACCGATAAATATTTTTTCAATCTTTTCTTGTTACTCCCAACATGCATCTCTCCATACTTCTTAGATTGGTCTGAAGTCGCTGTATTTCTCTTCTATTAAGTGACCAAGTCTTAGTCCATAAGTAAGAACTGGTAAAACACATTTATTAAAAACCTTTTTCAAACACATAGGCATATTTTATTTCTACAAAAACACTCCAACCACATTTAATTCTATGTTTAATTTTATCTGTTATGTTTCCATCGGTATTAATAATCTGACCAAGGTATTTGTAACTGTTAACTTCTTCTAACTCATCATAATCAATCTTTATTTTCATATTTTGAGAAAATCCATTAAACATTACTTAAGGGTTTTTAATATTTATCTTTAGTCCTACATTCCTACTTTCTTCTGATAACTCCTGCAACATTTACTGCAACTCTAAAGCATTATTTGCAAAAACAACTACATCATCTGCAAAATCTAAATGTCTTAAATAATCTCAATTTACTTTCACTCCTTTAGCTTTCTATTTTAGTTCACAAAATACTTCTTGCAGCACTGCTTTAATAAGTTTTGGAAAATATAGAGTCACCCTATCTTACATCCTTCTCAATGTTGACTTTTCTAGTATCATTATGTAATCTAAATGTTGCTATTGCATTTTTATAAATATTCTTTATAATATGACAATATCCTGTATCTATACCTTAATGATTCGATGCTTTAATCACTGAAGAAATGTTTATAGAATGAAATGCTTTTCATAATGTACAAATCCAAAGCATAATGGCAACTCATATTCATTTGTCCTTTCTATAACTTCTCTCAATACCTGGATATGATCTACTGTACTAAAACCATATTTGAATCCAGTTTGTTCTCTTGGTTGGTTCTAGGTAATGATGGACTTATAATTGATATATTAAAAAAAGCAGATAAAAAAATAATTTTTTTTTAGCAAAGATATGTACCAAATGTCTAAATGATAAAGATGTACCAGATGATTGAAAGAATGAAGTATTAATATTAATATTTTATAAAGGTGATAAAGAAGATATTAGAAATTACAGACCTATCAGCTTTTTATCAGTTTTATACAAAATTTTTAACAAGATAATTACAACTTTTCTACTGAAACAATGTTGATACTTTTATGCTGGTTTGAATACATTTTATGCTGGTTTGAGTCCCATTCTTTTCATTATCTGGGTCTGCCTTTCTCTGTTTGCAATGGTTTACCATGTTTGGTGGATATTCTACTAATAATTGGAATAGAAGATGAAATTGATTGTTTAGTAAAAGATTCCCTTTGTAGACTAGGCTGGATTCTAGAACAATGTGTTACATGTATTTTATTATTTGTTATCAAACCTTGTCTTTCTTTCCTGCAATCATCTATAGGTCTGTAACCCTGATGCAATGGATATATGTATAATTCTTTGATGATAACTGCTTATGAGGTTTTTTTTCCATACTGACTCTCATAGTTCATGTCTAGCATATTTAAGAACTCTGCAATATCTTGGATAATTTTACAATCCATGCTTATGAACATCTGTGTTCACAAAATGGGAATAGTGTCGGACTATCCTAATTATCTTGCTTTCTATCAAGCTGCATGTTGATAAAGCTCATAACTTTAATACCTAACATCTAAAAAACTGGTATACATTTCAAGTCCTTTTATACAGAGTCTATCTTGCATACTCCTGTACTTAATGACTTCTTGCCACTCTTTCAACCAAAAATTACTTAGAATATAATCCCTGTATTCACAGTAAGAAATTGGCTTTTTTTATAAAAGTGTTCCAATAATTTTTGGCAGATTCATACAAATGGTTGTAGGTAATACCATTTTACTTCCTTTATATAAGCTGGTTTAACTTAATGTAATTTTCTAAGTTATTAAGGTGTTCCATGGCATCCCACCTGCCTCTCCTCTGAAACTCAGAATTTTTAAAAATTGTTTTATTCATCGTTTTATGACTTCTGTATTGCACTTTAATCAATGTACTATCATGGCTTTCTCTTGACTTCATATATTTTATATCATATTTTCTTTCTTCTTTAATTTTTTTTATTGTTCCCACAGACCAATTTTTTTTAATCTTCCTACAATTTTATGTAATCAGTGTTAAAGTCATTTATTGTGACAACTACTTCTTTCTGCATTTTCTGGATTATCTATTGTGTGTCCATGAGTTCTTTTTTTAATAGGGAGCCTTGGACTTTAATTACATTTATCTTATCATCTATTAGTTCCAGCTTTTTCTATTTTTCAGCTATACTTATAACTGTTTCTTACAATCTACCTTTATAAGATTTACCAGATTCATACACCAGGTCAAACACATTCACATATAAAATTTTTTCTAAGAATTCCATCTTCTGTTGCACTTGTTTATTTGACATCTTATCTCATCATTAGAATGCTCGTAATATCTTGTACATCTTTAGTTTGTTTTTTTCTTAATTTCTGAATGCACCTCTTTATTTTTAAATTTGTTTAAATTATGAATGCATTTCTTCAAATCCTGAATGAACTATTTAAAATTTTGAGGGCATTTTTCTATTTTTTACTTCCTTATGTCTGGTTTTTCTTCATATTTTTTATTCTTGCTATCTAGTTTGTCTTCAAGTTTTTATTGTTTTTCTTCAAATTCTTTATTCTTTTTTCCAAATTTCTTCATAAATGCTAACAAGATTTGCATATTAACTTTGGCTGGCTTCCCTTCTCCCTGCATTTGTACAATTTACATTTCTTGTTGCACTACTAACTCTAAATCTTTCAGTTGTATATATTCTATTATTGGTGAGTCCATATTTATCTAAGTTTCACCGTTTTTTCTTTTAATCAAGTTATCATGAGTATTTATATAAACATTTTATAATCTTTTGTTAACTATCCTTTCTTATATTTATAGTTTTGCATAGTTCTCTTTTTTTCTCTACTATTATAAATTTATAAAATATCAGTTTCAAAGCCAGCATTCAGTCTTTTCCAGCATAATGTTATCTATTTCTGCCTTTATAGTATCTTTATATTGCCATTTATATTAACTTTCTGCTTAAAAAATGATTTCCCCTCCTTTTATTCATATTATACACAGTCATATGCTAGTCTTTTTCTTACTTTAACTCCATGTAAGTATAAAAAAAATTAATGTTCAGGCCTAAAACATAGTGGTAGTAGCAATTATGTAATGGTAAATCTGTATTATATACCAATAGTACATCTCTTTGATGGTCCTTCTTGTAAATATCTCAGTAGTTCAAGTTTGAACCAAAACCATGATATATGCAATATATATTAGGTCTTCTATGTTCAATAAGTATGATTATATGGTTATAAATGTAAAAATATATTTACAGATATTTGTGAATCTTATAAATCATAGTTTAAATCTATATCATTAAATTCAATTACACGCACGATGATGATGGCTTTATAATCACAATCACTCTAAAGTATTTTATTTGTTTTCAGTTGCTAAGGTCTCACACCAAACTACATCAAAAGAAAAATTTTACTTAGAAGTATATAAAATAATCATCATCACATGCAAATCATTACTATCATGCCCCAGTACATTCCTCAGTGGTTTTCTTGTTGACAAAGTTGTTGATATTTTTATAAACTAACAAATGTGTGTGTTGAAGTTATAATATTTAAACGTATGAAAAATAAACAAACTGGATAGGAAAACAATGTAAGCATTCATTAATAAAACAAAATATATGTAATTTTGTTGTAGCTATATAATAATAATTCCAAATGTAAATCTGAAGTCAAACATATAACAATTAATGTAATCTTAACCAATATTTCATATATATTATTCATTTTAGTAATTTCACATATAGATATAAAATAATTATATAATCATTAAATTTTTTTAACAAATAGTTCGTAGACTTTAGTTTTACTTCTAATAATTCCACATACGTATATATATATATATATATATATATATATATATATATATATATATATATATATATATATATATATATATATATATATATATATATATGAAGTAAAACATAATACCCCATTTAATATATTTCAGTGTGAGTATATACTCGTAATCCAAACGTAAATCTACAGCACACATTATCACAATAATTTCTTTCTTTCAATTTTTGTAATTTTAAAGTCTCTTTTCAATATTATAGAACAAATAGCATAATATTTTACAGGAAAAACAACAACAAATATTTAAGACCCTATGCTCTAGATTTCAAATATCAGTTTTTTCTCTACCATTATAGTCAGTGGGTTTCATAAAATTTCTTAAAAGTTTTTATTTCTTTTTTTCACATACTGGATTACACATAAGCTTTATATTAGTGTAATGCATTTAAAATACATATTGAGGAATTTGACTATGCAATTTGGTTTTTTCCCTTTACTGGCTGATTATAAGAGTAAAATATACAACTTTATATACTGGATTTGTTGTTTAATGGGTTGGATTGCACTCTCAGGGACTTCCAACTGATGTGCTACTTACTTTGCATAGCCTTTCATGGGAAAATAATTACATTTTTATAGCTTCTAATATAAGTCTGGCAATTTCAATTAGCAGCAAAGGCAAACTCTTCTCCACATTGCTCACTTTAACTGCTTTAAAGTATATTTTGCAGTTTGGAATCCAATAAATTCATACTAATATGACATTGATATTTGAATATATAATGGTTTAGTGTTTATGTCATTAGTTATTGCCCATACCACAATGTAGGCTATTTTACCATCTTGAAGCTTAGAGAAAAATATTTCATTGTATTTTTCAAAAAAAGAAAGAAATAGCTGTGTGTATTTTTATATTGGACCATTTCCATCATCTAATAAATGTATTGAATGTCTTTAAAAAAGTTAACTTTATTAAAATATTCTAAATACATTCAACTGTTAGTAATAGCACATCAAACAGGTTAATATATGCACAATGTTTCGAAAGGTATTAGTCTCCTCTCTTCTTCAGGTGTTGCTGGCCTGACCAGTGACAATACTAGCATGGGATTCAAACCTAAGTCCTTAGATTCTTGAGTTTTGGATTTTAAGGTAATGCTCTAACCAACAGAGCCATTCTGCCAAAGGCAGCGGTCTATAATAATGTCATATACATATCTATGAGGTTCCTTTTGATTTTTCCATTTTTTCCTAAGAGCAAAGTTGATTAGTGGTTTCCATACACTATGTATAGTCACACTGGGTTGGCATATGGAATTTTTTGCCATTGTCATGTGTGCAGGTTTTTAAAATTTTCTTCTTTGTACCTTTACTTCTCTACCCAATATTTTTGTATTTTCCCACTAATCAACTTTGCTCTTAAGAAAAAGTGGAGAAATCAGGAGGGATATCATAGATAAGTAAATGAAATTACTACAGACTGTTGCCTTTGGCAGGATGGCTCAGTTGGTTAGAGTGTTACCTTAAAATTCAAAACTCAAGACTCTAAGAAAGCAAGTTTAAATCCCATGCTAGTACTGTCATTGTTCAGGCCAGCAACACCTGAAAAAGAGGGGAGGCTAATACCTCTCAAAACATTGTGAATATACTAACCTATTTGGTGTGCTACTACTAACAGTTGAATGTATTTGGAATATTTAAATAAAGTTAAATTTTTCTAAAGATATTCAATACATATATTAGATGATGGAAATAGTCCAATATAAAAATGCAATTAGAACACCATCATCACAAACCTTCAGGAAAACAACTGCTTTCTTTTCTTTGTCTAATACACATTACAACAGATAAATTATTTGCTGGGTTTTATTATTTTGTTTAAAATTAAAAAGTATTGTTAATTCATAATTATTTCACCCAGATTGAAATTCATCATTTTATTTTTTTATAGGATTCAATAAAATATTTTTTATAATATGATTCAAAATAAGTTAAACCAAAAAAATGTAAAATGCATTTTAATTTGTGAAATGCACATTTTCTCCTTCTTTATCTATATATGTATGTTTAGATGCTGTACCGGTAGAAATTTTATGTTAACTCAACATGATAAACAGCCTGGGTAAAAGGACCTCGAATCCAACCATACACAAGATCAAAGTTCAAGAATATTTATGGATTCTAACCTCTTTACCCTCTCTCTAAATTGACCAACTAATTAACAACATTTTTGAGGCAAGCAATTAATCTGCTCTAAAGTTTGGCCAACAGCATCAATGGTGGAACACGAGCCTAATGTTTAACTCTAACATTTATTTTAATTACACCTATTCATGAACTTCAAAATAGGAATGGCATGTGTGTGACTTTGAATCATTAGATAGAAACACAATAATTAAATAGAAACACTAATTTTAGAATAAAATTAATGAAAAAGAACCACAGGTAGATTCAATTCGCATATATATTTAATAAAAACATCTCTATAATTCTTTAATGTCTCACTGATTTATTTCATTGTTTGTAAATATCAGTTTTGATCATATAACTTATTATGCCTCAGGTAAGGTAGCAGTATAGTTTATATGCCAATTTAAACAGATAAAATGATTAGAGTTCCATGATAGATGCCCACTCAAGTATGTAATATAAGAAACAATTATTTGTCAGCCCTATTTTGAATAACATTAATATAAGTAAAAATTATTCTCAGAAAGAAATGATTTGATCATATTTTTAAGAATTGGCTTTGAAAAGAGTGACATGCTTAAATGTAAGTGGATCATGATATTCACAACTAAATACTTCACTGATAGCAAAACATAAACTAATGTGATCAGACCATTGTCAACCTGCCATGATGTGCTCATAAACAATAGAAATAATTAGACCCAGCATTTGACATGATATAACCAGCACAAACTCAATTTTCCTGCCTTGTTCTAGTGGTGCCAAGAAATAAAGATGAATGGTCTGTGCAAATAGCAAACTCAAAATATTTCAGGTGAAAGATCAGGAATCACCAAGGCTTTCTAAGCTCAGCTTACCCTGGTCTTCCTAATTTTGTCTTTTATATACAGACCTACATTTTAGCCCATGAATATATCATGAGTTATAATTCTGATTTAGCAATCAAAGGACAAAACAGGTGATCAAGCAAAGTGCTGGTGAGACAAAATACAAATATTGAAAAAATAGGTTTTTAAAATTAGTATAAGAAAATTGTACTGAGCCATGAAAGATTATACTGATATTATATGGATTGACCAAGATCGAACCTACACAAAATAAACCTAAAATATTATTATGAATATCATTTCTTTGGGTGACACATCTCTCCCTTAAAAACAAAATTTCACCAATATTTAAAATTTAACATTTCATATTCTCTCTTATTGTTTAGCAAGAAGAAACTTTCTAAACCACCTCCCTTTCAATTTTTTAAAATGAAATAATATAATTAAATAAAGTGTCACAATTGACCCAGCATCTCCCCCAAAACTGAATCGTATAAGCATAAAATATTTTCTAAATATATAAAGTAAACAAAATTATTTCAACTTGACAAAAAGAGTGCTCTAAGTAATAATCATTTAGAGCAAAAGAGTTATTTATTTACCGACAGATGTTGGTAGGGAAGAAGCAAAATTATTTAATCATAAGACTTTTGTCAAGATGGAACAAATTGGTATATAAATATCATTTTAAATTAGACATTTATAAATCTTTAACAAATACATTCATAGGTAAATAATAAATATCTTTCTAAACCACTTTAAGATAAAAGTTTTGCATTAATAGAGGCATAATTTTAAGACAGACACAGATAGAGCAGAGACATTAAATTGAAAGTATAGCAAGTCAAGATTACAGAGTTTAGTTAATAAAACAGATGCATTTAATTAGGTGGAATTTCATTTAAGAAGACATTTAGTTGTAGCAAAATTAAATTATACAGTCAACTGGAATTTGAAGAATAAATTAGCTGGTTAGAAATGAATAATTGAAAAGATATTACCTAATTTATTCAGAGTGTGCATTGAAAATCTAGGTTCCACAATGAAATATGGATTTGGAGTGGTATTTCATTTTTTCTGCATAGGCATAGCTAGCTATGAGTTTGATTTAAGAGTTCAACAGTGCGGCAGTCCAAAATTTTAACATTTGATGAAATTTCTCTGGCATCATGGTATTTATGTGATCATACTTGGAAAAATGGGGACATGAGCAGGCTAAGGACCATTCACCCCACTATCATGCTTTTACACATAACTTTATTTGTTTAAAATAAAACCAGAATGGATTTGCCTTGCACGAACTGAATGAATCTATGACTGACTGACTCCAATTGTTCTCATGGGTTATTCATACATTTTTAGAATACCTTTTGAAAATTCCCTTTTTTATTAGTCCGAGGCCAAGTGGATATATAAAATTCAGGTGAACATAATCATTGATCTAAAATATTTTAGCATTGTAATCTTAAGATCCACTCTCCTGATAAACCCAATGCTTTTATTGTTTCAAATGTACTTTATATTTAATATAGATTTGAAGAATTTTTCTTTCAAATATATTTTCTGTTTTACTTTTAATTTAATTAGAAATTTCATTACTATTTTGTTAATGGACTTTCTTTTGTTTTATGTTAAAGAATGTTAGCAGGGTTTATCGTGAAAGTAAATTTCTAGAATAAAATACTTTGACTTTAAAAAAAAAAAAGAATATTAAAAATGTATTTATTAATTTTTATAAAAGTTTCTGTCTGTAATTATATATATTTATATATTTGTGCATATATATATGAGCCTCTCCAATATTTATATTTAAAATTTTAATAAAAAAATTTTTTTAGATTTTATTTACTTTTTAACTGGTCGAGAAATCCAACACATACAAGATGGCAGATGGAAAGGTTTATAAACATCATTACATGTGAGGATCTGGTTCAATTCTAGATTAGAAATCTAGAAAAATATGAAGTGTGGATCTGACCTACATATTCATTGCTTCATTTTCCTTTATTTACACTATAAAAAAATAACCAAAAAAAATAAGAACTTGCTTTAGGTGGAGACAAAACATCCAGGTTTGAAGTAGTTTGTTCTACCTTATTTTATTTGTCTTCTAATTTCCCAAACTTCCTACTCACTACTCCCCTATCTAATGTTCCAATACTATTCATGTGGGTTATCCAAACTCATTTTCCTAGTTCAAGTCCTGTTCTTTTTTAAATATTGTTTTCTGGGCTCTCCAGAATCCAGAGGGATATATGGTCTTAATTTCCTCATATTACTTGTTTCTTGTCTCCTGGATCATCTGTCAAATTTCCATAATCTATTGAGGTCAGCAACTAGGTCATCCCCTCAATTGTCATGATCGTACTTCCTAGCAGGCTCTTTTGAATCCAGGGTGGCATATTATGATATATAACCCTAATTACATCAGCTTCTGAGTATTTAAATACTGATAGAGTCCTTATTTTTGTCACATGACACAGAAAAAACTGTGTATGGGTCTTTCTATGGTTATGTTGATATCTTTCATTTGTGACCATATGCAGTATGCCCTCCTGGCACTCCTCATTCCAGTAGGTCGACATAAATGCTTTCTTGTGCCCTTCAAATGTCATTGGTGGTTGACTTAATGATTTCCACCAATCTTTAGTGGCTGCCCTTAAGTGATGACTGGCAATCGCTATTTTTCCTTTTTATTCACTTGGTGAAAATAGAAAGTTTCCTGCAGACTCACTAAATGATTTATTGGACTTCCATCTGGTTCTCCTCTAAAATAAACATGAATGAACCACAGCATCAGTGATGTTCCTTGGTCAATCACCACAGGGATGGATTGTTGCTTTTTTTCATGGTTCTGCTGCTCAGTACCTACTGGTTTACTGATAGTTACAGTATTGTGATATTTCTTTTCTCTGATTAATTGATGTTGACATTTTATCTTCACTCTTGGTTCTCCATCTTCTTTGTCTTGATCCTCCATTTGTTGGGTGTAGGATATCTTCTTCAGCTGTACATCTATTGCTTCTTTCCTATTATGGTGTTCCTGGATATCCAATTTCCTTTTAGTCTCCGCTAATTGTTTTCCATTTTCAGTGATAAAACTTTGCAGCATTTCTCTCATCATCTGTCTCAACTCCTTCATTTCCTTTATAAAGTTCTTCATCATGCTGTTCTCCTCCCAATAATCTGGGATTCTCTGTACTACTGGGCTGCATCCTTGACCTCCTTTCTCTGGATCTCTTGAAGACTATCTCATCACTCCCTTCTTCTGATCCCTTTGATTTTTTTACTTATTCATCATCTTCCCAGTCTATTAATATCCTGTGCATATCCTTTTCCATTTTCACTTTATTTGGAATCTTTTATTTGCTTAATAAATATAATACATAAAATATAACATGACCAACCCCCAAAGTCGCACATCTAATCTACCTAAGCCATGTCTGCCCTGTTTTGCTCTTTCTTTTTTATTCCTGTGCTTAAATTTTTAGTTGCTCTTTCTACTTGAGAAAGAAGAAAAATTTTTCATCTGGCTGCCCTCTGATTTCTAAAACAAACTTAATACATTTTAGAATAGTTATGTACATACATATTTATTTAACATTAAATTTGCTTTTTTTTATTATTTCAAGACTTCCTATAATGTACAACCTGGGTTCAAGGATATTGCAGCAGCTATCAATGATCACTCTTGTTGACAAAATTTATTTATAAGGGTGGCAGCCAACAAGATGAGTTCCCATAAATCACAAAGGATCACTCAAGTCCACAAACATACACACACAAAAATATGCTATTTGTCATATTTTGATTTATGACTTATTAAAAAATTTCATTTCTTGATTCACTTATAAATGGTATAACAAATATATATATTTCATAAGTTTTTCACCTATTCTTTCAAGTGACTAACTTATTTTGAAAAATACAAGTATCTAAGAGGGTCTTCACCTATCATATCAGGTTACTAAAAATACAGTATATATGTACATTGTGAGTGTATTTGTTTTAAAATAACATTTATCAATCATCAAAAAAGTTTTCACCTATCATATCAGGTTACTAAAAAATAAAATATATATATATTGTGAGCATATTTGTTTTAAAATATATTTTTTAAGTTAGTAAATATATATTTATTACAAGTGTATTTGTTTTAAAATACATTTTAACTCAGTAAAAGGGTCTTCACCTATCATATCAGGTTACTTAAAAATAACATATATGTATTGTGAGTGTATTTGTTTTAAAATACACTTATCATATTAGGTTACTAAAAAAATATAGCATATATATCTTGTGAGAGTATGTGTTTTAAAATATATTTTAAACTCATTAAAAGGGTCTTCACCTATCGTATCAGATTACTAAAAAAATAACATATATCTTGCGAGCATATTTGTTTTAAAATACATTTTTAACTCAGTAAAAGGGTCTTCACCTATCATATCAGGTTACTAAAAATAACATATATTTATTGCAAGTGAATACATTTTTAACTCATTAAGGGTCATTGCCTATCATGTCAGGTTACTAAAATATAATATATAGGTATAATACAAGTGTATTTTTTTAAAAATACATTTTATCGTATCAGGTTGCTGAAAAAATAAAATATATATATTGTGAGCATATTTGTTTTAAAATACTTTCTTTAACTCAGTAAAAATAAATATTATGAGGGTATTTGTTTTAAAACACATTTTTAACTCAGGAAAAGGGTCTTCAACTATCATATCAGGTTACTAAAAATAACATATATTTATTGTGAACATATTTGTTTTAAAATACATTTTAACTCAGTAAAAGGGTCTTCAACTATCATATCAGGTTACTAAAAAAACTAACATATATCTATTGCAAGCATAGTTGATTTAAAATATGTTTTTAACTCAGTAAAAGGGTCTTCACCTATCATAATAGGTTGCTAAAAATAACAATATATATTTAAGCAGTCAGTGTTTATGTACCCACAGAGCTTCATGATATTTGTTTAAAAATGATATAAATCTAGGTTGATAAATCAAATAGCTAATTTTTTATTTTTTGTTAAAAAATGATATACTGATGTGTGTGTGTGTGGTATATTGAATGAGAGGGCATGTATATATATTGTTTGGTTGAAATACATTTTTTTTTAGTTATATATTTGGAAAATAAAATATATATTTCCCTTGTCTCTATGTTTTTCCTTAAAAAAATGAAAAAAGTAAGTTGACTCATTCTTTCTTTGCAAATAACATTGTTTATGGGCTCATTTTTAAAACATTTTGAAAAATATAGATGCATTGACACATGAATTATTTCTCATCTTTAGGGGGCAGTTAAAATTTTCATACCTTAATTTAATCTTGATAAAATTTTGCTAACTAGTGTAAATAAATAATCAGTCAACTGGTTTATTTTCTTTTCTAACAAAAGTTACTGACTTATAAATACTGGGTTATTTTTCTAGACAGGCGGTAAAAGTCCAACTCACTTTCTCTAGCATACCATTGAATGTAAGCTGAAATCAGATAATCATCATGACCTCTGAGTAGACAAGTTTAGCCTTCCTCTTGGAAATCTCCAAAAAAAGCATCTGTGGAGAGGAAAAAATCTATTGATTCCATGTTGTTGCTACCAAGAAAGGGGAGAATGTTCCAACTTTGAATCCAAGCCTGCCATGTGTCCTGTAAACTCAGAATCAGCAGCAATAAGTAGTAACCAGTGAGAATATGCTTTGCCTCATGTCAAAGTAATCATCAACAGTGCAAGTATGAACTTTTAATCTTTCAAGATAAAATAATTAAAATGCTTTCTATAAATAAAACCTCTAGAATATCTAAATTTAAAATTCTAAGATTTATAACTGCTCAGTAGAAAGACTCTATCTCAAAAAAAGGATGTGTTAAAAAGACATTGATATATATATGAGTGTAGTAAATATTTTAGCAAGTCAATCTATGTTCTAACTATATGTCTACTTATTAATGGTAAAAAAAGGGATTTTAATGTCTAATTCTAAATGGAACAAAATGATATAAAGTTTATAAATACAGCTTTTATTATTCATTTTGAGATAAGCCACATATATTTTCATTAGTTATAAAAATCTATCCTTTATTGATTAATTTTATTTATGCCAGCTCAGCAAGTATGGGACAGATGATATTTTCACTATTAAACCAATTTATGCATAAATTTGTTTGTTTGTCTCAAATTTTAAATGGGAGAATGATAATTATTTATATAATTTTAAAGTAACAAACAGTCAAACATGAATTTTTTAAATCATTTGTCTAATTCTTGCTAGTTAAAATGTCATTTATTTTTTTTTTAAAAAGAGAGAGAAAATCAAATATCTGAATTAAAATCCGCCATCTACTTGTATATATGTAATTACAATACCTTGTTAATAAAATTAAAAATATAAATGAGTGTTAAAATCATTATCTATTTAGTTTATATTTGACTAAGATTCTTTATGACAATTAAATGAAATAATATATATATATAAGTGTGTGTTTATTTGTGTTAAAAAATAATAATCATGCTTCTTTTTCTTAAATGTAAAATGGGCAATATTACTTATTACAAAAGTATGTGTTCATCTCAATATATATATATTTAGTGATGCATACATTTAGGGGGGAAAGTACTATCTCAGCAGTCATATTTTTTGCCTCCTTAGCAATTTATGATGGTAATTTTGCAGTTAAGCTTTTTATTTAAGCTCGTGGGCATTTTATAGCCTATAAAATATGGTTGTTTTAAATTTTGACATTATTACTTGTTATTAAATTTTAAACACAGGCTTAAAAAATATCTATACAAATATGAGTTAATGCTTTGTTTGGACAAATATATCAGTGTTACTTGGTAGAATGATGTGTGCCTATGGGTTTTTAATAATGAATATGTCAAGTAATGCTAGGTGAGCTGCCAGACAGATAGTTTACCAGTCCTAGAGATAGCCATGTTTTTGAGCCGATAAATAGGTAATCGATGATGATAGGGATTCATATCCCATGCTCCAGTTCTTACATATGCCCTGCTGACTGTGAATATGTCTTTATAGAAACTTATATATATATATATATATATATATATATATATAAGTTTCTATATATATATATATATATATATATATATATTATTCAATAAAGGAGATTGCCCTATCTTACCAATGCCAGTAATAATGTAGCCAACACAAGATTCAAACCCAGATACCACTGTCTTCTGTAATTAGATTCCTTAATCATGCATGTTAGTAATGCTGTGTGAGATATGTAAACCATATTTATCATATAACTGTTAATAATAAAGGGAGCTAGAATTATGCTTTGGTCCATAATTCCTACTGGGAATACTAAAAGTAAATATCATAAAAAAATATACTTAGCTCCCCCTATGTATGTGAACATGCCCATCAATTTATTATATATATATATATATATATATATATATATATATATATATATATATATATATATATATATATATATATATATATATATCTGGCCTCTAACTTAATATAACCAGGTATTGTGTTTACTCTTGACAATTGGCATATTAATTTTATAGTAGCATATTTCTTGTTCAAATGTTATCATTATCAACATATATTTTTTTATGCTCACACATATATAATACTGATATTTACTATTTGTTGTAATTTTTATTTCTAGTTAATTTGTAATACCTATTCAGTATCATACTGATTCATAATTGTTGTTGTTATTTTTCACAGTATGATTTTATACACTTACCATAATGATACATAAATGTTATTGCCATTATCAATTGATAGTTCTTTTGTAATGCTCACACACATCTAATACTGTTGTTTAAATATTGTAGTAATTATTATTTCTGGTTCATAACTGTTGTCGTCATTATTGACATGTGATTTCTTTGTAATAATCATACATTTATCCTACTGATACATAAATACTTTTACTGTCATCAATATATAATTATTTTGTAATGCTTACACATGTATAATAACTGATATTTAAATATTGTTGTAATTATTAATTTCTGGTTAATATGTAATTCCCATTATTGTTATTTCTATCTTTTACTGAATTTGTTTTAATAAATCATGTATATCTATACAGTTACCATGTCATTCCCTGATTCACCACATCCATCCAACTATATCCACACTTAATTAAATAATTTATGTGTATATTCAAAACCTATGAAATATATAAAATAATACTCTGAGCTGCATCAAAGTATTAGGTTCTGATGGGACTGGTAAATATATTAAATTAATTTAATAATTCTAAGGCATGACAGGCTGAGTTTGAATTTATAGAATCTTTGTTTTACCCTGACCATTGAGACCAAAGAAAAATGATTACCATTAGTAAAATCAGGAGCACTGGTCAGATAGTGGAGGTTTTGGAGCACTGGCAAGTAAATTAAAGCTTAGTACTGTTCTGCAACTACCATATCCTGAACATGCTGGGTTTGAAGAACTTTTGCTAGGTTTCTGAATCTTGTTGGTTGATCACGTGATTCTGATCATTACAATATGTATATTGTGAGTGTATTTGTTTTACAATACATTTTTAACTGAATAAGATCTTGAAATTATTTTAAACTAAAATCTGGGGAACAGAGAAAATATACTTGTATGTGAGTTTATTCATCAAAATCACATGTTTGGAAGGTCAAATCTCTGGGAAAGGGAAAAAATTATACTA
Source organism: Epiperipatus broadwayi (assembly GCA_028023455.1). NCBI lineage: Eukaryota > Metazoa > Onychophora > Udeonychophora > Euonychophora > Peripatidae > Epiperipatus > Epiperipatus broadwayi. The sequence goes on from JAQFVV010006333.1 coordinate 2,806,949, forward strand.
TATATATATATATGTACACATTATTTCTCTACAGGGTGTAATAATAACTAATCATTGTGCCTCATGACTGGGCATTCAAAATCTGGGAAAGAAAAAAACATTACTCTTCTGGTCAAAATTGTATGTTAACATGATTCACAGCCTGGGTAAAAGTATATCGAATTCAACAACACACGAGATCAAAGATCAAGAATATTAATGGATTCTAACATGTTTATCCATTCTCTAAATCGATCAACTAATTAACAACATTATCGAGGCAAGCAATTAATCTTTTCTAAACTCTGGCCGGCAGCATCAATGGTTGAACATGAGTCTCAACTAATTTTACCATTTAACTCTAACATTTATTCTAATTACACCTATTCATGAACTTCAAAATAGAAATGGTATGTCTGTGACATTGAGTCATCAGATAGCAACACAATACTTAAATAGAAATGCTAATTTTAGAATAAAATTAATGGAAACAAAGCACAGGTAGATTAAATTCACATATATATTTAATAAAAACAGCTCTATAATTTTTTAATGTCTCACTGATTTATTTTATTATTTGTTAACATCATTTTGATCATATAACTTATTATGTCTCATGTAAGAGAGTGGTATAGTTTATATACCAATTTAAACAATTAAAATGATTTGAGTTCTATGGTAGATGCCTACTCAAGTATGTAATATAAGACACCATAATAAAATAAAAATTAAGGAGGCAATTTTTATAAATAGGAATAAAATGCATTTAATAAATAGACAAGCTGAGAACATTAAAATACAAGATTCGTGGAATTTGAGTTGATGATAATTGCTTCCACTCTGTTTGTTTTTTTGGTTTTTTTTTAATTTGATGGCAGTTGAGAGAGGTTTAAGAAATTAACTGAAAGTACTTCTGCAGATTTAAGGATTGTTTATAATAGTTTGTTACCATTAAAATTATTTTTATTATAATTACAATATATATATATATATATATTGATTATATATATATATATATATATATATATATATTGAACCTGATTGAAATCCGGTTCAATGGTGTTGTTATTAAACAAAAAAAAAAAAAGAAAAAAGAAATTTATTAAGCTTTTAATTTTCATTAAACGTAAAGGTTTAAATTTTCGTTATTATTTAAAAAGAATGCGTATATCAAAATACACACGCATTTATATGTAAAACGGATTTGTTTTTAAATATTTATCGATTTATTTTAGAATAATTCTTATACCGCCTGTTTTTAAATTCAATTTAAAAACAAGCTGGCTAGCTAATTGCATTCCTGTTGCTTTTATTTTAATTATTGTAAACAATTTTAATAGCGGAGATTTGATTTTTATGTTGTTGTTTTCATTTCAATAAACCCTGGGTAAAATTCCTAGATAGATTGAGTGTGAGATTAATATTTGCCCTGCCTAAGGCGAAGAAATTGAACAACAAGGAAAGTGTTTCTCGGGAAATGGAGCAACGTATAAATAACCCTGGAAATTTGGAGGGTCGGTTAATCCATTTTTGAGAGATAGACAAGTGGTTTTCTCACGTGAAAGTTATAGCGGCACGGACAGTTAAATTTCTTAATTAAAGGACATCAGCTGTTATTAGAGACTTTCACTGGCAAAAATGACAAATTCTATACTTGTTATCACCACCCAAATGGCTTGCTAACTCCACAAAAGACAGATCCCTGACTTCCAAGTTTGCTCCAGTAATGCTTTGAACACCTAAAAGAAGACGGAACCTCCCTACATCTACTTTGCTGTTTAAAGAACCTGAAAATGAACTTAATTAAAAGTGCGCACTCTCCGTGAACATTGCTTTTACCAAAAGGTAATTATTTTCGTTTTTATTCTTCCCAGGGTAAATTAATTCTCATTAAATCTCCGCTCAATCTAATCATAAATATGTATTCTTAAATCAATATAGCCTCCTTTTTAATATTTGCTCTAATTTCCAATATTTTGTAGTGTGTTCTGGAATCTTAGTTTAAGATTCCAATTTGCTTTCAGGTTAGTTTATTGGAGAGTGACGGATGAGTTTTATATTTTATGTAAGATTTTTATAAATGCTTTGGCAGTCATGCTTTTAAAATGCTTACCTGTAATTATTTAGTATTTAATAATTAATTAATTTTATACTCTATGTTTGCCTTCTTGCTAAACCTCCAAAAATCTTTTGGCTGATGACTTTATTGTCTGATTTTCACAGGTGGAGATTTCGTTCTAAGATCTCTAAAAGTGGAAATCAGAATTGTGTTTTTCTTTGTAATTTTAGAAGTCATCAGCAGGAAGATAAAATTTATCCTTTCTTAAATTACAGATGAGCGATACTTTTGTTCTGCTAAAGTGTTTACAACTTTTAAGATTTTCGTACTCTGTGCACTCTCCGATATATTCATTTGTGTATTTATTACGTGTGCTTTAAATTTATCAGAGCGTGTACTCAGAATTTGTTTGTAAGTTTATTTTCTTTTCGTTATTTGCTGGGACAGATGTAACTGTTTTCCTAATCATTTACTTGTCTCTTATTGAGACCATTAATTATTAATTTTAAAGTAATTTTCACCAATCATTTGGTTGGGATTCACCAGTTTAATTGTTTCTTCATTTCAATGATATTTTTCGATTGTTGTTGGGGTGGATCAATCACCGTTATTTTAAACGTAGTAATAGGTGCAGCTCATACCGATATAAGGACATTCAAGGTCTGACCAATTTTTAGATCTTGAACAGCTCTTCGGTGCTGGATTCTTTGATCTATTTCAGGGGCATAGGGTTTAAATATCTGAAGGTGAAGACCAATGTTTAGGTGAATCCTCTGCTGAATGAAATTTGCTTCCTCCCTTTTACATTTGTTTATTAGAAGATCAGTCAGTCTGTCATAGCTTTGTCTTTAGTATGTCTGGTACACGCCTGAGTTAACCTCCATCTCTTGTGTCATAAACTTATATTTAATAATTTATTTTCTCATAATAAAATTTATGAAATATGTTTAAACTTAATTTGGCTGACGTTTGTCTTTTTGCTTTTGTCTCAATTGTCTAAACAATTTAAGATCTCTTGTTCCTCCCTGGGTCTAGTCGGTGCAAACCATCATCATCATCTATTCTGATCACAGTAAACAAATTTTCCAGACACGTAGTGGTCTGGTGGCGCCCTCTGTTTCAGAATAGATTGAGTATCCTGTATAATATATATCTATATATATATATATATATATTTAGATTTGTCATATACTATGAGCCTTATCACTAATACTAATGAAATATTGGGTGGACCTAGTATTAGTTTGTTTGATCTGAAGAATATGTATGATGAAAGAAATAAAAATTGAGTAGAAGGCCAACTCTGCTGAATTGAAGAAAGTATATGCCAAAATAGACATTAGTTCTGCAGAAATAAATGTGAGGATGGATGGTAGTTTTGCTAAATTAAAAACAACAAATAATAAATTAAAAGCTGCAGTAAATGCCAAAATAGAGTTGAAATGAAGGTAAACACTGCTGAGTTGAAGGAGTAAATGCCAAAATATATATTAATTATACCATGATAGACATTAATTCCATTAAACTGAAGGCAGAAATAAGTAGTTAATTTAAAGAATTAGGGATCAAATGCTACCACAGGTTTGGAAGCATATAAAGCTGAAGTTGTCACAATTAAATCAAATGATGATAAATGATTTAGATAGAGATATTAAGTAGATATGAATTATAGTCTCAAAGGTATTAAAAGATATTTTGGATTTGAGGAGATATGAGATGAGAGGGATAATGATAGACCTTGAAATAGTGATCTACCTTGTTTGGCTCATATTTGTGAAAGTAATGATTTTTTTTATAGAGACAAGAGCTTTAAAGACTTCATGGTGTTATTACCATAAAGTGCATGTCTATGAATATAAGGATTTTCGTAACAGAGAGAGGTTTAAGGTAAGTGAAAACACAAGATTGCTATCTGGTGTTAAAATTTATGGAAAAAATATAGATAAAATTTATTATGAAGAGAGTGTTATGATGAGTTTGAAATATCTTGAAAAGGTTCATTTATACAATAATAATTAATGTAGAGACTTTTATGTGAGTATGATTAATTATAGAAAACTATTTGAAATACAAAACATTATGAATAAGTCTGACTCTAGCTAATGAGGACAGAGCAAATTCAAGATGTCTTATATATGATAATACAAATTTTAAAAATAGAATGTTTTATCCGAATGTGACAAATTATGCATACTATGAGACTTTACTTCTTAAAAAAAACAGGGTCATTGTAGTTTTGTGTGGTATGTGGAAGCTATATTTATAACTAGACTAAAATATAGATATCTTGATAAAAATTCATACCATTGATGTGATAATTTAGACCTGTTTTATAATTGTGAAGACAAAAATTCAGGAAAGTATAATAACAGGGTGTATAAGAAACAGAGAATTAAAGTCAATTATTCATAATTAAATTTTTATCTAGTATATAGAATCAATATTTTTAAATCTTATAAAAGTTAACTGCTTTATTCATGGGTACTCTAAAGGGTGTAGTATTTTTGATTTATTTTTCAAATATCCATTCAGGATCAAATTTGAAATCATCTATTTCACATTAATGCTCTTGTTTTCTTTCAAGAAATCCCTTCTAATCCATGTTCTAAATTATTATGAGTGAATATTACAATATTGTAAACCCTTGCTTATTGAGTTGTTGTAGTTGAAATGATTTATTATTATTTTTATGCATTTGGTAGAATAGTTTTAAATTAGTAAAGTGAATTAATGGATATAAACTCAGAAGAAAAATTATTGGATGATAATTTAGTTCCTATATTTAGAATTGGTTCATAACCCCATGTTAGTCACATATAAGAACATCAATATAAAAGATTTTTTAAATATCTATGAGAAACACTATACAATTAAGAAAAATGTTGGAGTAAATGTGTACATGATTGATACAGCAGACAGACTAAAAGGGACTTACAACTCCCAGAGGCTAAGGTCAATGTCTCATGAAAGACCAGCACTGCTTAAATTCAAACCCATTCAGACTAATCTTTACATCCTCATGAATTTTTGTTCAACATTATTAAGATACTTAAAGAATACTAATATAACTACCCTTTGACCCCCAGTACATCTTTTGTACAACTTTTCTAGAAATTTCTATTTTGAGTTGAGTTTACGCGTAAACAGTAAACATCACACATACGCGCAATATGTCATTCTTTGTGCCATTTTGGCATCTATCTGAAAACCTAAGAATTTTTTCTATATGACAATTTTTAGATTTTTTATGAATATTTTTAGTGAAGGGTACCTAAAAAAATTTTTTATTTATTTTTATCAGTTTATTTATCGTAAAAAAGTTATTCCACAATGGGTGGATCAATTACTGAAGACTTTATTGTGATTTTCCATTGAAGTTGTCCATGATTCTGGGCCCTCTTCTCAAATTACGTTTTTGGATATTGTTCAAGGGTATGTAATTACTTTTATTTATATATATTTTTTATAAATTATAATATTTTCTATTTACTGAAACTAATAAATATGCTATAGAATAATAAATTATAATATTTTCGATGTACTGAAGCAAATAAACGTTTTTTGATAACATTCTAGAGTATGTAATTACTTTTTATATATATATTTTTTTATAAATTATAATATTTTCTATTTACTGAAACAAATAAATATGCTATAGAATAATAAATTATAATATTTTCAATGTACTAAAACAAATAAATATGCTATAGAATAATAAATTATAATATTTTCAAATAAATATGCTGTAGAATGAAAAAAGTTGGGGGGGGGGAGGGTAGTCTGTCACTGCGTGAGCTGATGCATTTTTTGGCATGATTATAAATATGAATAGTGTATCACATGTGACCATGTTTGAATTTATGGATGAATTATTGCTTCAGTGCTAAAGTTATGACCCGCAATTGATTTGTGTCAATTTTAGGCAAGTAATATAGGATATTGTATAGATTTTCTGGCTTCGTCAATCCATCCACTTATTGTTACAATGCCATGTGTTTGAACTCGGCATTTCTTCATATTTTTTATGCAAAATAATAAATATATTTATATACAAGTTCATGCTACACAACTGGAATTTCATGTAATATAGAATATTTTATACACAGTTTCTGGCTTCATCAATCCATCCACTCTGTGTTATAGTGCCATGTATTTGAACTCAGCCTTTCTTCTACACATGTAATCATTGTTAATAATAATAAAAATTATCTCTATTGATTTATTTTTATTCATTTTATTTTTTATCAGTTTATTTATTTTTTTTGAATACACTGCTCTGTTACTTTTTTCTCCACTAAAAACCATTCATATTGTTATAGGTACTTTTGAACAAATGGACACATCTGGCTCTAGAATAAAAATGGACCACAGTAAGGCCACTGTTTTAGTAATTTTCTCAGTGACAAATTACCTCAGGTAAGACTTCCAATACATATTTTTTTTGAAATTTTGTGATGGATGTGATGAAGCTGTTTATGAAAGTGTCATTTTATCATTTGAATTTCAAAATTTAGGATTTGTGAATCAGTGTAAAAATAAACATTCTTAAAACTATTATAAATATTATTATTTTTAACTTTTTCTTTATGAAATGATTATTTTAACAGCTTTATTACATTCTTTCATATATGACCTTGCTTTTACAATATGTTTTTTTTTATATTTATTACATTCAAATACAAAATATGTAAGTTGTTAGAGTTAGGGTAAATTTTTCTAAAAATTAACAATGGCTGCCTGGTTTTCAATGGGTTAATGGTGGTTAACATTTCCCTATGATAGTTGATAATGAAGAGAATTGCAAATGTTTATGCTTTGTATGCCAATTGGCATTTATTATGTTTTTAAAAGGAAAATTATTTTGTTGGTTTGTCATTTTTGTTGTTTTAATAAATTTACTTGAATTGGGAAAGTTGTCCATAATAAGTTAAATGTGAAGATATATGTTTCACTTGGGGGATTTCTGTTGTTTTAGTGAGATGTCATGTTGTAACTTCCAACTGATAATAATGGGAATGTACATTTTTCTGTTTACCAATTGTAGTATTATGTATTTATTAAAAAAAAAAAAGGTAATAAAATATATACTACCTCTTTGACATAAAGTAACTTTGTGATTCATTTTTCTTTTAATCACTTATTAGTACAAACTGGACATTGTTAGCTTAATCATTTCCCCTGAGAACATCTGAATGCTAATGATTGCCTGCACAGATGCTAGTAAGTCACTACATTAGCTCACAGTAGTAAATTCAGACATGCTACCTTAATTATCTATAATTAGTTGTTGGAAAATATGAATTAGATTCAATATTTTCTTTGTTTCTCTTTTATATTTAACAAATAAATCATGTCTCATGAGTTATTTTGTGTGAATTCCTGAGTGTAGGCTATTTAAAACATTGAAAGAGAGTGTAAGGTTAAACCTATTTTTTGTACACATCTTGAATCTGATTTATGCAATTATCAAGTGTTACTTCAAAAACATAACTCATTATATATTAACTTTAGGGCTTACACCACATACTATTACATTTTGGATCCCAAATCTGTGAGCATAAGAAAGCCATCACTGAATAAGATGGAACTTTGCACACACACTTTATATACTACTTCAATAATAAAACAAATAATGAAATTAATTTGATTTGTTTAAATTAATTTTATTCTTTGTTTTAATGATTTATGTATCTATATAGACACACATACATAGTGGCAACACAGTCAAAATTCATACAAATTTATATATTATTTGTAAATGGTATGAGACCTATCTTGGAGTTTGCATTACATTTAACAAAGCAATATAGTGGAAGCTTCAACTGAATAACTAATTATATTGGCAATTGAATATATTTAGAAAAACATGATCAGTGAATGCATTCATATAATTAATTCATATGTCAAATATAATTTCACCCTACTGTTTTTATTGACATTCATGATAACTTCAGATAATTTATACATTTTAGTCTGACAATATAACTTTTTTTATATATTATAAAAATGTAAAAACTTAAACCACCCTTATTCTTTATACAGATATTTTATCATAAACTTTGTTAAGTGAGCTAGAGAAATCAAACTCCTGAATTTCTATGCCTAATGTTGATAGTTCTACATTTAATTTTAACACAAAGTGAAAAGGGGTTTTGCAGATATAGTTTCATGTTTTTTTATTTTTATCAATGCTTGCCATAATTCTACTTCATTATATTACAAACAATCACATGTGCACAAAATTACACTATACTCTTCCACTATTTATGTATATCTTCACTTATCAATTCAAGTATCCAAATTTTCATGCCCATATTGACAATTCTATATTTTATCATTACACTAGTCTCTCAAAACTTAAGAACCAGTTTTCATTACATCATTCACCTATAGGACTGATTTCTAATCACTTTTAATATTTTATGGAAGTGAAAAAAGACATCACACTGCTAAACTATTTCCATATTTTTGTTTTTATCAATGGATATCTCAATTCCATCTTATCCCAACCATTTGCCAATATCAATCTTTCTCCTTATGCATTTCATAGACAGAATTCATTTATCAAGTAAGATAAAAATAACTATGTCTATATTGGCAGGTTCATATAGTTTTTATTCTTACCACTCCCACACAAGATAGAGATTTTCTTTCAATTTTAATTTTTTTTTTTAAGAAAAACAATTAAAAAATGCATTGCTTAGATATTTTCCAAGATTTTTGTTATTATCAATGAAATATTCATTTTAATTGTTGTGTATCACAATCTGCTTCCAATATGTTTGTATTTTATGAAGAACTTTACTTATCTGGTGTGTTAAAAGTATTAAGCATCTCAATCTGCATGCCTTATGGATATTTATGTACTACACTTTTTATTCTATTTTAATACCTAGTGGAATGAAGAAGAATTATATTAAAGCAGACATGTTTTTAGATTTACATTGGACATTTCCAATATATCCTCATCTCAATTCCAATATTTCAGCCTACCACTAGCAAAAATGACAAATCACCATCCTACAGTGTGCATAGATTTTATAAACAATCTTTACTTGTCAAGTGGTCTAGAGGCATCAAACATCTCAATCTTCATTCTCATGTTGAAAGCTCAGCATTTTTCCTTTCATCATTTTCATGCATAGTAGGGTCATGTTTTTATCCACTTTGCATCCCTCATCTTAATTTAATAAATCATGACCATCTACTAGTGTAAAAAAACAGGCCATCTTCTCTTATCATACATGTCACTTTCAAACAATCTTTAGTTAGAATAGAGATATCAAACACCTAAATCTTTAGGCTTGTGTTGAATTCCAATATTTTTTACATTGCACCACTCTCGTGTAAAATAGGGATGGTTTTTTATTTATTTGTAATACTTTATAATTGAATGAATAATCATTGTCATATAGACTTTTTTTTTAAATTTTAGTATTCAAAAAAGCATATCAACATATTGCATTCATATAACAGTGCAAAAACACAAATCATCCCCTTTTTAACCATGTATGTATTTTATAAAAAAAACTTGTTTCCCATTATAATCATTGCATGTATGAAATTCAAGTACTTGAAATTATATACACATGTAGAGAAACATATTATTTATTAAACCACAATTATGCAAATTAGAAGCTAGTCACTTATATATATATATATTAAATGTAAAAGTATAATAACCTTATGAAAAATACATATATATATATATATATGTGTGTGTGTGTGTGTGTGTGCATGCATATAATTAAGTGGAAAATCAATTCTCTCAATTTATATATAAACTAATATTTTTTTTTTTGGGGGGGGGAAATCAAGAATAGAATGAACACTTATTCTTTGTTTTGATGGTTTTAAAACTATTCTTGCTAACACTGATGTTTATTCAGAACTAATATAATATATCAACTAGATGAAAGAGAATATTAATTAATATTAAACTTACATCATTTATACAATAATGGACAGAATTCTGCTTTTAATAATCTTGCTTTAATAATTAAATTGAAGTTAATAACTGTAAACACAAAATTAGCATAGCTTAATTTTAATTAAATACAGTAAGTGACATTCTGTTAGAAAATAATATGAAATGAATGGAAAAGTTGACGTTTATAAAATTATTCTTGCCACATTGGTGGAACTTCTGAATGAATCCAATATGTCAGCTAGATGAACACATAGAATTAATCGTAATTAATTTAATAATCAATATTTAGTACATTTATAACTATCAGCTTCTGTTTCAATATTAAAACAAGGTTATTAAAATCAAAAGGGTAAATAATATTTATCTATTCTATATAATATGGTATTTTGTTAACAGAGTGTTTTTCGTAAACTGAGGAAGTGTGTTTTATCCTACTTAATTATCTAAACACTAACCCTTTGCTAATTTCATGTTTATATATATATATATATATATATATTGTAAATATCAATAGGTCGATATTTATATTTTAAAAATTTGTTATTCTGTTATTAAAAAAAATCTCT
>JAQFVV010006334.1:0-60000 GCA_028023455.1 Epiperipatus broadwayi
AACAAACCATTGCATATATATATATATATATATATATATATATATATATATATATATATATATATATATATATATATATATATATCGAATGTTCACTAATCAAATATAAGTTTAACTACAAAAGAATGAGTTTACATGAAATAATTACATCATTAATTACAGTTATTTGAGACTTAGACAATTTATCTGCTTGCATCGCATTTACTTGATTATCATTATCTCTTTATCTTTTACTCTTAAATTAATGACTGATATAAAGTTCATAAACTTAACATACATATGTGAAACTTTTTTTTAAAAAAATAACTTTATCAAGTAAAGGGAAGTTATTATAAATATAATAAGTATATAAAATAGTTGAATGAAATTCTAACTCTTTTTTTTTCTTTTTAAACTGACAGATTCCATCAAAATAATATCCACATAACAAATATTATTTAAAAATCAAATTAATTGAAATAAAATACAAACAGTCTTTCAATACTTGATAAAGGGAAGTTATTATAAATATAATAAGTATATAAAATAGTTGAATGAAATTCTAACTCTTTTTTTTTCTTTTTAAACTGACAGATTTCGTCAAAATAATATCCATATAACAAATATTATTTAAAAATCAAATTAATTGAAATAAAATACAAACAGTCTTTCAATACAAGACTCACCAATACAAAATAAGTGACATTATTTTTTTTTTCTGACAAACATTAAAACAGTCCAATCATGGTGATAATATACTATTGTAATTTCTAGCTGTTATTTAAATAAGTGTTATTTCTTCATATTAGTGGAAATTATTTAAAGTATCATTCAAAAATATTCCAGATAAAACTAGATGATTGGTTTCTTTTTCTTTTTATTCACAATGCATTGTGGAAATCCTTTGGGATTTAATGAAATAATATCCCAGTCTAATTAAACAAAAAATAACCTGATTTTATATCAAAACTTTGTTTTCTCTTGAACTTCTTTTCCTTTCTATTTTTTTTTAAAGTTACATATCACTTAAATATTTAAAAGAGAGACAACAAAAACGTTTACCATAAAAATAGGTTGTTCATATAAATATATATGTGCATGGGTATAATATACATGTGTGTGGGTATACACACAAACATGCTTATATGGTAATAAACAACACTTTAATAATAAGATAATAATTACACTATTTTCATATATAATTAGAAAGGATTTGAACCTAGGCTTACAAGATCTCTACATTCATCCACTTTATTCAATATAACCGATACATATGATCACATACATGTAAAAAAGATAAATGATCTCCAATGTACATATTTTGTACTAATTCAGCACCCATCAGTTGGTCTGTATCATCATCTTCCACACACACACCCACACACACACACATATATATTTATATATATGTTAAAACGAAGATTTGCACGGGTTAAATATATAAAATACATATTTTGCGGGTTCATCCGTGTTAAAAAGTTTTAATATTAATATACTGACGTTTCGAAACGTCAGTATATTAATATTAAAAGTTTTTAACATGGATGAACCCACAAAATATGTATTTAATATATATGTATATGTAAGTATATATAAAATCAGTGTTCAGTGTACATTAGGATAGCAAATCTACAGACTTTAATGGACAGTCTTCAATTCTTTCCACTCTCCAACTCTTTGGTCATTCAAATCACTGAAAATCTGATGATGGAGTGCTCAAAGCATTTGATGATGTCAATATTACAGTCATAACCTTGTTTACTTAAGTCAATCTAACCATTCATAAGTAGGACCTTAAAATGATCATTTAAATATACAGAGAAGAGATGGATAGAATACAAGCTGAATATGTAATATTGAAATACAACTATAATGTATATACCTAAACCAGATTTAAACCCAGAACTCTGTACAGTCAGCTTCTCTATTCAATATAACAGATACCCATGACCACATAAATGTGAGAAAGATAATCTCCAATATACATATCATTGGTTGGTCTGGACCATCATCTCTTATGCACCCCTCCCCATATATATATATATATATATATATATATATATATATATATATATATATATATATATATATATATATAACTAGAGCTTGGTTTATATTGAGATAGCAAATCTTCATACTTTAATGGAAAGACTTCAATCATTTCCATTCTCCAACTGTTCTACCATCTATATCAATAAAAATCTGATTACAGAATGCTTAATGCCCTTGATGATGCCAATATTATAGTCATAAGTCAATCTGACATCTCATATATTGGACTTTAATATATCAATTTAAATATATGGAGGAGGGGTATTCAGAATCCAGGTTGAATATGTAATATTGAAATACAAGTATAATATTTATACTTAACCTAGATGTATGTAATTAAAGGAGAATTGTACCCAGACTTTCAAACTCCCTGCAGTCATCTATTCAAACCAATATAACCAATACACATGACCACTTACACGTGAAAGATAGGACTAATCTCCAATAAATGTATTGCATGCTGAACCAGCACTCATCAGTTGGTCTGGATCATTATCTTCCATACACCCATATAATCAGGGCTTGATTAATTATATACATTATATTTGTATTTCAATATTACATATTCAGTCTGTATTCTGCCCATCCCTCCCTTGAATATTCAAATGGACATATTAAGAACTTATAAATAAAGGAGTCTGAATGGCATAAGGTCAACATGGGTATGAACATAATATTGGCATTATCAATGGCTTTGAAAATTCCATCATGAGATTTTCAGTGATATAGATGGCTGACAAGTAGAAGGGTGGAGAGGATTGAACATGTCATGTGTAGGTTTGCTGTCTTAATATAAATCATGCACATATTATATATAAGTGTGGGAGATGATCATCTAGACCAACTGATGAATGGTATTTCAGCATGAAATATAGATATATGTTGTTATGTGTATTGATTATATTGGATAGAGTGAATGACTGTAAGGAGTTTGAAAGTCTGGGTTCAAATTCCCTTCCATTACATATAATTGAAATATATACATTATACTTTTATTTCATTATTTTTATATAAATAATTAAATGTTAAATATATAAATAATAAAACAAATTTAATAAGAGTATGTAAATAATGTAATGCATTCTGTTATTAAACAATATTCATTGTTTTGCTAAGCCAAGATTTCAATATGGTGAATCTTTGTCAAAGCATGACTAAAGTGAAAATTAGCAAATGTATTAGTATATTGCATGCATATAAATTTACATTAATCATTGATTATAATAGATTTGCATATTTGCCTGTGTGAATTACCCTAGAACTTGGTTATGTTATTGGATTAAATGACCAGTGCTTTCTAAGAGGAATGTGATTGGCTCTTATATTTACAGAATTCTTAAAGTTAATTATGTGCCATGTTACTTTTTGTTTTTTCTTATCATTTTCTACTCACATAATTTTAGCATCAGCAGGCTTAAAGGACTGATCAGATTTTTTTTCATGGTCAACAAATAGTGAGCAGTTGTTGCATTTAGATCAGTTATATAAATAAATTCAGTATTTGTAGATTCATGAGAAAAAATCTGGTCATTTTTTAAAACCTGCTGATGCTAACATTATTTCCTTAGAAAGTAATAATAAAAACTGAAAAGTAAAATAACCATAGCACATGATGCAACTCCATAAATATAAACCCCAATAACATTCTTTTTAGCATGTAATGATTATTTAATCCAATGACATAGTCAACTGTTAGTCAATTTATACATGGAAATATGCAACTCTAGTATAATAAGTGACTAGATTAATGTATGTTTGTAGGTATGCAGATATTTGCTAATATTTTCGTTAGTGGTAACTTTGACAAAAATACACTTTATCAAAGCTTGGCTTAGCGAAGTAATAAATATCATTTTGTAATAAAATTTATTTCCATAATTGTTGATTATTATCTACATACTGTTGTAGAATTTATTTTATTATGAATATTATAATTTATATATATTCTTCTTCTAACATAAATGTATATATATGTAGAATTTATTTTATTATGAATATTATAATTTATATATATTCTTCTTCTAACATAAATGTAAAATAGGCAAAACTCTATACATATTACCACTTAGTGAAAGCCAGAGCAATCAATGAATGCCAGACAGCTTGTGCATAAAATTCCCATCTAGTTCCTACTCATCCAATATCCCAGACTAGTTTCTGGCTTGTAGCCTTCATTAGTGAGAAGCCTTGGATCTGAGAATACTGGACCTGGATCTTAGGATCTAATGCAACCCTCCAGCAGCCACATTTTATTGCTACTTGACTACAAAACAATGAGAATGAAATTGTAAACACAATAATATTTTTAATTTAAGCTCATTAGCTTATATAGTCATATAGATCTGAACTCAGTTCAGCACACATTCATTTTGGTGCTTTTGGCTTTTTAACAAACACATCCAAGACCATAAACCAGAAACTAGTCTGGGAATATTGGATGAGTAGGCACTAGATAGGGATTTTATGCACAAGCCTTCTGGCATCCATTGATTACTCTGGCTTGCACTGAGTGGCAATACATATAGAGAATTTTGCCTCTTTTAATAACAGTTAAGAGCAAGCATAAGAATTAGTGATCATGTGATAAATGTATAAATATTTCAGTTTTAATATTAATTTTACTTAATTTTTATAGTATCTTATATTGACGTAATTTCAAATCTACATAAAAACATTTAGCAATTTCATTATATATAAAAAACTTTTAATATATATATATATATATATATATATATATATAAAAGTTTTTTATATATAATATATATATATATATATATATATAGAAGCAGTCAATGTTTAATCATCTCGAGCTTCATGCTTCACCATATACATTAACCTCCTGTGGGGCCTGCAATTCAGATATCATAAATATATGCCATTCACCCACACACTGTATGCATAATTATTAGAGAAATTAGTAAAATTAATTATATTTAGTAAAGTGAAACGGTAGTTTGCGTGATGCAATACTTTTATTAATATTTATTGCTGAAAAACTAAACATTTTCTTTATATAATTGTAAATATTTTTTTATATATCTATAAATATTTTAAATTAAAGGATTGGAATGTAAAAGCAAGGTAAAATTGAAAGGCTCGAAATACTGAAATTATCTTTATCTATAATCAGATTGTTGTCATTAATTAAAATTATAAATCTTAATTAAAAATTTTTTTTAGTTGTTTTCAAATCTATAAAAATATATCAAATTGTATATATATATATATTTTCATATGTCATAGCATCGCCCGGACATGAACCCACACCCGTCTGCAACCAACTACTTGCTTGCAAGGTGGGTGCGATGACCTCTTGGCTACTAACACTTGACAAATGGTATTTTCAGCCTTATCTGTTTTAAAAATATTTTGCTAATTAAATGTTGTTTTTTATTTAATCAAGAGATTACAGAGATAGCTGTGGGCAACTAAAATTGCATTCTTGGAGGGATTAAAATGTATATAAAAGAGGCCCATAAAACAAAAGAAGTCACTTTTAGTTGAGTTGAGTTTAGTTTAGTTACTTTTCAGTCAGTTTAGTTTCGAAGTGTTTCCAGACCCTATAATTTTAAGAAGTCATCAGAAGTTTGGTGCGATGAACTGTGAGTAGAAAAGAAGCACTTTATCTGGGCCTCTTGGAAGACCATCTACATGATGCCATCAAGTACCATCCATTTGACCTGTCATACAAGATAATTGCCAACCTGACTGCCTGTCACTATCCTTAGGTAACCTCATGTTATGTAGAGCCGCCTTAGTATGTAAATTCATGATGTAATTTCTAATAAGATGTAATTATTATTAATTCACATATTAATTTATAAGTTTCTGCTAATTTTGCTCTTAAACTCTCTCTTTGTAATCCCTTACTAGTATTATGTAATTCTGACTATGATCTTTCATGCTTAATTTGTTATATAGCTTTGTGCAGCTCAATTAAATATTTAACTTATTTTTTTTAATATATATATAATTTTAATTAATATGTCAATATCGTTCAACTTCATGAGTCTAATAAGGGTTTATTTTCTTTGTTTAATGGGGAAAGAAGCAGGGGCTTCAGGCAAATTTATTAGAAAGTTTTATTCATTTATAGCAAAAATTGCTCGCTAGGTTGAGTTTATGTTCAAATCTGTTATTCATGTTTTTTTATCTAAAATATTTTATTGTGGATATATATTTTACTTTGTTATTTGAATTTGTCTTTAAATTTTCATTTTAAAAGATCATGAACCTTACTATAATTATTTCACTTTTTTGTTGTTGCCTGGAGGGTTAATTTTATCAGTAATACTTATATGGGAATCAAAATTAAATATAAAATTTTGTTAGTTTAATGTTTTAGTTAAAGAGTTATTTTTAGCATAATTTTCTGAATGATTCTCTATTTAAATATATCATTGTGCAGGAGTCAAACCATTTACAGGCTTTCGAGTAAAGTATATTAAGTTATTATACATGTTTAACACTGCTGACTGACCTTTACTTTCACTTATGGTACTCCCACATATTTTCTTTATGGATTTGTCATTTGGGAACTTTGGAAATCTGAAACTCCACACTTACTAATTATCAAAATCATTTGTAATCAGGGTACACCCTACTCCCTGTAGAATGCGAGGTTTATAGAGTTTTGATTGTAATCTAGGCCATCAAAACAACCTCTCCATCTGATACTGCCCCATCAAAATGGCAGACATATCACCCCTTATTCAGTATTAAATGTCTTAAAATGATGAAGCATTCAAAGTACCATAAGATCCATATTTCTTTTATGACATTCTAGCATCATTATTGTTTTACTTAATGGATTTATGTCTGTTTGACCTTTCGTTAGGTGTCAGGAATAAGGACTCATTTATGAAATGCACCAACATGCTAATTAGTCAGTATGTTGATTTTAAAACTGATTTCTTTACAAATGTTTATCGATTCCCATAGACGTAAATCCATTTGTATTAATGATGTTATCATATATTTTCGAAAATGTAGCTCATTGTTTGTTTCTTATATATATTTTCCAAAGATGTCTTTTCCAAACAATGCCAATAAAAGTACATATAATGGTTTTCATAAGATAGATAAATGATTAAAATTGTATATTTTGGCAGTTTATCAAATAAATCATTTACTATTAAACCTGTCATGATCTTTTATATTTATTTTAGGCATCCACAACATTCGGTTAGTAAAATGTTATTAAATTGACATATTAACTCTGTACAAACTATAATACACTCCATAAAATTATATTTGTTAAATAAATAACGTAAGGAGGATTTTATAAAAAAAATCCCCAAGTTTTGTATATGTATAATATTCCAAGTGTGAAACACTTTTGTAATATATATATTGTGCACTTTTTATTAGCTCAGACTATTCTAAAATAAAATTTTAGTGTATAATTTTAAATTTTACAAATCCAATAATATTTACTTATTAAAAGAAGACAATAATGACATATTAGATCATAAGATTTAAACTCGGTTTTAGCTAATGGAAATTTATAAATGATTTTAACTCAAAATACATATAGAAAATAACCTACAGAGTCATATATGTGCAGATGGATGAACAATTAATATTATTTGGAGTTTGAAACCAGTGAAGTTTAAATTGTAATTTTGTAAACATAATGCGTAGTAGAGACTAATAATTATTGTGGGTGCACATTTGATTTTAAACATAGAAATTAGTTATCTTCAAATCTTACTATATTTAAAAGTAAATAAATAAAGTTTAATTTTAAAAAATACTGATTTAAAATTAAAACAGTAAATTCTATCTTTATTTAAATTTTAAAAAATATTGTATTTTAATATTTTTTTTAAAAAAAGGAAAATCGGTCATTTTAAAATAAACCAAAGACTTTCAAAATAAATAATTGTTTCATAGAAAAAAGTGGGAACATATTAGCCAATCAAAGAGTTTCAAACAATCTTGGAATATGAAATTCAAGAGAGGCGAAAAAAAAGAAAAAGAGCTTCTTGATCGTAAAGTTGAAATAACTAAGTTTTTTTTTTCTTGGTGATATTTTTTTTTAAAAAAAAACAAAGTTGGATTAAAATTCCTAAAACCTTATGATTTACAACTCTATATTAATATACATGGATAATTATAAGCTCTGTTGTTAAAATAATGGAATAAATTAATCGTTTTTCTACTGGGCAAGTCAATAATGGGAATTCCCAATAATCTCTTGAAAATTAATAAGTATTGAAGAAATAATTGGAGATGAATAGTCAACGAATATATTCACGGAAAAATAACAATAATTGTTGCCATAGGGAAAATGAACTGCAGTAATACACAAAAGGAAATAAATAAACACCGTAAATATCCAGTAAGGATAGATAAAAAAATAGTATATCTCTTGGAAACAGTTAAGTATATATATTTAAAATTCAATGGAACTAAATTAGTAATAAATAAAAGGGTTCATTATTATTCTGGATATATTATTTATTTTGAGCCATACCAGCATGGATGACAGTTTTATAAAATTTTAGCTGAAAAAAAAAAACCTTGCATGATACATTTTTAATTGAAATAATAAGTGTGCTTTTTACTATGGAAAGAAATATATATCATATAAAGCAAGCCACAAATAAAATTTTATTACTAAACAAAGAACAAAACAAGGATTATTGTTGTAGTAACTCAAATACCTAGCGAATCTTAGGATAAGCAGAATCTTCAAAAAATAAGGAAAAAATAAAAACATTATGATAAGTTTATGGAGTGTGGAACAACTAGAAGATTTAAAATTGTTCTTATACTTTAGCTGAGAGTTAAAACAGAACTTCTTTCTAATGTTAGTAATTATATTTTTAATCGATGATTTGTTAGTATAATGGGGGGAGGGGGAGAAAACTAATTTAATAAGGAATTAATTCAAGTGTTGTTATATTAATAGTTATTTAATAATTCGGTTAAGTTTAAAGATTATGAATCCTTTAAATAAATAAATATACTCGATATTTTAGTATGAAAGGGTATTTAAAATGATATATACATACTCCAAAGAGCAGGTTATATATACATGTACAAATGGATAAACTAAAAAAAAAAACAATGATTTTGTTCTTATGTGAAAGATAAAAGTAGTAATTTTGTTTGCTTACCAACCTCCAGAATTATAACCCTATATTCTCATTTATTTTTTGTATTGTTACTTAATCATCAAGTACTACTATTATGTAGAGGTTAAACTAATGAACCATGAATGGAAAAAAAATGATTATTTAATAAACTAAATATGTGACATATAGTTCACATACATAGGGATAAATATCTCAACATACAATGGAAAATCATTAGTTTTGTTTGATAATAATACTCTAAAGATTAATTTTCTGTTGTTATTATTATTATAATATATATGTATTATTTTGTTATTATTATTATAATATATATGTATTATTTTGTTATGTTATTTTAAATTTGATATTAATGGAAATGTTGATTATCATTTGTAATGAATATTATTTAAAATTATTGTTTTAAAAGTTTTATTAAATTCTAATTGCTGCATGTCTTTTCTGGGCTCATTCTTACCACATCACACAACTCAAACTACACAGTCAAATTTAAAATGAAAAGTCAATTCAGTTTAGAGCAAATCTAACAGTTTAATAAGCATAAATCTCTTAGTAAAGATTTTTTACTTGTTACATGCTGCCTTGATCCCATAGGTCATTGATGACATTGCCAATTATTAAAATGTATTTATTAATATAAAATTAAATGATACATTAGTTATTAGTGAAAGTATTAGTGTTAATCACAGTTTAGTTAATATTATTTTAATATTCAGTATTGAAGAACATACATATAAAGCTTGACTATGAATTTAAGTTATAAGCCTTTCTTAATTTGTACACTATCCATGGAAATCTGTAAAACCCCTCTTGTTATTCCATAGGTAGTATGAAGAATTAATAAATCAATGATTTTCCTGAGATCTCCTTATTTTAAAGTTATTCTTGTGATTATTGCCAATCTTAATTATTAAACATAATATGAATCAAAGTTTATCTGTAATTATCTAACAGATTAATTTAATGAGTGATTGAATTAAAACTTAATAGTTATAAATATAAAATAATATATTATATATTATTGTTAGTCATGAGAGTATGTAGATACTTAATAAGGAGGAGTATCTGGGTATTCTTATGCCATTGAACAAGTATTTTGCATTTGTTTAGTGTTAAGGGGATGTGATCTGTTTATAGGTAAACGAGTCTCATATTGATTAGATTTAAAACATATTTTAAAAATATTTACTCATGTCAAAGTAACATGGGATAGATACTAATCTTATCTAAATTCAATTGTTATAGTTAAAGAAAATGGTCGGGATATAGTAAGTTTATTAATAGAACCTAACCCGAATCCAAGTAGGGCCTAATATAAGGGACTTGGAAACTCTGCTTAGGGTCGTACCACCTATAGACAGGCCACAATATATATGTATATATATTGTGGCCTGTGATATATGCATTTTGTCAATATTTTATTAAATATATATTTCATGTAAATCCTGGTTTGTTGTTGAATTATTATTTTCTAATTAGTATTTAGAACTATTTTTTTAGCTAATAACTTAGCATTAATAGATATGATTTTCAAAAATGTAATTTCTTGTCTACTCTTATCTCGATCATCATCATCAGTCTGATCTTATGCTCCACCACTTTGCTTCTGGGCCCGGAATTAAAATAATTGTGCTATATCATCAGGATTGGTGTTCATTGGGTCAGAGATTCAAAGAGTAGGCAAATAGGTTAGAATTCAGGATTGCTCTGGACCTGTGTATCTCAAGCATGATCGGATTCCAGGTACTTTTGCTTAGGATTTGAATCTTGTTAAGCAAACATACTGTTTTGACCGGTACAGTAGATTTTTTTGCCAGTCTTGTACACGCAATCGCGGGGCCTTGTTAATAATTCTACACCCTGAATAGATGATTGATGATATATATGTATATTTGCTTCCTACCCAAGTTTGTTTTCCGATGTTATATACATAAAATGTGAAAATTTTGTATTAAAGCCAATGTCCATGCATTGCAACAATAAATGTATTTTTTTTTTTTGTATCTGGTGTTGCAACTATAGAAAAATATTGTTTTTCCATGTTTATAGCTACAAATGTAAAAATCTTGTTTTTAAAAAGGAAAGCAATTTTGATACCCATGTATTTCACCCATGAGTTAGAAACCTTAAAATTGTAACAAGGTGCACTTCATGTTCAGTTTATTTTGTGTACATTATATATGTAATAGAGTCAATAATGTGTAACAAATACTTATTTATATTTACTAGTTGAGTAGCCCAGATGTAAGTGTTTGGAATTTTTTTTTATATACTGTTGTCTGGTGCCATTATATTAATGTGCCAATGGGTAATATAAAAAAAAACATAAGGTATCAAAATGAGTTCAAACCAGGATGTTCAGGGTTGAGAGAGAGTTAAATTATTTTTCCACTGTTTTGCTATGTATATTTGTAATGAGCAAACATATAGGATGTTGCTGAAACAAATCACTAATCAAAGTAAGTCTATTATAAGTGCAGAAAAACAACCAAAAGTCAAGCAGCAAGGCAGTTGAACTCCAATAGATCATATACATACATGTTATGATCAAATATTTTTTTCCTGTTATAAGCAGCAGTCAGAAGCAACAAAGAATGGCAGAATGGAAACACATGAAGAGAGGAGGGAGAGAGGTGTATATACTGCATAAAATAAAAGAAGAAAGAAACAAGCCATATTTCAAAAACAATTATAAGTGACAATACGTTAAATAAAAAAAATGATGAATGGTGAAGAAATCTCAGGAGAGGATGTTGGAATAAAAGAAAGACCAGATGACCAACAAGAACCCAGCATGTCCAGAAATAAACTTTAAAGAGCCAACCATGTTATTATACAAGTATGAAAAGAGTGACATATCCAATACCAACTTGAATGCTCAGAGAATATTTCAACTCATGCGACAAATGCAACAAATGATGAAACAAAATAGAGACCAAGAAGAAATGAATGCAGAATTTTAAGGAATGAGTCTGGAAATGATGAAGGAGTTTAGAAGAGATCTTGATGAATTAAAAAGGAAAGCCAAAAATCAAATATTGATAAGATTAGTACTACGTTGGACATTCAAGCTGGTGGTTTAAAAGATGTATCTTTTTCCAAGCAAAGGGAGACTTGTTGTAACCAAAGACAAGGTATTCTGTGTAGAAACAATATTGGCAAACATAGTATTGGAGGATATGACAGTTGTGAATGAGATCCAATACTACAGAGAAGGAATGGCAATAAGATGCCCACTATGAAAGAAAGCCTCACGAAACCAGGTCAGCAGAAATTATCGATTTCATACAACAAATGAGAGAAGACCAAATATATTGGAAAGAAAGGATGGCCATAATCCAATATGAAAAAATAAAAGCCATAGAAGAGCTGAAACAAAAAGTAAATCAGCTCAAAAGAAGCATGAAACCTGTAGTAAATGTAGAGACATGTATCAAATTACCACAAACCACAAGAGACCCAAAGTCAGACCAGGAACTAGATTACCATAATGACAAAAGGAAAATAAATGCAGAATCACCAGAAATAGTTAGCAATACAAGAATTAAGTGAGAAGAACCTGTAGCCTATAGCCAAGGATCATCATCTTTATCACACTTTGTACAAGCTCAGATTTGTAAGGGTCAACCTGAGGGAATCCATTAGAACACCTTGAAAGTCTTCAGGAATTGTTTTTTCCAACAGGCAAGTGATGTTGAACAAGTGGCTATAGCTAGCCATTACTTAAAATCCACAGCTAAGGACAGGTGGCGATCATTGCAAAAGCGGTCGACCACATTTGAGGAGTGCAAGACCATTTTACTGCACATTATTGGAATGAAGAGCATCAGGAAGGCATCCTGCATTCTCTGATGACTGAAAAATATCAGAACAATCACCAGGAACTGCATACTCAGTTCTTCCTGCACCAAGTGGTTGAAATTTAAATCACTAACCGAATTCAAATATTCACACCACCACAATATACATCTCATTCATATTAATATGCCACCAGGGATACAAGGAATGATACTACATAGTCAACTTTCCACAGTGGATGATATGACAAAATTTCAAACCTCAATGGACTATGGAAATCTAGCCCCAGAACAAGGGATTGTGAGGTATTTAAAACCTCATGTACCTCCAGATTGAGGGAAATATAACTAAGCAGCAACCATGGATTTGAAAATGGAAAATGAAAATGGACATTTTCCTTTTATAAATCCCTAAGCAGCCATAGATAAACAAAGTCAAAGTCAATAAAAAAATGAAAATGAACATTCTCACATTTTGAATCCCTACACCAAATATTTCAGTTAATGAAAAAAGTAATAATAAGTTGCAATAAAAAAAAAAACATGAACGAAAGATTTTTTCATTTCCATACTAGAAACTTGATTCAAATAACAGGCAGTTTTTTTTTTTCATGCTCATTTATTAAGGTTGTTTTTCTCACCAAAATTATATTAGACTCCAACGAAGGTAATTTTTTTTATTGATTTTTTTAATGATCACTTTAAGTGGGGAAGAGTGAAGCAATCAATGTTTAATAATCATCAAGCTTCATGCTTCACCATCTACACTAACCTGCTGTGGGACCCGCAATTCAGACCTCATTGTAAATATATGTCATTCATCCAAACACTGTATGCATAATGATTAGAAAAATTAGTAAAATTAATTATATTTAGTAAAGTGAAACAGTAGTCTGCATGATGCATATATATATATATATATATATTATAATGGGACGATCCTTTCAGGACTCGAGGAAGTCGCATCTAGCTATAGTCGGACTTTGAGTCTTCTTATAGAATGCCATGGATGATGTGATTTAAAATATAATCCAATCCACTCCTCTATTAATAACCTCGTTACTCTCGGAATTCGAGCTCAGAGTAGAAATTTGCAATCGACTCTCTTCAGGCATTTCCACAAATATCCCATAGCAATAATAAATTTAATATAAGCTATATATAACTTCTTTATAAATATTAAATCACTAAGTTGATTTAACATATATATGCATGATATGTCTATTTATAATTATTGGTTTTATAAAATGACTAAATAAAATAAACAAACGAGACCTGTTTAATTTTAAAATCAAGTTTAACACATTTTAATCCGTAATAGAAACAAAAATATTATCATATAAATAATAAAAATATTAAAATTTAGAATCATAATCTGTGCTTACATTTAAATACAATAATAAACTATTTAACATTCAGAAAAAAAACCATAATGTAATCATTTACCTATATATAATTTAAAATCATGTGTATAATAAATAATAGACATGATACATTATAAATCCACGTATTGTCATTAAAATGATTCAGTGTGTGTTATATGCCTATATAAGATAACATCCATTCACACTAGATTAATAATAGAATGTATTCTGATATTAGTTATGTATGTTTAAAAAGAAATTATGTTAATTGTCATGTAAGATTCAATTTGGAATATAATAAAACTTACTTCCAAATTGAAATAATTTAAAAACTTTTACCTTAGTCAGCCGTCATTTTCATCAGAGTATATATCAAAATATCAACATCTAAATTTTATTAAATAAATAAAACAAAAATAAAATGTTCATCTTATCACTTCTCCACTTTAATATACGAAGTAATTTTTCTAAGTAAATATAATTATCCACAAAGGAAATAAGGTTTAAGGGTTATTAAAATACACAATGAAGTAATCCAAGACGAAAAAGAATAACGGTTTTATATCCCTCCTTAGACGAACTAAAATGACGATGAATATTGAAACATAAAGTTCATTGATCATCCTTCGAAGAGGCAATCCAGATATTCATTCTTTAAATATTTGTGCAGTAAAATATTTAACATCTTCTTCAATATAATACTCCAATATTAAGGCAGCTTTTTAAATGAGAATTACGACAATTATATTTTAGACATTGATTAAGTAGGAATAAATTTACATGTTCAGGTTTAAAACATCAACAGAAATCCCTAGCATAAATTATCTAGTCAAAGAACATCTTTATTAATTTTTGTCTTCTTAAATATATATTTTGTAAACTCATTTTGAAGATGTTGATAACTTTTATAACCTTGTTAATTTCAATGATTATTTTTTTATAGTTCTTTATAATATTAAAAGGCAGTAAATTAATTACTTGAAGCAGGTTTTAAAATATTGAATCTTCTTTTTTTTTCTTAAATGTGTTCTAAATTCGAACACATTTAAATTTACAGACGTAGTTCTTGCCTTGATAACTAAATAGAAGACTATTGTTATAACAATATTAGTTCGTTTTTATACTGGATTAATTTCAGCAAGCATATCACATAATCATGTGCACACTCTTTATTGTTTAAAATATACAATTTGTAATGAACTTTAAACGTTTATTTCCTTTGTTTCAACTGATAAAAATGCAATGTTGACTTAAGGCTTTGTCAAATGTCAAGTTTTAGTTAATAAAAATACTGTTATTTGGAAACATTTATTTAAGTGCGTGTATAAACAAATTAGAATTATTCATTTTTAGAATTATTCTTTTAATACTAACTAGTATATGTATATAGCTGACATATGAAAAGCTCAAGATAGGTGTAAGTTATTTATATCTATTGATTCGATGTAGGCACAGTTAAATTCACAAAGAAACACAAATTGTTTTAGGTGAGGCTCATATGGTACTCTCACATTAACCTCCCCTTAAAAAGTTCAAATTTTATATTTACCATTAAAATTTGGACACTTAATGTGTGTCAATGTATGCATCAAATATAAAGTTGTGGAGGTTATTTTTCTTTTTTGCTTTTATCAACCCTTATTATTTACTTTATTTTCTAACCCTTTTCTTTTTCTCTATACTAAACATCATTCAGTTTAACTAAAAGGACAAGGAGGTTCATATATAGAGGGTTCTTTCTTTTTTCCCCCTTTTTTATTTTTCTTTAAAGGATTTATTGTTATGTGCCTCTTTTATAGATGACACATATATTTGTTTGGTAGTCTCCATCCTGCTTTTCTTTAAGACTCATGGACTTTTTTGAGAACTATCCAAAACATAAGAACATCCATCATTCAGCATGGATTAACTCTTAAAACGTTTTTAGTTTTCAGGTATCCTAATCATTAATTTTAATTGCTTAACATACCCTCATCAAAGAAAATTAATGTCTTTTTTGACTTATACACATCCTTATACATATATATATACCTATATACTTTTAAATGAAAACTTTTTCTCTCCTTACCTATTCCAAGTTATCTTTTCTTTCAATATTTTACTTTATACATAAGTAAAATGTGGTAAAACATTATTAATTCGTTTGACCAAAATAGGGTTTTAAAGCTCTAGCATTGTAAGTGCCTCTAATGTCTCCCTTTATATTTATCCAGAATGCATTGGGACATGTTTGCTTTATGATAGTATAAGATCCCTCATACCGATGATAAATCTTTTGGTATCTGCTCTGTTGGGGTATACTAATTTGAGGAGTTTTTATAAAAACTTGATCCCCAATTTTGAATTTGTGTGAAGTCATCTTCACATTTTTATTTCTTTGACTGGCCCATTTTTTTAACAAGTTGTTTATAAGTTTTAACTCTCTCTTATATATATATATATATTATATATATATATATATATATATATATATATATATATATATATATATATATATATATATATATATATATATATATATATATATATATATATATATATATATATATATTCTAACCTAATAAATGAAGATGAGATTCCTAATCAACTAAAATTAGGAATATAAAATCCATGTGGAGGGCCTCATTCCATTTCCGACTACGCTTCGTCTATAGTCCGGGCAATAAACTTTACCCAATAATAATAATAATAGCTCTACGTTAGGTTAGTTCTATAATAATTCAGCTACAGCGATATGCAGTTCAGACAGAGATAGAATAAAAAAAAATTATATCACTAAAATAAATTTAAAAGAAAATTATTAATAAACTACCATCCTTTCTCTGTCCAAAACACATTCTCTGGGCTATAAGTACGTGCACTGTTCGACAATGATGATGATGATTTTTTCATGTCATTGTTAATATTACTGACTAAAACAAAATATTCATTAATTTGCCAATATGATCTCAATATTTTTTGGTTATTATACAATTAGATGTTTCAATCTCTTAAGCCATGCCACGCTTGTAATATTGATCTGAATTTGATCAATTATTAATTTAAGAGCACTTATAATAATGACACTAATCTCAGGGTTCTCTGTTATATTTAATAAAATTGCTCGGCAGTATTGTGTTGTCGCATGTGACTGACATTCTGGTCGGCTATAGGAAACATTTACCTTATTTTAATTCTAGGTGTCTGCATCCACACATTAACTATTATAATATTTAATGAGATGATAACCATATTCAATAACAACGCATAATTTTGAATAATAAAGCCTTTTAAATCCAGAATCTCAGTCGGAATGATGAAAAGACAAGGGTGCTTTTGTGTCCTTCCATTATCCATGACAACACAATAATTTAACTAAGATTTATTACTTAGACACTTTACCTAAATGTGTATTCAACAATGTGCAACCAAAAATAGTAGTTTGGGATAAAGTGATTTTACACACATATAAAATAAAATAAAATGTCTTGGTCTGAAGTTTTCAATTCCATAAATAATTCTCATTAAAATATAATATAATGAAATATTTTGATCTGCTTACAATTGTCTATCTGGTGTTTTGGATTTAAGATTTCATAAATGATTTTGGACTCAAGAAAGTATTGCAAGTATTATGCCAATACACTTTTATTTAGCACATAAGAAAAATGACTCAAAACAACTTGTAACAAGACGATACTTTATTATTAGATTATAACAAAATTCTAATTTATTATTATTATTTGACAAAAATATCTTTTATGATTAACATAATAAACAAACAGATACAATTTATTCGATCCCATATGGATAAAACAAAATATAACTAATATTAATTCGTCTATACTTTTAGACTTGGATTCGAACTACCTCTTCATCTTCTTTTTACATTTATGCAAATTGAATATAACAAAATAAATAGTATTATCGATACATCAACTCATTCGTTTAGTGTATCTTATATGAACGGTTACTTAAATTTATTGACTAACGATCTGTTTTAAAACAAAAATAATCTGATTCTAGGCAATGCGTACAAACGATTTTTGTTACTATATCTTTAATTAAATGATAGTTTTTATTTAGATAACTTATTATAATTTATGGGTTACGTATCAGAAGTTACACTTATTATTTTAATGTTTACTTTAATAACAACTGAAGTTGTTATACACACTGTTTTTCTCAGTATAAGTTATATTGTGAGTGCTACTTAATCATTAACCTGAATTAAACCTAATATTTGAACCCTCTATTGGCAAATGAAAATTTTTAATCACGCAATTTTAAAACTTACTCTCTCCATTGACTTACGTGTGGATTACCAGCACTATTCCGTCGCACAATTCAGACATTGATCATATACACTAGCACGCTATTTATACTAAATGGAGCTTGAGGAAGTAACCTCCAATATACCCGTTATCTTGCCATAACTTTCTAAACAAACACAATATTCAACACCTTCCGTGGTGGAATTATCTCTATTTTCTCATGAGGAATATGGAATAACACCGAAGGGCTGTAGAGTTAACTACTATATTAAAATAGTTTGGTGGGTCCTTGCCTCTTAATTGGGCATAATAGGAGCACACACCAAATATAATCCTCTCCTGGGATTTTAACGAATGAAATACACTAAATACTATATAAAGTACTGATCGTCCTTACTCTGAGAAGCGATCACTTGGGTTATAAACATACCCGAATACTAGATTTATCTATTCCCCTCATGAAAAATAAAGCTTTTGGGGAGATTATTTTCTATCCCACAAAATAGATACATTACAATTATTACTTAGGCGCGTATTAAGCCTATACCGATGCTATATCGGGGCAAGACAAGCAAATACACCAATTACACTAAATTTATGTTCCGGGGTATACTTAGATCAGCGTCTGATATCAATGGATATCACAGAATACAATAATAATTTTCACTTTTGCCAAAGAAATATTCAACAAATAATAGGAAGTATAGTATTTGAACTAAACCAAGTGAATGCGTTAATAAAGAATAATTAGGAATAAGTTCCTTAATTAACATAGTATAAATTTGTTTCAAACTTTAAATAAGTAATATTTTATATAGCACTTCTCTTTAATTACTTCTGATAATTTTAACTAGATATTTTACCTATTGAGTATCTAACATCTAAATTTATACTCATAACTGCATGTCATAAGTAAACACATTTAAAAAAAAAAATTTTTTTTTCATGTCAAATATAAATTTAACCTAGAATAATTACATAAAAACATACCTTTATGATTACAAGGTCATTTAAATATTACTTGAATATAGCCTTTAACCTGCTGATATAAAAAAAAATACACATAATTTTACAAATTAGTAAAAAAAAAAATCATTACTTAACAAGTGCTTATAATATCACTAAAAAAAAAAGTTTTCCGTTGGGCACTTTATCCAGATGAAGAACTTGATTCATTCGTAGTTCACGAAGCAAATTTAAAACAAGAAACACATTTTATTATTTCATTTATAAAAAGTTGCCTTCATTCTGGTGCACTTAATAGTAGGCAAAGAAAACATAGCAGCGTGGATTTTAATTCTTTCTTGAATTAACTGCTATAATTATGGGATCCAAGAAAACAATACATATTTTAACGTAGACGAATATTTTATTCTAACGATAACACACACATATACAATTCTTTTCTTTTTACTATTGGCGATACATATCATTTTTAGCTAGCTGGCTTATGAATAAAAGAATGCGTGAATTTTCCAAAATATTATATTTTTTAGACGGACTGCAGCTGACTTACGTGGATATAAAGTTTTAATGACTCCCATTGATGTATAATATAACATATTATTTTAGGGTTATAATTAAATCACTAAGGTTTATAGTTTTTATTCCTACTCTAGGAATTGTAATTTTTCATTAATAATGAATTCTCCGTAAATGCACACATACAAATTTTCCGATATTTGCCTTGAGAAAATTTATATTTCTTTTTTAAAAATATACAGGTGCATAAGTAAATATCATTTATTATTCATATTATTTCTAGATACTTTTCAGTGAAGAAAACATATTTTAACGTGGGGAACTTGCATTATTTTCTCAAGCAGACAATTTCTGTTAGAAAGAGCGCGAAATTTTTGGTTAACTTTCCTTGGCTTTTATAATATGTCTTTTAATTCTAATTTTTCTTTTATACCATGAAAAGATTGTTAAATAAGGTAAAGTTAACAAATAATTAATTATTTCTTGGAAATTATTTATATTGCTTAGTTTAACGATAATGATATTTTCCGTGATTGCTGTAATCAATACGGTAATCTCGAACTTTAGCATAAGGTAGCACATTTTTGAGTATAAAAAGTTTTAAAATAGGTAGATAGCAACAGAAGCTTATGGATGTCCTATCAAAATATTTTAGCTAGACATGATATTGTTAAAATGTTACTTGAATTATATTTATTTCTGCAATAAAAAATATAAAAATTTGTTACCGAATTTCAGCACTGCTTCCTCTTGTAAAACTTATGTCAGACTAGATTTTCTACAAAGTTTAGCGGTCTTCTTTTAGCGACCTCTGACAGAAAAATAATTATTTAATTATACATAAACAAAAGAAAAGGGAAAAAAGAAAAACTTATTACAGTTATATATTTCTGTATGATTTAAATGGATTACAAGATAATTTGACAACTAATGAAAAATAATAAATATCTTTAACTAATAATGCTTATTAGTGATGTATAATTCTGTATACATTATTATCTAAATAATTTTAAAAAAAAATTATCAGAAGTTACTGTGCTTTATGATAAGACATTCATCTACTCTCCCCTCTACCCATCCAAAATCAATTACTGTTTATGAGATGTGCTTTTATACTATATTAAAGTGCTCTTATGGTTAATATTTTAACTAAATTATTTATGCTCTTCTTCAAAATGACATTTGGATTACCAAATTTATTAGTTATTTGCTTAAAACACGTTATAGTGAGTAAATAGCATACTTTATTAATCACTTAATATTATTATTATTTTACCATTTATTTCCTAGAAAAGGATTGCATTGTTTTCCTGTGGAAATAATGCTAAATAAACCAAGTGTCAATAACACTAGGTTACAATATATATATATATATATATATATATATATATGTAACTGGATATATATATATATATATATATATATATATATATATCCAGAAAGCACATGTACTTTAGCTTAATGCTGATTGTTATTACAATTTAACAACATCACACTATATAAAATAAATATCTTATTTATACATATTCATATCAAAATATATAATAATGGACTTGTATTTTATAAGTAGGGTCAACATCAGATTGCATTATCATGATGCTTAATTGATCTACCATTATTACTTATTTACTAACCATAACTTGTACTCTAATAAACCTGTAAGTATTTTTTTTTCATCCTTTCGTTAACTTGATACATTTTTTTTTTTAATATCTACTTCATTTATTTATATACATATATACATTAATTTAATTTTCCCTTTATGGAAAATCATATTAGGATTCATCCATTTGCACAAACAACATTTCACATTTAATGTCCTCAACTTTCGCAGTCTGTCCCATATTACATGCTATTTTTTTTCTTCTAGACATTAGTATTCATTTGCCTAATAAATGTAAATGGACCTTTGTATGTATTGCATAACTTATGGTAATGTGAACTTTTTTGGCTATTACTGTCTAATGTGGCTGTTCCCAACATCACTTGATAATTCTCTATGATTTGGACATCCTTTTGATTATGGAAACATATTATGTCCCATGATGTATTTTTAAGATGATCAAATCCATGAATTTATCTTGCTTTAATGCAATCATCTTTCATAAAGAGACAGTTTTCTTTACTAACTATCCTTTTAATAGCTAAAAGCGTTATCTGGATGTAATTATCATGATTACAAATTTTATGTTTAAATTTTGATTGCCTATTATGACAATCTTCTTCTGCAGTAAGCTTTTGAACACATAGTAATTCTCTTTGAATTTTACTACTATATTCATGAACTTTATATTCAGAACAAACTTTATGTTCTGAACATAAGATGTTCACATTTACTTGCATCTCTTGGTTACATAACCTTTCTGCTTCCATATTATTCATGGACAAGTTTAATAAATATAAATCAGTGTCACTCTGACATGTTTCTTTTGGATTACTTTTCCCAAATTAAGATTGATAGAATGGTTTTCTATCTTATTTTTGGAAACTTGAAGAGTCAAACCAATAGAAGATTCATGGGCAAGTAAAGTTTTAGCAATAAAAGAATGTTTAGTGCCATTATTAGTTTCAAAAATAAAACCAGACATATTCTTTTGTAAGATAATGGCTTGTTGAGGTTCATTTGAGTGGTGGATAATCATCTCATCATCTTTTTTTAATTTTTCTTTTATAGAAATTATGTCTTCTCTTAATTTCACTTCCATATTTTCCATATCAACTTTAGTTACCATATTATCATTCATTCAAGCCATTTCTCCCTTCATATCAGCATTCATTTTATTTATATCAGCATTTATATTATTCATATCAGCTTTGGTTACCATATTATCCATATCAGCTTTTATATTATTTATATCAGCTTTGGTTGCCATATTATTCATATCAGCTTTTATATTATTTATTTCAGCTTTGGTTGCCATATTATTCATATCAGCTTTTATATTATTTATATCAGCTTTCATTTCCATCATCATTCGGACCAATTGAGCCATATAATTATCACTTCCTTGAGGTTGTACTATTATAGCTTCAGTTACCTTTTGTGTTTGGGGTAATATTTGATCTGTCACGTGAACTTGTGAAGGATGTTCAACTTCTTCTGCAGACCCCTCAGACATTAGGACTTGTAAAGACTCTTGTTCATCACTAATTGAAGTAATTTCTATTTCACTATCTTTATTACTGAAAGATTTTTCGAAACTTTTTACTTCCATTATTATTAGCTTTTTCCCACTTCTAGTTATCATTAACAAAAAATTTCTACTGTTATATATATAAACTACTTTCTTTTCAAGGTTATACTTTAATATATACCATAAGATTTCATGCTGTGCTTATGCCCTTACATGTAATTCTATTTTTCCTACTTTTATAAGATGTTATTATGATATATATTTTAATGCCCAAATTATAATTGTATTTATTTATTTTAAAGCGACTGATTTATCTGTTTATTACGGTTTATTTTATTTCAAGGTCTCTATTATTCATTATTCAGTGTTTTTACCAATTCACGACATACTCATATATTTATTTATTTATTTAAACTATGGATTTAACCAATGAAAAACTACTGTTTCATGCCTTAAGTATGGGTGCCATATATAATGGGACAGTCCTTTTCAGGACTCGAGGAATTAGCATCTAGTTATAGTCAGACTTTGAGTCTTCTTATAGAATGCCATGGATGATGTGATTTAAAATATAATCCAATCCTCTCCTCTATTAATAACCTCATTACTCTCGGAATTCGAGCTCAGAATAGAAATTTGCAATCGATTCTCTTCAGGCATTTCCACAAATATCCCATAGCAATAATAAATTTAATATAAGCTATATATAACTTCTTTATAAATATTAAATCACTAAGTTGATTTAACATATATATGCATGAGTATGTATATTTATAATTATTGGTTTTATAAGACGACTAAATAAAATAAACAAACGAGACCTGTTTAATTTTAAAATCAAGTTTAACACATTTTAATCTGTAATAGAAACAAAAATATTATCATATAAATAATAAAAATATTAAAATTTAGAATCATAATCTGTGCTTACATTTAAATACAATAATAAACTAATTAACATTCAGAAAAAAACCCATAATGTAATCATTTACCTATATATAATTTAAAATCATGGGTATAATAAATAATAGACATGATACATTATAAATCCACGTATTGTCATTAAAATGATTCAGTGTGTATTATATGCCAATATAAGATAACATCCATTCACACTAGATTAATAATACAATGTATTCTGATATTAGTTGTTATGTAAGTTTAAAAAGAAATTATGTTAATTGTCATGTAAGATTCTATTTGGAATATAATAAAACTTACTTCCAAATTGAAATAATTTAAAAACTTTTACCTTAGTCAGCCGTCATTTTCATCAGAGTATATATCAAAATATCAACATCTAAATTTTATTAAATAAATAAAAAAAAATAAAATGTTCATCTTATCAGTTCTCCACTTTAATATACGAAGTAATTTTTCTAAGTAAATATAATTATCCACAAAGGAAATAAGGTTTAAGGGTTATTAAAATACATAATGAAGTAATCCAAGACGATAAAGAATAACGGTTTTATATCACTCCTTAGATGAACTAAAATGATGATGAATATTGAAACATAAAGTTCATTGATCATCCTTCGAAGAGGCAATCCAGATATTCATTCTTTAAATATTTGCGTAGTAAAATATTTAACATCTTCTTCAATATAATACTCCAATATTAAGGCAGCTTTTTAAATGAGAATTACGATGATTATATTTTAGGCATTGATTAAGTAAGAATAAATTTACATGTTCAGGTTTAAAACATCAGCAGAAATCCCTGGCATAAATTATCTAGCCAAAGAACAGCTTTATAAATTTTTGTCTTCTTAAATATATATTTTGTAAATTCATTTCGAAGATGTTGATAACTTTTATAACCTTGTTAATTTCAATGATTATTTTTTTATAGTTCTTTATAATATTAAAAGGCAGTAAATTAATTACTTGAAGCAGGTTTTAAAATATTGAATCTTCTTTTTTTTCTTAAATGTATTCTAAATTCGAACACATTTAAATTTACAGACATAGTTATTGCCTTGATAACTAAATAAAAGACTATTGTTATAACAATATTAGTTCGTTTTTATACTGGATTAATTTCAGCAAGCATATCACATAATCATGTGCACACTCGCTATTGTTTAAAATATACAATTTGTAATGAACTTTAAACGTTTATTTCCTTTGTTTCAACTGATAAAAATGCAATGTTGACTTAAGGCTTTGTCAAATGTCAAGTTTTGGTTAATAAAAAATACTATTAGTTGGAAACATTTATTTATGTGTGTGTGTATACAAATTAGAATTATTCATTTTTAGAATTATTCTTTTAATACTAACTAGTTTATGTCTATAGCTGACATATGAAAAGCTTAAGATATGTGTAAGTTATTTATATCTATTGATTCGACATAGGCACAGTTAAATTCACAAAGAAACACAAATTGTTTTAGGTGAGGCTCATAAAGGTACTCTCACAATATATATATATATATATATATATATATATATATATATATATATATATATATATATATATATATATATATATATGAATGAAGCAATACTTTTATTAATATTTATTGCTGAAAAACTAAACATTTTCTTTATATAATTGTAAATCTTATATATATATATATATATATATATATATATATATATATATATATATATATATATATATATATATACCCACCACCACACATTTTAAAAATCACACCACAACCCTTCACATTCTATTTTAACTATTTTTAAAATATATATATATATATATATATATATATATATATATATATATATTTTAAATTAAAGGATTAGAATGTAAAAACAAGGTAAAATGTGGAAGACTCGAAATACTAAAATTATCTTTATCTATAATCAGATTGTTGTCATTAATTAAAATTATAAATCTTAATTAAAATTCTGTTTTAGTTGTTTTCAAATCTTTAAAAATATATCAAATGGTATTTTGAGCCTTATCTGTTTTAAAAATATTTTGCTAGATAAATGTTGTTTTTTTATTTAATCAACAGATTACAGAGATAGCTGTAGGCAACTAAAATTGCATTCTTGGAGGGATTAAAATGTGTATAAAAGGGGCCCATAAACAAAAGAAGTCAGTTTTAGTTGAGTTGAATTTAGTTTAGTTACTTTTCAGTCAGTTTAGTTTTGAAGTGTTTCCAGACCTTAAAATTTTAAGAAGTCAACAGATGTTCGGTGCGATAAACTATGAGTAGAAAAGAAGCACTTTTTTCCGGGCCTCTTGGAAGACTGTCTACATTATGCCATCAAATTCCATCCATTTTACCATCCATACAAGATAATTGCCAACCTGACGTCTTGCAGCTATCCTTAGGTAACCACATGTAATGTAGAGCTGCCTTAGTATGTAAATTCATGTTGTAATTTCTAAGATGTAATTAAATTAATTCGCATATTAATCTATAAGTTTCTGCTAATTTTGTTCCTAAACTCCCTCTCTGTAATTCCTTACTAGTATTATGTAATTCTGACTATGATTTTTCATGCTTTATTTATATTATATAGCTTTGTGCAGCTCAATTAAATATTTAACTTATTTGTTTAATATGTATATAATTTATTTTAATTAATATGCCAATATCATTCAACTTCAGGAGTCTAACAAGGGTTTATTTTCTTTGTTTAATGGGGAAAGAAGCAGGGGCTTCAGTCAAATTTATTAGAAAGTTTTATTCATTTATAACAGAAGTCGCTTGCTAGGTTGAGTTTATATTTAAATCTGTTATTCACATTTTTTATCTAAAATATTTTATTGTGGATGTATATTTTACTTTGTTATTTGCATTTGTCTTTAAATTTTCATTTTAAAAGATTGTGAACCTTAATATAATTATTTCACCTTTTCTTGTTGTTGCCTGAAGGCCTAATTTTACCAGTAGTACATATATGAGAATCAAAATTAAATATAAAATTTTGTTAGTTCAATGTTTTAGTTAAAGAGTTATTTTTCGTATAATTTTCTGAATCATTCTCTATTTAAATATATCATTGCACAGGAGTCAAACCATTTACAGGCTTTCAAGTAATGTATATTAAGTTATACATGTTTAATGCTTCTGGACAACCTTTCCTTTAACTTATGGTACTTTCATATATTTTCTTTACGGCTTTGTCATTTGGGGACTTCAGAAATCCGAAACTCCCACCTACTAATTATCAAAATCATTTGTAATCAGGGTACACCCTACTCCCTGTTGAATGTGAGGTTTATAGAATTTTGATTGTGCTCTAGGCCATCAAACCAATCTCTCCATCTGATACCGTCCCATCAAAATGGTGGACATATCACCCCTTATTCAGTATTAAATGTCTTAAAATGATGAAGCATTCAAAGTACAATAAGATCCATATTTCTTTTATGATATTCTAGCATCGTTATTGTTTTAGTTAATGGATTTATGTCTGTTTGACCTTTTGTTAGGTGTTGGAAATAATGACTCATTTATGAAATGCACCAACATGCTAATTAGTCAGTATGTTTATTTTAAAACTGATTTCTTTACAAATGTTTATCGATTCCCGTAGACATAAATCCATTTATATTAATGATGGTATCAAATATTTTTATAAATGTAGCTCATTGTTTGTTTCTTATATATATTTTCCAAAGATGACTTTTCCAAACAATGCCAATAAAAGTACATATAATTGTTTTCATAAGATAGATAAATGATTAAAATTGTATATTTTGCCTATTTATCAAATAAATCATTTACTACTAAATTTGTCATGATCTTTTACATTTATTTTAGGCATCCACGACTTTCAGTTAGTAAAATGTTATTAAATTGGCATATTAACCCCACACAAGCTATAAAATACTCCATAAAATTATATTTGTTAAATAAATAATGTAAAGGGGATTTTATAAAAACAAACCCCCAAGTTTTGTAAATGTATAACATCATTCCAAGCACAAAACACTATATATATATATATATATATATATATATATATATATATATATATATATATATATATATATATATATTTTTTTATATATATATATTGTGCCCTTTTCTATAGGTCAAAAATAGTTAATCACAGTAAATTATTAAAAATTTTAAATTTCGGAATACGTTCTTTTGATATGTTTTTTTATATTTTGATAATTATATTATTAAAGTATAATTTGAAACTAAATAAAATTTGTAGTGTATATAAAATTAAGATGAATCATTTAAAACAATTAAATAAACCTAAAAATATTAATTCATATGGTTGCAAAAGCTGGCCATAATACATATCTCAGCTATAAATATTTAAAAGTATGTTTAATAGTTCGTTTTTAATAGTATTAAACTGGTAGTTAAATTTATAATTAAGTAAATGTTATATTTAAATTTATAATCATATTTAATAATCATGATTAATATCGTATATTTTAAAAAATTAGTTTTATGGTGGTGAGAGTTATATCTAATTCTATATTTTCCAAATTGTTCTTCCAATTTTTTTTTATATAATTGTATTGCTTTGTTTAATACAATAAAGTGTTGCAATTTTTATTAATCCAGACAGAGAAATAGATTGAAAATCATCTGTCTCAAATTTATTAATCATGTGACTTATGTAATATAGAGTTACACACACATGCTTGTTTGAATTTAAATTAACAAAGTTTGAAATATTTTAAAATTGCATTATAGAGTTGGATAGAATTATCACCTAGCATAAAGCAAATATTAAATATTAAGTTAACTATCGTATAACATGCTTAAATAATGTAATAAAGACTAATACAGATATAATAAAAATTAAATATTTTGTTTAAGTAAAATAGATAAATTAAATATTAAAAGTAGATAAATTTATTAAATATTGTTTTTAAAAAGTTATTTTTAAAATATTTAATCAATTTGGAAAAGTAATAATTGATTTAAAAGTTATATTTTGAATAATATTTTAAGTTTTATTACTTCATAATTTTTATTTTAAAATTTAATTCTGCAAGTTTGCAACATATGCAAATTTGATCTCAAACTAAAAGTGAGAATCAACCAATCAAATGATGTATTCTCTAGAATATAAAAATGAATTGCATGGGGGGTATCAAGGGAGTTTTAATAATGTGTTAGTGGTAATTAATAACATACTAAGGTAGCTGAATAATATTAGATGCTATTAAGGTAATTATACTTTAAATTTTTATTATTTAGTCAATTTATAGTACTCTCTTGTAATTCATTTATAAAAACTAATAGAATACTTTTAAAATACTTTAAAAAAGAGAGTTTTAAAATAAAATATATTTAGGAACTTCGTTAAAATGATTTGCTAATTTTTAAAAAATTTTCTTGCCAGTATTATTTTATCTCTGTTTAATTCAGAATTTCACCATATAAATGGATATACTACGAAATAATATGTATATAAATTATAATAATATAAAAATGTTTGGAATATTTATTGATACAGCTTTATTAATGCTTAACCGGAGAATTGTTTTATAGCATAAAAGCCACAGTTCGGACATTATACGGATGCAGTGGAAAGCTATTTGCCATCTAAAAAATATTGAGATGCATTATTTATAAGCTTATACAAGATTTTTTTAAAAAAATAAGATATTTATATATTATGAATTGTTTATAGAATATCATAATGAAAGGAATAAAATGTTTAGTCCTTTTTGAAGGAAACATTTCTTTAAAAAAATATTTTTGCAAGAATTAAAGAAGGGACTCAAGGAGGATACAGCACTGAAGCATTTTGATATTTACAACTTCTAATCTCAGAAGTATTAAAAATGCATTTTTTAGAAATATTTGTTTAAAGAACTTTATTAAGAATAAAAACCTATATATAAAAAAGGAATGAACATATAGTAGATGAATAAAAGATGGATTCATGAAAATACAAATATAGTATGTAAAAGTTTACCAGATAACTTAAGTTAAATTGAATGGAGTTATGCATCAGATAGCAAGCAGAGAATATTTAAGAAGCTTTGTGAGTTTAATTTTTAAACATTATGATTTTTAATAATTATCATTCTGAACAGTAAACCTAGGATTATTTTTCTTATAAAACTTTAGTAAAATGGACTAATAATTATTTTTAAAACTTTAACACGCTTTGAGGAGGGTATTTTTTAAAAATAAAAAAAAACTCTAGAGAAAGTAATAAACATTTTTGGACTTTATCATGAACTATTGTCATGTGAATACATAATTATAGTTTTGATTTATTTTATTTTATTAACTTAGTTTAAGTATAATATTTTTTTTTATAAGATTAGGAAAACATAAACATTAAGTCAATAATAACATTAAAATTTTATAATAGAATAATCTAATAATTTAGATAAGAATATTTTAGATAAAGTGTATGGATGTCTATTTTCTTTATGTATGCAATGCTCAGTATCTAGTGGATGAAGAAAATCTACTACAACATGATAACCAGATAAAGATTATTTGGTAATGATAATGAATATTATTAATTTATAATGTATATTCTTTGTTTTCTTTTAGATTATCTATGAATAGTGAGAATGGAGTATAAATGTTTCATTATATGTAAACACATTTTTTTTCATACAATATTTTAAAAAAACATTATGAGATTGAGATTGATTTGAAAATATGCATACAATGATTTTTATATTAGTGATATAATCCAACATAGTAACAAATATTTATGTGATTCTTTTAAAACTTTCATGTTATTGGATATTCAAATGTTATCTGATTAGATTGTATATGATTAAACATACAGAATAATGAAGTAAGCAAACTTTTCTTGTGGAACATCGAGATTGTTTTTTTTAAAACTATCAGTGAATTTTATTTATTGTTTTTGTAAATGCAGATAGTTATTTTATCGATGTAAGATGTGGAAAATCTTGAGAAATACTTATGAGATAGTGGCTTGGAACTACTTGAGTAGACAGAAAACCATGACAATGTTTTTAAAAAAATAGGATGGGATAAGGAATATGAATAATACTTATAGTCTTTGTGTAGATATCAGCATAGTTAACAAAGCACTATGACTGATATATATTTTATTTAGACAGTGTTTATATTCTTTAGATATTTGATGTTTTAAATAAAGCTGAAGGAATAGCTTTAGCATTGTTTATATATTGGAGGATATTAGACAGGCAATGGTCATACTTCCATTTCTTGTTAATGCACTGTGCCATGATTTTTGTGATATATGTTATGAGTTATACTCTAGCTTTCTTCCTTAAATCCTATGCATCTATTTCACTATTTATATTTCATGTAAGTGCATCGTTCAGTAAGATATTTTTGAAAAAAAATGGTAAATAATTTAGAGCTTAAGTTATGCTATCGTTTGTATGAGATTGGTTTATTTGCTTAGAAGAAATATAATTTTATAACTTAAAATTGAAGGACCAATGAATCTTAAAGGAAAGGAAAGAAGCATAGAATATATTTTGAATTTATTTCGGGAATGAAATATAAAATTTTACAATAGAGTATCTAAAACAAAGATATTTTTTTTAAAATGTTAATGACTTTTGAATGCATGTTAAGTTATTATTTTTTTTAGAAAATTAAATATTGCATATTTTTAAAATACAATATTACAAAGTAAATGATATAGAGAATAGGCATAATATATTTATTTATTTATTGAATAATAGGAATATATTGATGATTATATTTATATCATACTAAAGTAAGGCTAAATAGGAATATGTTATGATTAGTAAACATCGTGTGATAAATGATATCCACTAAAATCTAGTAATGAATTTTAGATAAATATTTTATGTAACATCTTTGACATTGCAAGATGAAAATTTGTTTTAATATTCTAAGAAATCCATACTCATTATAATGTTAATTTGTTTTTTTCTGTAGAATGTTTTTCCT
The DNA here is from genome assembly GCA_028023455.1 of Epiperipatus broadwayi. Taxonomy (NCBI): domain Eukaryota; kingdom Metazoa; phylum Onychophora; class Udeonychophora; order Euonychophora; family Peripatidae; genus Epiperipatus; species Epiperipatus broadwayi. The sequence goes on from JAQFVV010006334.1 coordinate 31,999, forward strand.
ACGAATGTGTTTAAAGAAAAATATAGTTTAATAATATTAAGGATGGAACTTTTTTTTTTAAAATGAAATAAATAAATATATTTATAATAAGTTTAACCATAAAAAGAAACCAAATGATAGCATTTTTATTTTGTCTTAAGTCTAAATAAAGACGTATCTAAGTATAAATTATTTTATAACCCAGTAAATAAAATGTAAAATATAAAATAAGGATATCCACTGTAAATAATGTACATAAATTGTTTATTTTTATTATGTTGTTAGTAATAAACTTTGTTAAAATTTGTTTTCAAAAACTTTTGTGTCTGGATTTTTTTTTTATTTTTCCATTACACTGCATGAAATCATGATATATTCATAATAATTGAAACAACCATATAATTTTGCGCAAAAAGATGAATGAAGAATTATTTTAAGAATTCGAATAATTTATATTATCTTATCGGTCATAAATTAGTTAACATAATAGTACATTGAATTATATGCTATTAGTTGCCACATACTTTTGTTTGTCAGATTATCAAATGCTACCACGTATTTATTATATTATTACATGAAGATAAAAGATTATATTAATTTATTTTATTATGGCAATAAAGATATAGTAAAAAGAAAAGATATACAGAATTAGTTCATACAATGAAGAATATTATTATTATTTATTACTATTAGTTTAAGTGTAGTAGATTATGACATAAAAATCCCTTCTCATATTTTACTACCGTAATTTTAAAATTAACTTAGAATAAATTTATGAACCTGAGATTTTATTGAGCTAGATTATTACAAATAGAAGATTAGGACTTAATTATTAGCTTAATCTGTGTGAGTAAAAGTTATTAAAGTCGTAAGAATACTGTAAGTTTATTTATTTAAAATAGTAATAGGGGGATAGTGTTCTTATGCCATTGAGGTAGTATCCTTTAGGATATTGGCTCAATGTAATCTATCTTGTCACCTGTATTTTCACTTCCAAGTCTCATGAAAATATTAAATATTTATTTAATTTATTTTTATAAACTGAACCTTATTCGTATTTGAAATTTGAGCTAGTGAAACATTTAATTTTAATGCTGAATATTTTATTTATTAATTATTAACTGAGCTAGAACCCGTTTTATTTTATATAATATACTTATCCGGAAGTGAAGGTGCAAACGCAACAGGTTAGAATATATATATATATATATATATGAGTTTTCTCAATAATTTATTAAATATATATTTCATGTAAATCCTGGTTTGTTGTTGAATTATTATGTTCTAATTAGTATTTAGAATTACTTTCTTTAATTAATAACTTAGCATTAATAGATATAACTTTCATAAATGTAATTTCTGGGCTACTATTATCTCGATCATCATCATCAGTCTGATCTTATGCTTCATCGCTTTGTTTCTGGGCCTGGAATGAAAATAATTGTGATATATCATCAGGATTCTTGTTTATTGGGTCAGAGATTCGAAGAATAGGTGCATAGGTTAGAATTCAGGATTGCTCCAGACCTGTGTATCTCGAGCATGATCGGATTTGAGGTACTTTTGCTTAGGATTTGAATTTTTGTTAAGTGAGCATACTGTTTTGACTGGTACAATATATATATATATATATATTGTTTCTAACCTCTGGAAATTTTTAACCTTGCTTAAATTTCACTGACTAGTATTTCTATTTTCTGGAATAGTTCACTTCATTCAAAGATCATTTATTTTTGAAAGGAAACAATGTAATAGAGATTAAATAGTTTATCTTTTCAAAAATAACCAGAAATAGATTTTCATTAGCATCAGGGATAGTGTTTCATTAATATGATAATGTAATGTTTATTTTACTCACTATCAATTGTTAAGCTGTATTCCACACATATGTAATAATATTCATCACAATGTAAAGAGTGATAAATAATGAGGTTTTGTTATACTTTTCTGGATAAGCAATAGTAAGTTACTTTCATATATACATATGTCTACCATTTGTACTTCTGAAAGGTATCATTTGAATGGTTTATCATATATAAATTTCTGACAAAAGATGATGATGTTAACAAATATGTAAGATGAACACAGGTGGTTCTCAAATCAGTTCAGTTTTCGATAATTTTTGAACTTTAAGTACAAAAAATAATATTTGTCTCACACATACTGTGTTATGAAATATTACCCATTCTATTTTAGTTATAATATGAAGACTAACAGCAAGTAATCTTTCTTTCAAAGTTTATTTGTTTCAGTTAATCTGATTCTATTATTTATAGAAGATAAAATGAAATTTATAAAAAGGAGATTAAGAAATGTGTTTTCTTCATAATTTATAAAAACACAGTTATAATCAAAATTACAATTATTCTGTTTATTTAATTTTCATACATAATAATCAATATTATTTGAATTATTTTTTTTCTTAATTCTTTAAATAAAGCCATATTAGAATTAACTCATATTGTGAAGAAGGAAATCAACCTTTAGCCATGTTCTGTTTGTAAATGCATTTTATCTACTTGCACTCATCTTCCAGTAATAGTTTAAAAGTATAAATAAATTCATTTACGCTTATAAAACCAATCATTACTGATTATGCTTATCTCAGAATTTAAAGCTATTATTTGTCTGATGTTCAAATTCATAATTATATTGTAAAAATTTGGATATTGTAATTCACAAGAGTAACAACTTTTCTTAAGCAATTGTAATTGCAATTTTCATGTGCTTGCATGCTATTGTAAAAAAAAAAGTTTACCATAAATGTATTTGGAATCAAACTTAGCACTTTTAAGAACTACTGATGGCTTCATATTAATAGCAAGGATATATATATATATATATATATATATATATATATATATATATATATATATATATATATATATATATATATATATTGAAAAGTTTATTTAAATGTATTCAAATTATATACCTATTTTTTGGAAGGATGGTGGGATGTTTCTTATTTATGGGATTGAGTTTGTTAGTTCTATACAATACTTTTTTGATCTTGCCTAAAAATATTGATCCCTATGAAGAAAATTCTAATCATCATATGGAAAGTTTCTTTATTGAAAGTGATCAAATTTATGACAAAATTGCAGCTGGAATCTTTAATAGTATAGATATCTATTTCAGATCAAAATGATATAATTCTAATGAATGTGAATCTAATAATTTGACTGAATTTGAAAGTGATAATGAGTCTCAAAATTATTCACCTGATTATAAGCCTCAGTTATGTCTCAAATTACAATTTTTATAAGAAAATAAAGAATCAATGATTAAAATCTTAGAAAACAACAAATTACTACTAGATATTCTATCACAGGTGACTCCTGTGATAAAATATCTAAATTGGTACAATATAATCATCAATTTGAACATCAGGCATATAATAGATTCACTTCCAAAACATAAGCATGTCCAGTATTGGTTGGCTTATATAAGAATATACTTTAAGCATTTGTAAATTCACTTATGCTTTTAAACTATTACTGGTTGGTAGGCCACAGAGATTTTAAAGTACATTTATAAAGAGTGAGTGAGTTGAAGTTGATTTCCTTTTTCATGATTACAATTATTTCAGCATTTAATAATAATTGATTTATATTTTTTCAACACTAATATACATTTAATTGCAAGAAGTTAAGGAATGAGATTTACCTCTCTCATGATAGAATATCTAAATGTGTGCAATATTATTGTCAATTAAAACACCAAGCATACATTAGATTTAATTCCTGAAATATTTCCCTCTAAGTAATGGTTGGATTTTATATAAGAATACACTTTTAAGCCTATGTGAATTCACTTATGCTTTTAAGCTAATATTGGTGAGTTGATGCACAGAGATGTTAAAATACATTTATAAAGAGCACATGACAGAAAGCTGATTTTTTTTATGATTACAATTATTTCAACAATTAATAATAACAGATTTACATTAAAATTAAGACTGCAATTATATGTCTCTAAAACATATTTATTTAGATAAAATTAATCATCTTCCTTAGTTACATTAATGATTTAGAATTTTGTCAAATTTAGAAATAAATCAGATCATATATTTACATCATGAAGAACTACAGAAGTTACATATTTAATGCCAAGTGCCATGATGTTAAGTCATCTCATTTTTCTGTTTTTTGGAAACATTAAAAAAATTTAAAAAAAATCCTAACAAATAATATATTATGTTATAAATGTATATAAATGCATGCAATGAATTCATTATATAAAACCACATTAGTGGTATCTAATAATAAAAAAAGGCTTAATAGTGCCCTGCAATGTGTAAAGAGTCCAATCACCTGACAATATAATATATTGTAAAGCATGAAAAATCCGAAGAACTATTTACATTTAGATATTATAAGCTACCTAAGATCTATTAGCAAAATGTTTGCAAGCTCAGGTAATTGTCATTAATAAATGAATATTTGAAATCCATTGAACATTAAGTCTTGTCCTTTAAGACTTATAGGCTGGTATATATGCAAAAGGTGTGAGCAATAGAAAATTAAATATCTTTTCCTTTGAGATTTAGAGACTGGTATATATTAACTTGGAATGAATTGGTGAAGCTCTTTAAATAGAAACACTTCATAAAATATCACATCTTATGACCAAATTCTCCATCAATTACTAATATTAAAAGTATGATGAAACAAATTTTAACAACCAAAGAGTTTATTTAAAGTCCAAAAAAATTTTGTTTGTTTTCTTTTGTTCTATTTTAAATATGAATTACATTTACATTGTCATCATCAACCCTATTTTAATATCTATAGATCATTTTGTATATACTTATATAACATATTATTTAAGTAAATGTGTCTGTTCTTTATACTTTTGCATAATAAATATAAACTCTCAATTCTCAGATATAATTTACACTCAATCTAGCTCTAATAATTAATGAAATATTCAATTAAATGCTTTACTAGCTCAAGTTTCTTAAAATTAACTTAGGTTCTGTTTTAAACTAACTCAAATAAATATTCAGGAATTCATGAGACTAGAAGTGGAAAGACGGGTGACAAGGTAGATTACATTGAGACAATATCCCACCGGATACCACCTCAATGGCATAAGAACACTATCCCCCCTTATACTACTATTACATATAATAACTACATAGTATTCTTATGACTTCCACAACTTCTAATCACTAAGACTCATTTAACAATTAAAGTATTAATCTTTTATCTCTAATAATAATAATAGTAATCATCTAGCTCAAATGAAATAATCTCAGGTTCTTAAATTTATTTGTATGTTAATAACATATGGTAGCAAAATATGATAAGGGATTTTATGTCATAATCTATTACTCTGAAATTAGATTAATAATAAAACAATAATAATCACAATCTTTATTGCCTAATCCAACTAGTACAGCTTTCTTTCATCGCAAATTTATAACTGTAATAAATTAGTTAATAATCTAATATCCCTTTTTTTATCTTTAAGTAATAAAATAAATTAATAAGTGGCAGTGTTTAGATAATCTGATAAATAAAGCAAGTGGCAACTAATAGCATATAATTTAGCAAAATCTTATGATAATGGATTGATGACCAGTAACGCAATGCAATTTATAATTATTTAATTACAAGAACATCAGTAAATATTTAAGATTAAACATACTTCTCTATTTATCTTTTGTGCAAACAATCATATACTTAGTTTAATTGTTGTGAACATACTCTGTGAATTCATGCAATGATGTAGAGAAACAAAACTCAGACACAAGTTTTAATAAACAAATTTTAAACTTTTATTAACATCAATAAAAATAAATAAATAAAACAAACAAATCTATTTACATCTATTTACAAGCGATATCCTCATTTTTCTTTACACTACAATAACTGAATTATACACATTTATATTTCTTTTATCGTTAATTACTTATTATGCCTTTTAAAAGTTATTTATTTATTTCTCATTAGGTTTATCATATCACTTATTTTAACTATTTTATGGGTAACCCCATTCTTTACCTTTTAGTATTAAAGTTACTGTATTATAAATTATCTATGTGGATAAACATCATTTATAACATCATAATTTTACAATCAATATGGTTTTTAAAAGAAATTACATTTTCTTGTAACTTTATATAAGTCACTCCGCATATTATTCAAATATTATTATTACTTTTAACGTTTGTTCTCCAATGCTCGTAAACCATAATACATTTATTCCCTAAGCCATACTCATGTATAATACTATAACACGGGTTTAATTATCACCTGTTACAGTTTCACATATACTATAATTATCGAATGTTATTGTATTTTTTAAATATGCAATACTTATATTTTTTTAAAATATAATTAACAATAAGAAAACGTGAAATTATATTTAATATTTTTGTATATTTCTATTTGGATATACTTTTATAAAATTATAGTTCATTTCTTAAAAAAAAAATTGAAATAATTCTCTAACTCTTTCCCTTCTTAGGATATTTGCATCTTTCTTTCAATAATCATAATCTACTCTTCATTAATACTTAACTATTCTTATTCCAAATAATAGCATGACATACATTCTAAAATATCTATTGTTTCCCTTTTAATAGACTTATCATATAATGATGTAGTTGCAAGAAATACAGATAAAGATAGTGAAAGATGTATAGGATATCGGGAAGATAGATAGATAACTTATCCACAATATACTTCAAAAATGTATGGAACAGTGTGAATAGGTCCGACATTCATTGTCTAATAACCTTGGCGATACGCATGATGTGGCAGCTATTTACTCAGCTTTACCAAACATCTAGTATGATTCACAAGAAAAATATAAAATACCACTGTCCAAGACAACATGTGTACCAGTTGTAGGGCTTTGTTAACTACACTGATTAACATCTAAAACTATTTATTATTTCACTCCCTGTAGCATCCTAGTTTTTAATACATCCTCTTGGTTTCCGAATCACCACGTACTACCAAGTCACTACCCAAACTATCTCTCGAGATTTTTACTGTATCCAACATCGATAAAATACTAACTACCTTTTAAAACAATAAACAAAATTCGCTAATATAAAACATTTCCCTATTCCATAAGAACAATTTGTCTTGCTTTATTACACTGTAGGTTCAACATCTACGTTTTGTTAAAATAACATTTAAATATCCCAATCGGAAAATTAACAGAAAATATGACATAACCATCGGTTATATTGAACTATATTAATAACACATAAAATAATTATCGTATGCATATTTTTTAAAAATCTAATCACATCTCAAAGTGTTTTAGAGTGTTGTTTTCAAAAATGCATTTTACAACAATAATAACAATAAAACTTTTGCGCTACATTCATTCGATTCTCAGCTGATCTAAATAAATAAAACATACATTATATATCATTAATAATTATAAATGTTACCAAAACAATCTTTATCTTCCTATCAGAGTTCGTAGTAGGTTTCTTTCTCTTCGAGCATCGCAAATATACAAATTTCCACATACATACAATTTTATTTTAAAATTCAAAATCAAAACATATTATTTCCTATAATGTTATATCAAGAATTAATGTATTTTGTTTTCCCTATCGCTATCTAAATCTTAATGTTTAACTTAGATTAGTAAAGAAAATAATTCAAACCATAATCACAGAATTTTCTGACGGTAAATCTTGGTTAGTCCCATAATATTTATTATTTCTTCTTTTATCCGAATGTTCTCCTTTCTGCTTATTAAAGTTTTAAATAAATTAGTCATTTAATAAACAGTTTAGACAATCTTTAGTTTTAGTGTTTAATCCAAAATTATTAGAAAACATTTTATTTAGTTATCCCATGAAGCTTTTTAATGTTCTGGCGAATATTAATTACCTTGGCGTGTTGATGCATCTTTATTTCTAGTTAAACTACAATTATTTAATAATTACGGTACCAATTGCATTTTCCATGGATCCAATATTTTATATTTCTCTTCTGTAAAATATTTTTTTTTCTTTAAGCAAGTGTTTTCCTTGGTAAACTTCACTTTCATTCATTATTATTTTATATACACTACTTCCGATCTTTAACTATTTTCTAGAGTATTTTCTCAAGTCGTCTTAAAGAAAGCAATTCAAACTATTTCAATATTAAAATTCCTTTTGTCCATTTATTCTTATACGAATAATACTTATTTTTATTTTCCATTATTTTCATTAACTCTGCGCACAATGTCCTTTCATTGATTTTATACGCACGAAAACAGCTTTCATAGTGATACGCTATATAAACTATATCAATGAATAATATTAACATATTTGGAATATTATAAAATTTACAACTTGGTTTTAAGAATCTATCCATTTTCTATTGAAAACTCCGATTATATTTCGATAGAATCCACTGGCAGGTTACTGTAAAGTTAGTAAAACATTACTATGAAAAACTTTTTTTTAAAATTTTATTCTAAGATTCTTTTCGGATGATTTTTAAATTGTCAGTTGGTTTCTTTCAAAGATATTATTAAAATTATAATAAAATTGACTAATAAATTGAAGAAAGAAAAAATTTTTTAGAGAGCTTAAAATTTTACCTCTGTTCTGGAGTCAACACATTTTTGTTCTCCCCGTTTATACAATTAGTTGGCACGATTTTTTGTTGTCTGCCAAGATCTATTTTTTTATTGGTCAATTCCTAATTGGATTGATAATGTAACAGTCAAAACAAGTGTATCTCGTTAACATAGTGCAGAATTTGACCACCACACAGAACAGCAGCACCATCGAGTAGCGAAGCCACCCGTGGTACCGAGTTCGAACATAGTTTATCGGTTCCACAATACAATCTACGGAATAACGCCTCTGATGCGACATAAGTAAACACTTCTTTAGGCACGGTGGTCAGGGAGATGCATGAGATTCATGGTATTGTTTCCGAGTTGGCCAACAATCAAACGAATATTAATTCACATATATAATCGAGGAAATATATATAATGGGCATCGAATAAATGAAAACTTGACTACAGACGTACAGTTAAAATTATTTATTTACGTACTTAATAAAAAAAAACATTATTAATGTTATTAATTATATTTTATATTCATAGTTTCAATAGTTAATTGGCAATTTTACTATATATAAAAGTACATTCATTTATAAAGAGCATTCATTTATATGAAGGCATAATCTAGCCACCTAAGGTTCCCGAGTGAGTATTTCTAATGCGTACTGTAGGGGCTTTATACTTTGCATTGCAAGAGTCATCCGTGGCGGCGGACATACATTTATTTAATAAAAATATTTATTTTACGACTAAGGGCGAACATTTATTTGAGAGTGGATGATGAAGATAATGCCGAGGCGGAGTGATATAGAGAATGATAAACTAAATAAAGGAACACGTGGTACGCCTTAGAAGGGTGATATAAAATGGCAGCACTGAAACTGCAATGCCGTGAATAAGTTTATAAGGGCTTCAGGTTGGTCTCTGCCTCGACCCGAAGAGGTAAGGTGTCACATGAGCATAACCAGGGACAAGCGGGCCATGTCGCAATTTGCCAGCTGGCTGCGTGATGGTCGTCAAGCCCTACGGGAACATTATCATGTCCACTTGTGTAGGACGACTGGGTTTGATTCAACCCTATAGAATCCGGAGTATTCACGGCATGGAATGGGCCATCGTGGCTTCAAAACGTAACACATGTATAAGATCTAAAAGATTATGGTAATATTTAACTAGATTTCAAACTCGGCCTCCCATTATCAACGTTGAATGAAAGAAAATTGGTGACTCTCAAAGAAATGAAATTTCTGTAATTATTCATTAAAACTTAATAATAAAAAAATATCTAAAAGGGGATTTATTACAGCGAGTATGCCAGCTATTACGATGTTGTAGACCTGCATTACAATAACTGATTACGTGAATGCGTGTCGATTTATGTGAAAGTTAAGTTCTTTATAAAATCAAATATTAATGACAATTTGACACGCATTCACGGTTCGAGCAATTATAGATTTAACTTTAAAACTAAGACAATCATGAGAAAGTAATATTTCAATAATCATTATAAATAAATGCAGATTTGAGAAACACACACTTAAGAAGGATAGATGGAGGTAAGCTAGATTATGCGAGAAATTTACAGATTACATTAATTCTCAAATTTTAGTTTATAAAATTACACTTTTAACATTTTAGAAGTTAGACACATAATAGGAGATGAGCTATAGCTTATTATTACTAGAGTACTCTATAATTGGGAATATACACACAGGTACCTGTTTTATAAGAGGTTCTCTTCCATGAGTTTAATAGCAGATTGTTCATGATTAGAAGTTTTCTTTCTTGTCTTTGGCCTTTCATGATTTTAACAGCAGCGGCTTTCTTGTTTGTTTCAGGCAGCAGATCATTATGGTGTTCTTACGATGGGCAAGGTGAAGGTCGGCATACAGTGGGCCATCTCCCGATGGAGAATAATCTCGGTGCTTACTCGGTCATACCTTGCAGTATCAATTTACTTTAAGATATTTTTAGACTCTCCACTCGAGAGCAAAGCTAAAATTCAAGTGAAAGTCTCCAGCAAGTCCAAGATGGCCTCCTTTTTTTATCTTGATCTTTTAATTTTTTCTGTTGAGATATTTTAGGTTTTCTTTATCTTGCCCTCAGGATAATCAATGCTTTTACTGATTTTAATTAGAAAGAAATCTGCTGTTCTATTGTTTGCATTTTACATTCGTTAATTACATTTTTTTTTGGAATTTTTCTTTAATTAATTTATTATCTATCACTGACCGATGCTTTTAAATTTTCAAAGACAAAAGGGAATAAAATTATTTTAACTTTAATTAATTATTGCATCAGATTTTGTTAGAATTATTATTTAACGAAATTCAAACTAAGCAATAAACACGAAATTTATAAATCCAGTATAAATGATTAATATTACACAAGATTTATTTAGCTAAAGAAATCTAAATTATATTACTTTATCCGTATTTATTGCCTTTAATTTGAGATCGAAATGTGTGCGTGTTTATGTTGAATTCTACACATATTTGTACATTTTTAATATTGTTACACACACAACCCGATATCAAAAGTTTAAATTTGGGCGGGATAGACCGGTCAGTGAGAGAAGACAAAAAAAAGGTGAAACCTAAGATTCGAATACGAATCTTACTGTTTCATTTCCCCGTACTTCCCGTGAACAATTAGGAAGGACAAAGGGAGCAAGAAAGAAAAAAAATTAACATTACATAATTTAAATACGAAAGAATTATTATTATTATTATTTTTTTTTTACAGATACATATAAATATAGAAAGCAGAGATTACATGAGGCAACGAACAATTTAAATACCCGGATCTAGAATTTAAACTTTAAATTTTTAAAATGACCTAATTTGGCCGTGTCTGGTTAGCAATCATTATAATACTATTAGTTAGACTGTTATAGATATATATATAAAAATTTATAGACTAATATTAATTTACATAATATATATAAAATTTTAAGAACAATACTAACGAAATACATAACAAAAGTTCTATATAAAGCCCGATTTGACAGATATAATTTCCATTCAACCAATATTTATCAAGTTCGTTTTACTAAATTTTCTATATGGGATGGCCGTCCGAAATGCTCCAATATTGTTATAACCCCGGGTCAGGTGGATAATATATATCTCTTGTCGTTGACGACTGCACCCTTGGATTTTCTAATTTTTGTCTTCTATCCGGCGGTTCTTTAGCCCAATGGCTAAAATCTAATGTAGTGAGAAATTCACTCATTTCTTCTATATCTTTTATGTGAATGCCTATCATTAATGGTTGGATGGTTAGCGGCATGCTATGCTGGGTCGTTCTAAATTTCCATGTCCCCATATTCCACCAGTTTTTGGCAGAACCTTGCAGATGGTAATTAGCTATAGCAATCTGTTCATCTGGCCCTGTTTTATGAAATTTTAAGAACCTCTGTAGGCTCTCAAGGTGGGTTTGAGGTTTTTTTCTTATTTCCCCTCTAAATATTTTGGAGTGGGGCATCTTTGTTAAGTGGCTTTGGTATCCACTGTCCGTTTCCATGTTTTCTTCCATGACTTTCGGTCCTAAAATTTTGTCTCCATCCATCTTTGTCTCTTCTTTAACGCTAACTTCCTTCTCCGGTTCTTGTGGGCTTTCATCAGCTGGAATGAGGTCTCTTTGCTCATCATACTCTATTTTTACTACATTACCTGCTTGCACTTCTACTATTATAGGTTGGTCTGATCTCTCTGACTTCCTTTCCTTTTCCATATCTTTAATTTCTTCTTTTTTACTAACTGGGGATACTCCATAATGTTCTTTGATCCTTTCAAGATATATCAACATATCCCTATCAATTTTCTGATGCTCCCTAATTCTTCTCTCCTCCTCTTCCTGTCTCCTTTTTGATTCTTCATCGCTTCTTTTTCTCATTTCCTCCTCATACATTTTCTTCATTTCTTGCATACTCCGTCTGATTATTTCCTCCATTTTCTTATCCATTTTTTTTACAATTTATTTATTTATTTTACACTAGTAGCATTAAACTATCCCCCACCGGGATATTGGCCCTATAATACTCTTTTACTGCCCTCACTTATTCTACATTGCCCTATCTCTATATTGCTGCTTTTAATATACTTAACATATATATTATAACGAACTATTAGTAACGCGTATAAGCCACTGCTGTCATAATACATATATTTGTTCTTTAACTAAATTTTTATTGTTAAAACATAACAAGCTTCTGCTGTCTCTGATATATATATAATGGTGCTTTAATAAGAAAAAATTCAATGCTATCTGCTTCTCATTTAGCGCGATTACTTTTTTTTTTCCGACATATATATAAAAAAACATTTCATTAGATCCGAGTATTTTCGTTCCTTCTTAAATTACACACACATCCCTGCTTTCCCTAAATTTGTTATTACACCTGCTGTCCTTTCACTCACTCGACCCACATTATTTCACTCGATTTATTTTTATTATTTTTATTTTTATCCAAAACAACTCTTATATATATAAAACAATTAGCCAACTCGGCAACGAACGCTAAAAAAATTTATCTGCGTTATTTTTGCTCAGGGTATCTATGGGTTTTATACTCGAAGCCTCACGTTGGAAAGCGCCAAACGCTAAAAAAAAAATTTAACAATGTAACAGTCAAAACACGTGTATCTCGTTAACATAGTGCAGAATTCGACCACCACACAGAACAGCAGCACCATCGAGTAGCGAAGCCACCCGTGGTACCGAGTTCGAACATAGTTTATCGGTTCTACAATACAATCTACGGAATAACGCCTCTGATGCGACATAAGTAAACACTTCTTTAGGCACGGTGGTCAGGGAGATGCATGAGATTCATGGTATTGTTTCCGAGTTGGCCAACAATCAAACGAATATTAATTCACATATATAATCGAGGAAATATATATAATGGGCATCGAATAAATGAAAACTTGACTACAGATGTACAGTTAAAATTATTTATTTACGTATTTAATAAAAAAAAAACATTATTAATGTTATTAATTATATTTTATATTCATAGTTTCAATAGCTAATTGGCGATTTTACTATATATAAAAGTACATTCATTTATAAAGAGCATTCATTTATATGAAGGCGTAATCTAGCCACCTAAGGTTCCCGAGTGAGTATTTCTAATGCGTACTGTAGGGGCTTTATACTTTGCATTGCAAGAGTCATCCGTGGCGGCGGACATACATTTATTTAATAAAAATATTTATTTTACGACTAAGGGCGAACATTTATTTGAGAGTGGATGACGAAGATAATGCCAAGGTGGAGTGATATAGAGAATGATAAACTAAATAAAGGAACATGTGGTGCGCCTTAGAAGGGCGATATAAAATGGCAGCACTGAAACTGCAATGCCGTGAATAAGTTTATAAGGGCTTCAGGTTGGTCTCTGCCTCGACCCGAAGAGGTAAGGTGTCACATGAGCATAACCAGGGACAAGCGGTCCGTGTCGCAATTTGCCAGCTGGCTGCGTGACGGTCGTCAAGCCCTACGGGAACATTATCATGTCCACTTGTGTAGGACGACTGGGTTTGATTCAACCCTATAGAATCCGGAGTATTCACGGCGTGGAATGGGCCATCGTGGCTTCAAAACGTAACACATGTATAAGATCTAAAAGATTATGGTAATATTTAACTAGATTTCAAACTCGGCCTCCCATTATCAACGTTGAATGAAAGAAAATTGGTGACTCTCAAAGAAATGAAATTTCCGTAATTATTCATTAAAACTTAATAATAAAAAAATATCTAAAATGGGATTTATTACAGCGAGTATGCCAGCTATTACGATGTTGTAGATCTGCATTACAATAACTGATTACGTGAATGCGTGTCGATTTATGTGAAAGTTAAGTTCTTTATAAAATCAAATATTAATGACAATTTGACACGCATTCACGGTTCGAGCAATTATAGATTTAACTTTAAAACTAAGACAATCATGAGAAAGTAATATTTCAATAATCATTATAAATAAATGCAGATTTGAGAAACACACACTTAAGAAGGATAGATGGAGGTAAGCTAGATTATGCGAGAAATTTACAGATTACATTAATTCTCAAATTTTAGTTTATAAAATTACACTTTTAACATTTTAGAAGTTAGACACATAATAGGAGATGAGCTATAGCTTATTATTACTAGAGTACTCTATAATTGGGAATATACACACAGGTACCTGTTTTATAAGAGGTTCTCTTCCATGAGTTTAATAGCAGATTGTTCGTGATTAGAAGTTTTCTTTCTTGTCTTTGGCCTTTCATGATTTTAACAGCAGCGGCTTTCTTGTTTGTTTCAGGCAGCAGATCATTATGGTGTTCTTACGATGGGCAAGGTGAAGGTCGGCATACAGTGGGCCATCTCCCGATGGAGAATAATCTCGGTGCTTACTCGGTCATACCTTGCAGTATCAATTTACTTTAAGATATTTTTAGACTCTCCACTCGAGAGCAAAGCTAAAATTCAAGTGAAAGTCTCCAGCAAGTCCAAGATGGCCTCCTTTTTTTATCTTGATCTTTTAATTTTTTCTGTTGAGATATTTTAGGTTTTCTTTATCTTGCCCTCAGGATAATCAATGCTTTTACTGATTTTAATTAGAAAGAAATCTGCTGTTCTATTGTTTGCATTTTACATTCGTTAATTACATTTTTTTTTGGAATTTTTCTTTAATTAATTTATTATCTATCACTGACCGATGCTTTTAAATTTTCAAAGACAAAAGGGAATAAAATTATTTTAACTTTAATTAATTATTGCATCAGATTTTGTTAGAATTATTATTTAACGAAATTCAAACTAAGCAATAAACACGAACTTTATAAATCCAGTATAAATGATTAATATTACACAAGATTTATTTAGCTAAAGAAATCTAAATTATATTACTTTATCCGTATTTATTGCCTTTAATTTGAGATCGAAATGTGTGCGTGTTTATAATTCTACACATATTTGTACATTTTAAATATTGTTACACACACAACCCGATATCAAAAGTTTAAATTTGGGCGGGATAGACCGGTCAGTGAGAGAAGACAAAAAAAAGGTGAAACCTAAGATTCGAATACGAATCTTACTGTTTCAATAAACAATTTCTAAAGTTTTAAAATCATGACATAATGGATTTAAATATTAACTCATTATTATTTTTAAATCAATTATTATCTATTACAATTTAACTGTCTTTAAAATAATTTTGAAACAATAATTAATAAAGATGTATCCTACTTATTTTTATTATGATGTGTGACAATTCTATCCACCTCTATAATATACTATTTAAATATTTTAATTATTAGTATTAATTTAAACCAGTACTTATACATAGAATATTCCAGACAGTCACGTAATCATTTCTGGTGTTTAGTCTATTTTTATCTGTCTGAATAAATTTGTTACTTATATTATATAAAATAATTATGTAAAATTTTGAAAACAATTTAGAAAAATATAGAATTAGATACAATTCTCACCATCACAATATTTATTATTAAATATATCATATTAATCTTTTACTGTTTAATATAATCTATAATTTTAAATACTATATAATATTAATTTTAAATTTTTTAGTAATTGACCATTTATAACCATCACTGACCTATAGAGAAGGGCACATATATATATATATATATATATATATGGAAGGTGTCCCTTTTCTACTCAGTCACATTATAAAAAATATGGAAAGCTTTAAAACATAAGATAACACTTTAGAACAGGATATATTTCATCAGGTCAGTTACAACCATTACAAATCCAAATCCAACCATTCATTTCAATGGATAATAATGTAATGAAGTTTTTACATACTATTATTGAACAATAGACATTCTGTTTCTATAAATTATTAGGACCTATTTATTTTCTAGTTACTACCTAGTAAAATAGGAAATGAAAACTTTTCTTGACATTAAGATTAATTATGAAAATAATCTGCAGGAATTTATTAGGCAACTGTTATTGCAAATCTTTAATATTTGAAATCAAGTCTACAAATAATTTCTCAGCTTATGATACAACAAAGATTAAATAGTAAATCCACTGTTTCATCATTTCATATTGTTTTCTGCTTTTAAAATATTATCTCGTTAACAAAATTAATTTTTACTAAGTGCATATGTACTAATTAACTAAATACATGTTTATATGTCTGTTAGTATCTATTTTACATTTAGTAGATAAACTGGTTATTACATTACTCAAATTTCTAAAACAACTTCTTACAATTGATGTCAATTTTAAAATAATAATGTAAGTGTGATCATCTCATTTTCTAAACATTATAAATTTTTCAATTTAAGGTTATTTTTATATGAATACATTAATTTCTTGAAATAATGACACTTGCACATAAAAAATAAGATTGATGAAAAATCCTTTAACATATTCTATATTTTCAATAGAAGTTTTTCATCTTTACATTTATAATTTATTAACAATTATTAAGTCTGGTCAATATTTTATCTTTTCTTATACTTCAATTTAGTTTTTTAGCATATATTTCAGATCAATAAAACAAACAAGTGTAAATTCATTATTCAATTTATTTTTTTCTTTAAATAAACAAATGAACTCCATTTTTGAATGTTCATCCTTTAATTCTTCTATTTAACAGCATAATTCTGGTGTTAATAAAATTTCAATGTGCACTTTAATGAATTTTAGAATGAGGAAATATTTATTTATATTATAACAGTTTAAAATGTAATCATTGGATCAATGTATATGTGATAGGATATACCCAAACTAACAAAATATAAATCTATTTAATAATGAAAAAAAAATGTTTGTAATTTAACCTTTGTTGTATAAGGTTTTATTATCAGTGATTACCCACAACTGCATCAAACACAATATACATTAAAAAATTATAAATGATTTTATGAAATAATCAGTAATCAATAACAATTAAAATTAGGAGAAATATAAAAAAAATACAATTTTGCCATAATTATTCACTACTCTGACCAATATTTTTTTTGTTATTTTGTCGAGGAGAAAATCTAAACGTATATGGAGTTCAAACCTTGAGTTTCATTATTCTGTTTTTTTTATTTATTTATGAACTATTTTTTAAATATGTTTCATGTTACATTATGCAGACAATAACTTAATTCTATGTTTGATTAAATTTTTAGTATTATCATGTTCACATTTACACAATATATTCTTTCAAAATAAAAATGTTTTAAACACGACTATTTATAGCTATAACGAAATCGCAACAACATTATATAATTTATTTTATATACCAATCACGAATTTAGTAAACTCAATGCTTAAAATTGTTAGTTAATCTGATGAATTGTATTGTTAATTTATGAAGAATAGAAAGATAATTACAAAATATTTTTTATATTCTAGAAAATTGATAAGATTTAAATATTTCACTCATACCTTTATTTCAAAAATATCGGTATTAAAGTGTCATTTTTTTGCTGGCTTGTTTAATATTTATATAAAATTTAGCATTTCACTAATATTATCATGGTATATCCTATTATCATTATACATTTTCATCAGAGAATGTGTTAGTAAGAAATAATAATCATACAATACTTGAAATTAAGAAAGCGAAATTCTAATTAATATCCAGAAATTCAACATATTGGCAAATGTTTATAACTTTAATAATAATAATAATAATAATAATAATAATAATAATAATAATAATAATAATAATAATAATAATAATAATAATAATAATAATAATAATAATAATAATAATAATAATAATAATAATAATAATAATAATAATAATAATAATAATAATAATAATAATAATAATAATAATAACAAATATAGATATACATATATGAGTTTAAATGACAAATTATTAATATAATTATATGCCATATTTCTATAAAAGATAAGTAACACATTTAAAAATCTAAAGTACAATCAAACACCAGCATATAAACAATTATCATTAACACATTAATAATAACAAATAAATAAAAGGGATAAATATAATGCACATAACAAAATAATAAAATAAAATAAAATAAAACAATTTAACAAATATATATATACATATATATATATATATATATATATATATATATATATATATATATATATATATATATATATATATATTTTTTAAACAAAATCAAATTAAACCATTCAAATCTGGCATTTAAATTTAATAACATTACAAAATTGATTATAATTTAAATTGAAGTAATTAATATTACTACAAATCTGATGATATAAAGATGGTAGCTAAATAAAGGAGAAAATATAAGAACATTGGAATGACAAGTTTTAATGTAACAAACAGAAGCAGACCGAGTATTATACAAATGAGATCTAATTATTAAACAATTCAAAACAAAACAACACTCTCCATATAGTAGTGCCATCTTGTGCTAACAAGAGCAATCAATGGATGCCAGAAGGCTTGTGCATAAAATCCCTATCTAGTGCCTACTCATTCAATATCCCCAGACTAGTTTCTGGCTTGTGGCCTTCATCAGTGAGGAGCCTTGGATCTGAGAGCACTGCACCTAGATCTTATGATCCAATGCAACCCTCCAGCACCCACCTTTTAACTCTATTTAACTACAAAACTATGAGAATGAAATTGGAAAACACTATTAATATTTTCAATCCAAGCTCAATAGCTTATATAGTCATATGGGTCTGAACTCAATTCAGTACCCATAATTTTGGTAGTCTTTGCTCTTTAACAACCATAGCCACCACTATCCTATTAGGCAGGATTGGTGTTAAACCACTAAACATCACATGATCACTATCTCATACTAGCACAATAATTGTTATTAAACAATTCAAAACAAAGCAAAACTCTCCATATAGTAGTGCCATCTTGTGCTAACAAGAGCAATCAATGGATGCCAGAAGGCTTGTGCATAAAATCCCTATCTAGTGCCTACTCATCCAATATCCCCAGACTAGTTTCTGGCTTGTGGCCTTCATCAGTGAGGAGCCTTGGATCTGAGAGCACTGCACTAGATCTTAGGATCCAATGCAACCCTCCAGCACCCACCTTTTAACTCTATTTAACTACAAAACTATGAGAATGAAATTGGAAAACACTATTAATATTTTCAATCCAAGCTCAATAGCTTATATAGTCATATGGGTCTGAACTCAATTCAGTACCCATACATTTTGGTAGATCGGAAGAACACACCATAGCCACCACTATCCTATTAGGCAGGATTGGTGTTAAACCACTAAACATCACATGATCACTATCTCATACTAGCACAATAATTGTTATTAAACAATTCAAAACAAAACAACACTCTCCATATAGTAGTGCCATCTTGTGCTAACAAGAGCAATCAATGGATGCCAGAGGCTTGTGCATAAAATCCCTATCTAGTGCCTACTCATTCAATATCCCCAGACTAGTTTCTGGCTTGTGGCTTCATCGGAGGAGCCTTGATCTGAGACACTGCACCTAGATCTTAGGATCCAATGCAACCCCTCCAGCACCCACCTTTTAACTCTATTTAACTACAAAACTATGAGAATGAAATTGGAAAACACTATTAATATTTTCAATCCAAGCTCAATAGCTTATATAGTCATATGGGTCTGAACTCAATTCAGTACCCATACATTTTGGTGCTTTGATCATGTGATGTTTAGTGGTTTAACACCAATCCTGCCTAATAGGATAGTGGTGGCTATGGTTGTTAAAGAGCCAAAGACACCAAAATGTATGGGTACTGAATTGAGTTCAGACCCATATGACTATATAAGCTATTGAGCTTGGATTGAAAATATTAATAGTGTTTTCCAATTTCATTCTCATAGTTTTGTAGTTAAATAGAGTTAAAAGGTGGGTGCTGGAGGGTTGCATTGGATCCTAAGATCTAGGTGCAGTGCTCTCAGATCCAAGGCTCCTCACTGATGAAGGCCACAAGCCAGAAACTAGTCTGGGGATATTGAATGAGTAGGCACTAGATAGGGATTTTATGCACAAGCCTTCTGGCATCCATTGATTGCTCTTGTTAGCACAAGATGGCACTACTATATGGAGAGTGTTGTTTTGTTTTGAATTGTTTAATAACAATTATTGTGCTAGTATGAGATAGTGATCATGTGATGTTTAGTGGTTTAACACCAATCCTGCCTAATAGGATAGTGGTGGCTATGGTTGTTAAAGAGCCAAAGACACCAAAATGTATGGGTACTGAATTGAGTTCAGACCCATATGACTATATAAGCTATTGAGCTTGGATTGAAAATATTAATAGTGTTTTCCAATTTCATTCTCATAGTTTTGTAGTTAAATAGAGTTAAAAGGTGGGTGCTGGAGGGTTGCATTGGATCCTAAGATCTAGGTGCAGTGCTCTCAGATCCAAGGCTCCTCACTGATGAAGGCCACAAGCCAGAAACTAGTCTGGGGATATTGAATGAGTAGGCACTAGATAGGGATTTTATGCACAAGCCTTCTGGCATCCATTGATTGCTCTTGTTAGCACAAGATGGCACTACTATATGGAGAGTGTTGTTTTGTTTTGAATTGTTTAATAACAATTATTGTGCTAGTATGAGATAGTGATCATGTGATGTTTAGTGGTTTAACACCAATCCTGCCTAATAGGATAGTGGTGGCTATGGTTGTTAAAGAGCCAAAGACACCAAAATGTATGGGTACTGAATTGAGTTCAGACCCATATGACTATATAAGCTATTGAGCTTGGATTGAAAATATTAATAGTGTTTTCCAATTTCATTCTCATAGTTTTGTAGTTAAATAGAGTTAAAAGGTGGGTGCTGGAGGGTTGCATTGGATCCTAAGATCTAGGTGCAGTGCTCTCAGATCCAAGGCTCCTCACTGATGAAGGCCACAAGCCAGAAACTAGTCTGGGGATATTGAATGAGTAGGCACTAGATAGGGATTTTATGCACAAGCCTTCTGGCATCCATTGATTGCTCTTGTTAGCACAAGATGGCACTACTATATGGAGAGTGTTGTTTTGTTTTGAATTGTTTAATAACAATTATTGTGCTAGTATGAGATAGTGATCATGTGATGTTTAGAGATCTAATTATAATAGTAGAAATTGTGTCAGATAATATAATTATTTTATTAACAAGTTTATAAAGATATTTAAGATCTCTATATTTTCTTCTAGAGAAAGATGAACAACAATCGTATTTTCCATAGAAACATATTTATAAAACTTATTAGACACTGATTGTAATAAATTGCATCCCTGTTTAGAGCTAGGATTCCAAATAACTGAACAATATTCAATGATGGTAAGAACCAATGATAAAAATAAATTAAATTTTGTATCACCACTGAAATGATAACCAAACCTTAGAATAGTACCTATAAATTTTAAAGCCTTACCAATAATCATTTCCAAATGAGAAAGAAAGGATCCATTGCTAGAAAATATAACTCCCAAATCTTTTTGGGATTCAACAGAAGTAATTTTGTGAGAATTAATAAAATAAGAAAAATGTAAAACTTCAGATTTTTTAGAGTATGAGACTAAGGAACATTTACTGAAATTAACAGTCATATTATTTAGATCACATCAAGCACTGAAATTATCTATGACTTTTTGAAGAAGAGTGCAATCAAACACAGATCTGTTTCTTCTAAAGATTTTACAGTCATCTGCATAGCACAAAAGACAAGAAGATTTTAAGCAATTCTTAAGGTCATTCATATAAATGTTAAAAAGCATAGGTGCTAAAACGCTACCCTGAGGAACTCCCAAATTACATTTAAAATTAGATTAAATAATATTATTAAATTTGATATATGCAGTATGACCATGAAGAAAGAATTGAAACCAATAAACAAGCTTAGTAGAAAAACCCATTTGATATAATTTGTGAAGAAGAATACCATGATCTACTTTATCAAAAGCTTTTGATAAATCAAAATAAATAACATCAAGTCTCTGCTGGTTCTCAATTGCATGTGCTATATGATCATAAATTGTTAGAAAATTAGTTTCTGCAGATCTATTAGGTATAAAACCATGCTGTAAAAAAATGAGTTTACTAACATCTAAAATAGTTTTATTATAAACACACCTCTCAAAAATTCTAGTAATAGTATGTAAAACAGAAATAGGTCTATAGTTATTAACACAATCACATGAGCCCTTCTTGAAAATTGGGACAATTTTGGCACACTTAAGAACATTAGGAAAAACACAAGAATTCAGTGATAAATTAAAAATTAATGCAAGAGGTACTGCAATAAATTCAGCTAGCTCTTTGTAAATAAATGAAGGAATATTATCATTTCCCAAACTAGAATGAATTTTAAGTCGCTTAATAGCTATAACAACATCATCCTTAGAAATATGGTCAATCATACAATGAACAGTTGGAGAATTACAAAATAATGCAATATTTGAAGATATTGTATCATGTGATGAATATACATCAGCAAAATGTTTTGAAAAGTCATTTGCACTTAAAGTGAAACCATGAGTAGCTTGAACCTTTTTCTTACCCAAACCAGACTTATTAATGAAATCCCAAAATTCTTTAGGGTTAGAAGAAATATTACCCTCAATTTTTCTAACATAATTCTGCAAATCTCTTTTATAAACATGCTTCACAAATCTTCTAAAATTAATAAAATTATTATAAAAAAAGATATTCTGTGTTTTAAAATAAAGTCTACGATGATAAGACTTCATTTTAATAATCCTAATAAGATCGCATGAAAACCAAGGAGGAAAGCCCTCATAAAAAGGTCGTTTATTGGAAATATACAAATCAATAAAACTATTAAGAATCTTTAAAAACCCATCCAAGCAATGATTTACATCATTAAAAGAATATAAAAAATTCCAATTAACCTTAGAAAAGATTTTTCAAAAATCAACATAATTACCCTTCCCATAATTCTTTCTTGAAATATTAGAAAAATTAATCTTTGAGTGACAAACGTTAATATAAAACTCAATAGGTAGATAATGAGCATCAATAAAAAAATTAACAGAGACAACATGAAAATTACTAACTACTGTTGAATTACATAAAATATAATCCAAAGTACAATGAGAGGTGTTAACAAATGGGTTATATTGTTTAAGTTCTAAAAATTTACAAAACCATAACATTCTAGAAGCTTTAGAAGACAAAAAAGAAAAGCGTGTAGTAATTCTACCCTGATATAAATCTGGAATATTTAAATTCCTGGTAATAATAACATTATCATAACCAATCAGAAAATCTTCAAGTGATGTCAAAAAATAATCAAACTCTAACGATGACAAAGTGGGTTTGAGGTAAACATTAGCTAAAATAAATTTAAAATTGTGATTTAAAGTAATTTCACACCATGTAGATTCAAAAAAAGAAGAAAAAGAAAGTTCTTTATAAAAAAAACATCTTTATGAAGAGCAATCAGAGTACCACTAACACGAGAAATATTATCCATAGATCTGTCAGTTTGCAAAACACTGAATCTATCATCCAGAAATGAACAATCAGAAAATTGTTATTTTAACCAAGTTTCTTTAAGTAAAATAAGATCAAAATGTTCTTTTTCAAAAAATTGTTTAATTTGAACACACTTAGTCCTCATACCTCTGACATTCATATAAAAACAAAAAATGCCTGCCATGTTACTCACAAAGATAATGAAAACAACACAAATAAAACCAAAAAAAAGGAAAAGAAAGAGATGAAGAAAAAATAAAATAAAAATAGATAAAAATAAAATAGATCGTAAAACAAGACAGAATAAATTCTCTTAAAACCTTAGAGAACTGGCCAGAGATCCATAAAAAAAGAAATGGAAGC
This sequence comes from Epiperipatus broadwayi, assembly GCA_028023455.1. Lineage (NCBI taxonomy): Eukaryota > Metazoa > Onychophora > Udeonychophora > Euonychophora > Peripatidae > Epiperipatus > Epiperipatus broadwayi. Next base: position 56,306 of record JAQFVV010006334.1, read on the forward strand.
ACCACAAGGCCATAAATTAGGGAATATTATTTCATTATGTTTATGTGCAGAAACAAAAATGTAAAAGCAAGAAGTCTTAAAATTATTCATATTAATTTTATGACAAACAATACTAGTTTGTAAATTATTTTCAAGAAATACTTTAATATCTTTTGAATTGAGGCTTACTGGCATATTAGAAAGAAAATATCTATTATTATTTATATTAGTATTAGAATAAACATCAGAAAAAACAGTCTTATTAAATCCATCATATATAATATTTTTTTTTAGTTCTTGAAAAGTCATTCTTACTAGAAGATAAAGAGGAGTATCCAGAATGATTTATCCCATAGTTACTATTTAAATGAAAGTTAAGTGAATGTGATCTATAAGCTGGAATAAATTTGGGAGCAATATATGGATAATTAATGGTTTTATGTCTAATAGGCTTGAAAGAAGATAAATTAACAGGAAAATTTACATTATATCTTTTCTTCATAAAAGAAGCACTCTGTAATTTATGAGCTGGAATAAATTTGGGAACAGCAGCTGGATAATTTAGTATTTTAGATTTCACAGACTTTAAAGAAGGTAAAGTAACAGGAAAACCTCCATTATCTCTTTTCCCCATAAAAAAATATTTGGTGATTTAAATTTACCATGAGAAAAAAACCAGAATCAGAAAAGCAATCATTAATGGAATTTACCTCAAGCCAAGAAGAGTTATAAAAACATCTACTTTTAAATTTAGAATGAGGCAAATTCCTATATACAATATTATTATTATTATTATTATTATTATTATTATTATTATTATTATTATTATTATTATTATTATTATTATTATTATTATTATTATTATTATTATTATTATTATTATTATTATTATTATTATTATTATTATTATTATTATTATTATTATTATTATTATTATTATTATTATTATTATTATTATTATTATTATTATTATTATTATTATTATTATTATTATTATTATTATTATTATTATGTTTCAAAGAAAAGAACTTTATTGATAACCATAGAGTTACATTTGCTATAAGACACTTCGTATACATATATTTACATTGCTAGTGAGTAAACCAAGTTTAAGTTGGTATCTGTGATGTACAAAAAAGGAACTTAACTTAGGAGGGAAAGATATTTAAACATTGTTAGGGGGAGATCGGAAGAGCGTACGTGTACACTTATGAGTGCTGCTTGCTGTAATCATAGTTCTCCAAAGTCTTGGGTTATCATTGTTCAATTTGCAAAACTTCAACTTTGATGTATATTGCCATGCTGGGTTTAGTTTGCTTTCCAGTATTTGAGGTCTGATTTTGTTGTTACTGTCCTTTATATTAATATTATGCAATCAAAGACAACATTCTGTTTTTTTATTTGTAGATAATTGCCACATTTTTTTTATATATATATTGGTTGAGGGCATAGATTTTGGTTATTGGGAGCCATCTTAGAGGTTTGATTGTTGTGTTATCAGTGACCAGGTTGCTGCATAGATGTCTGGATGTGCAATTTTATTGTCTCTGGCTCGTAGTTTTGCCAGTTTGATATTGAAAGTTGATGGATGTCGCCTTGTGTTGTTACCTAGAGTGAATGTGCATCTAGTGCACCAGTATGCATAAAGCATAAAAGTGGCTGCACGGACTGATGGAATAGAGCCTTTGCAATATGAATTAATGATTGTTTGAAGGGTTGTGTTAGATTGTCTATATGCTCCTATCATAATAACTCGAATTCTGTCTAGTGCCGGACAAAGATAGAATAGATGTTCCTGTGTTTCTTCAGCCCTGTGACACAGGGGACAAAAAGGATCAATGTTAGTGTATAGTCTCCGATATCTCAGAAAATATGTCATGGGCAGTGCTTGTAGGTTTAGTCTCAGCAAAAAATCAAAATACTTTGGCTCCAGTGACCATTTTTTAAACTTACGGAGTAATTGTAGATTATTGATTTTCAGCATTGTCAGATTGGTGTCATGGGTTGGATTTGGATGGATTAATGAATAAATTTGCCAGTATGAATGCTTGTATATTGTCTGAAGAGATATCTGTGGAGCTGTGGTTTTTATATGATTGATCATTGATGCTAGTTGGTCATAAGCAGGGGGTGGTCTATCTGTTGGTGTTATTTGAAGTAGGCATTCAAGCATTGGAAAGTGTTTGACTGTGGATGTTATTAAGTTTGTGGCCTTCTGTAGATGGAAAATATAAATACTATGAAGTCCTAGTCCATTGTGAATAGGTGGTCTGGTAAGTTGTTTTGCAGATATTGACACAGTCTTTCTCTGCCACAAGAGCTTATTACAGAGAGAAGAGATTTTGTTAATAAAACCTTTAGAAAATGTGATAATGGGTGAGTAATAGGTGATTTTTGTTATGGCTAGCTGGTTAAATAGCTGGATCTTGGAGTATATTGAAAGATATGCCTTTGAGAGAGAAGTAGTAATTCGCTCTGTTTCTTCTTTGAGTTTGTTCTGGATCTTGACCCTCATTGCACTTGCACTCATATAAAAGGGAAATCCCAAGAAAGCAGATGGCTTTCCCCCATACATGCCCGTGTACTGCTTTGCATTATAAAGAGACCAAACTGCCGTCTTATTTAGATTGACCCTGAGTTTGTGTGTAGCTGCAAATTCTTGTAGTATTGTATGCAAGGCTGGTAGGTGTTTTTTAGATGGGAGGAAGACAGTTATATCATCCATATAAGCGATACATGTTACCTGCTGAGATGTGTTTGGTATTTGGATGCCAATGAATGTTTGCTGGATTTTTATTAATAGAGGGTTGATGTAAAAGGTGAAAAGTAAAGCACTCAGGGGGGATCCTTGTGAGATTGATTGTGTTGGAGTAAAAGATTCAGAATTTTTGCCACTGAGTGTAATATGTATATCCCGATTTAACAACAAGTTGGTTATAACATATAAAATAGTGCGAGGTATTGCAGTGGCAGCCAACATTTTAATTAATATCTCGATTGCCACAGAATCAAAAGCTGATTCAATGTCTATTTGAACTGCAACTGGGCTGTATTTTTTCCGGCCTCGCACTGATCCCAATACAGCTTTGAAAAGAAGTGCTGCCTGTCCTGTAGATGATTGCTTTCTTGCAAACTGATATGGTGAAATCAATGGGAGCAGATATGATTCAATCCTGTCTTTAATGACTTTCTCAATGATCTTGATGGCTATTGGGCACATGGAGATAGGCCTAATATTATTAAGGGTGGTTATTGGAGCTGGTTTCTTATTAAATGGTACTATTGCAATTGGATAAAGATTTTCAATGTTGTATATTTTTTGTGAGAGATAGTTTGCAAGATTACATAATACTTGATTAGTTGTATGGCTAAGGTGTTCGTACACAAATTTTGGTATGCCATGAGTGCCTGGATGACAGGCATTGGGCAGAGTGGCAAGCTTCAAAGCAAATTCATTAATGGTAAATGGTGTATTTGTTTCAGGTGATCCAAAATAATCGGGGGGTGGGTTGAAGAGTTGATGTGTCTGAAGATTCTGTTTGAAATGCTTATAAATAGGTTCAATCATGTTATGTGCTGCATGTATAGTTGTTCCAATTTGAAGTGCCATAGGTACTCTAATGGTGGAGGGAAAACCCATGGCCCATCTGATGTAGCCTCTAGTCCATGTATGTTGTTGACTGAGGCAGATTTTGCTTTTTTTTATCGCTAAATAG
>JAQFVV010006334.1:65000-340000 GCA_028023455.1 Epiperipatus broadwayi
TAACAACAACAAAAAAAGATACTGAATAATAAATAAATCCCTTCTAAGTACACAATTAAATCCCTTCAACTAAAATTATAAAATGAATAAATGTATTATAGTAAAATAATTTAATTACAAAATAGATAATGACAATCTCTGTTGCTTAACAAAAAGAAAGAGAAGAACAATATCAAAATAATAATTAGCAAAATTGAAAAAAAAAAACAAATCTAAAATAAATACAAAAAATTATATATTGGGTGAATTATATAAACATATTCAGTTGTACTATATATATATAAAAACAAACAATGTCCAAGATAAAATTATTAAATATATTGACGTCACTATGTACTTAATTATTTATAAAATTAATTTTTATATTTATTGAAACCTAATCAAATTTGTTATTTCTATTAACAAAAAAAAATTAGTTTCCGTTACTTAAAAATATTTAAAACAGTTGACATTAGACATTCCGTTGATTACGTTCCAAAAAAAAAACGTCAAATCCTTTATAAATGTTTAAAACAGTTAAATATAAGAAATGCTTTAGAACGATTTTTTTCAAAATAAAACAAAACCCAAGTTTATTCCAACTCTAAAATAAAGCAATTCTTTCAACATGAAAGTGAAGCAATTACAGCAAAGCACGCCACATTTTAAATAAAATATTAATACATGTAATAATATTTAAAATAGTCAAATTCCTTATAAATGTTTAAAACGGTTAAATGCTTTAAATATATAATAATAAATAATCCGAAAATATGATTTCTGAAGAAAACCTGCCAACAATAATACTGTCTACTAATTACGTTGTAAATTAGTTAAATATAAGAAATACTTTTAAAACGATTTTTAAAACAGGAAAAACTCACTATACGTAAGAAATGGTGGTCATATGATGTTTATTGGCTTAAACTATTTTTAAAAGTAGAACAAACCAACGTTCATTCTATCTATAAAATAAAGTTCTTCAACATTCCAAAGTGAAGCAATTAATTAATTAATGAAAAACCCAGACCAACACTTAAGATAAAATATTTTAAATTCTTAAATTGATAATAGTAAATAATCCGAATTTGTCCGAGTAAAATTATCTTCTGCCATAAAGATCCATTAAAACGTGAGAAAAACGTCAATACTTGGTAACAATGTCAAAACTAGGTAAAATACATTTAGGTTTATGACACGAAGAATCAATTTAAATAACAATTAATAGTCCTTGAATAATTAATCCTTGAAAAATATTGATAACAAGAAGCAATAGAAAAATAATAATAATAATGAGAAACTAGAGAAAAACAAAACATGTCCTTCTCCTTCAAGCACTGGTATATTATTATTATTATTATTATTATTATTATTATTATTATTATTATTATTATTATTATTATTATTATTATTATTATTATTATTATTATTATTATTATTATAATAATAATAATAATAATAATAATAATAATAATAATAATAATAATAATAATAATAATAATAATAATAATAAAACATTACTTTTTATTTTATTGTTTTTTTTTAAGTGTCATAGCATCAGCAACCACCAATGCAAGATTATTTTATAATATACGATATATGCTAAGTATGACGTTAAATATGACTATCAGTGTCTTCTATTCACTATACCTTACAATTTTGCATGCATCTTTTTAACAAAAGTATTTTTCAAATTTAGCTGAAACCCGTTTTGTCATTCTTTATAATTTCTAGATATTATATACAATGTTATAGGGAAAATATTTAAATATTAAAATAAAAATGAAATTTCATAGGTTGCCTACAAACTTCACTTTGTCAATAACAAATATATATCTTTATTTGCAAGGTACGAATTGTTGAAAAAAAACCCATCATATTGAAGGAGTGATTGACATAATATATATAGTAATCTTTAAATATATTGACATTTATTTTGAAATAATTGTTTTTCATATGTAGATTGAGGGTAATAACATATCTATCTACATATAGGCAATCATGCGCAAATCTGATTTTATTTTATGTCACATGTCACTATATGGGTCCACAATATAATTTTCTATTTGACTCTATTAATTAAGGTGAAAACTTCAAATGGATTATTGAATATGAGTTATAAAAAAATATTAAATGTTTAAATATATTCATTTTATCATAAGAAATTTTCTTTGGATTATAGACTTATAATGAGTTTACTGAATGTAAAAACTGATCAGTGACTTTGTTGGTTTTAAATGAAAATTCTTTTATATTTACTATTTGAATACAATACACGGAGTTTAGATGCAATTGCTAAATGACAGGTTTAGAAAGTTTTTTTATAATTATTATTTCAAAATGATAAATGAGGTAAAAATGTATTAGATAAAATTGTTAGACCCCATAATTAGAGGATATAACATGGAAGATAACAAAAATAGTTACGTTTAATTTTAATGTAAAAAGAAATGAAGTAGTCAAATTTAGATTACAAATCTATTTATAGTTTTAGTCATCAAGGAAATAGAAAAAAGATAGGTATAAATATGACAAATATTTATGCATATTTGTGAGTAAAATTTCAACATGATTTGCTCCTAATATTGAATAATTCAAAAGTTAACATATGTAAAAAAATTGCAAAATTAGTTATATTTTTCCTCTGTGATTTTGATCAGAACTAAAATTAATCATGAACTGTTATCAATGTCAGATTAAATAATTTTATAAAAGATAGAGGATGAATGTTTTAAAATTTTAGGCATGGGGAGTAATATAAACCCTTCTTATTTTGGGGAATTTATATTAGAAAAAAAAAGTTATTTATCTATATATTCATAACTAAATATCTGATTTAGATCCCATAGTTTAAATAACAACTTGTGTGTGTGTGCATATATATATATATATATATATATATATTCATTAGAATATTATGTAAATAGATATGCTTAAATCAGATAACACTCATCATCATTCTTGCATTTTCTAATTGTTATATTGCTTTTTGTAAACTTACCAACTGTTATAAGGAATAAAATTTCATCAATTGATTCTTCGTCTTTTGGCTTTTTGGCAAAATTTGAAGTTACAAGTAATATTTTATAGATGTTTTTATTAAATGATTTTATAGCTCTTTGAAAACAAAAACTAAAATCACCCTTTCCTTTAGTAATAGGTATTTTATAATATGGTTTTAAAGTTTTTACGCTGCCAGGATCAGTTAAGCTATTTTTTTCAAATCGGTAAATATTAAAACTCTCTGGTGCAACAATCCATGCATCAAACCTTTTCAAACCATGACTTTGCTTCAGTGTGACATTAATACCCACACATAATCTTTCTTCTTCTAACGGAGGTTGAGGATCTAATGTTACATTAATAATTTTGCTTTTGGTAGCACCTTGATTTTCTGTAAGTTAAAAAAAATGACTATACATAAAATTATTTTCTGTAGATTTGAAATTATACTAATCTGGCAAGATGTTACCTGTAATATCTATTTACTAAATATGACTATCATAAGTCAAACATGTTACACAATACATCCTTCTTATATGTTAAGTTTTTATCATTTTCATTATTTATTAAAAATATAAGCCTGTTTGTGACTTGAAAGGTCATGTCACACTCAAGCCATGAAAATGACAAAAATGGGGTAAAATTATAGACAATTATAAAAAGACTTGAGTTCAACAATGCACATGATTACTACATGAACCATGCAAACAGTTAATTTTTTGAATACATAATGAACATAAACATCAATATTTAGTTATTTATATTCTACTTAACACCAGAGTATATCAGTATTGTTGCACTTTTATTAGAAGAGGAAGAAAGGAGAAACACATGATTTATAATCTGTATGATTTTATGCTATGATAGAGTCATATAATCTTTTATAAATCAAAAATTAATTTAATGCTATTTCTGTTTATTTAGCTTGAATATCACAAGACCTCCAAACAACTAATCATTCATCAATTACAAAATATATACAAACAACTGTTAGCATAATAATTATACATAAATGGGTGAATATGTTGTTAATATATATTAGGATATAATAAAAATATAACATTTAAAACGATAGAAACATTAAAAAAAGCAAATGCTTCAAACTCATATTTGGCTTGCTTATTACACAGATAGATGCCCTTATTAAATAAAACTCTGTATACATGTAAATACACAAATATGCCTACTGACAATTCAAAATAATTGTATTCCTTAATTTTGTTTTGAATTATAAGTATAGTGTTAGCAGTATATTATATATTTAAAATTATAAAATCAATAAAAACATATAAAATAAATTAAAATAGAAGAATGGTGCCTCTATAGTTTTTTCTATCTGTTTGTTCTCTTTCAGTTTCACTCTTCTGTCTCCCTCTCTTTCTCTCTCTCTCTCTCTCTCTCTTTTTATATATATATATATATATATATATATATATATATATATATATATATATATATATATATATATATATATATATTATAACCTATGCTCACAACACTGCTCCTATACATTATATGAGCAAATGCCCGGGGCGCCAGTTCTGTTCATAAATAGAACGATATCAGAACATATTTGATATAAATTATTACTGAGACTCTTTACCTATGTCTACATTCAGCTCAGCTCAGTGGGAGGTTACAGGTAGTTCATAAAATATATAATTATAAATAAATGAAGGAAGAAATATTATAAAACATTAAATAAAATATAAATCCTTTTGTTAATTAACTGCATGATAAAGAATAACAATGTTTAATTGTACAGACTATTAAAATATCCTTTCAACTTAATTTCTTCCATCATCGAAGTATAACACATATCAGCTTGATATAATTATATCACTAAACAATTCTATGACTTGGCATATCATCATCTAAACAGCTACTATAATGCCAATCAAGGAATATACAATAAGATCTCAGGGAATTTAAAAACACAGTTGAATTAAAGAAAATACATTGGTCCATAATTTATAATTTCTAACTTATAATAAAATGTAATGAGATAAATTGACTAAATGTTTTACTGTGTTTAGCAATTAGATAATGACAGCAATAGGGTATATTTTAATCTCACATTATCATCTAACCAATACATTAACAAGGCAATTTTTCTTGTACGTTTATCAAGTGGCAGTGTTTCTTATAATATTTGGATTGAGGAAACAATATTATCAGATATCAGCATATTTAATATAATAGCTATAAAACAATATATTTATTTTATAATAGATGTATGAAATGTGGAGATGTGGAAATTAGTACATGAATGTATACAATAATAACTCAAGACACAGTTTTTTTTAATAAATAAACAAATCATTTATTATACTGAAAATTTAATTTAATATAATTATTTTACAATAAGACTACTTGTCTTAATAATTTTTAATTCTCAAATAAATCTTTGGACATCAGTTTGGGATTATGCCTATTACATTACATTATTTATTATTCATATCTTTTTGAAAGCAAAATTAACAAACAAAACTTGAATATTCTGACTTTGAATACCGGCTTTGCTTAAGCATTTCATTTAAACATAACATTAACTAAATAATGTATCATATTATTGATACAATAAATATTTTGAGAGAATTTACTATCGATTAATGAAAAAAAATCAAATTAACATATTTGGCCATCAACAAAGCAACTTTCTCTAACTAATTAAATAATCATTTTTAATTACATACACTTTTCATGCATAGCAATAAAATCTTATCCATTCTGATGATTGATGATTTATAACTTTATGTTAAATGAATATAATGTGTTTTAAAGCATTTATTTCCTGTTTTAATTTCAATAACACAATACTTTTATATCCGCGATATTGTTTATATTACGCATGTGTGTCACATCTTAAGCAACAATAATAGAAAAACAATCTTTTCTACACATTATCAATTTATTGAGAAAATATTAAACAATTACTTCATTTTGGACAATGTCATAAAACAATCAACAAAATAAGACACTAATATTATATCAAGAATTTAGTTTAACTATTTATCTGGCCGCATAGTAAAAAACACAGAGCTATATTTCACGATTATATGAGAAATTCACATGAGGAGCAAATAAACTCTTTGCTTAACACTTTGACAAAAACTCATCTAATTCTGAATTACACTATTGGTGTGGGACTTTTCCTCATCACCAGGACTATAAGAAAAACATCATTCAACTTCCTAAATATTATTTCATAATACGCATACAATATAAAATAGGCTCTACTCATGGAAAATTATTAAAATATACTACATAGGCAAAATCTCTTATCCCTACAAACATAGAATGCATCCAGAGTAATTTCCATTCCCAAAGCTCTTCTACATATCTAACATTATATATACGCTGGCAAATAAATACATACAGATAACCTACAAATCCTTTCAGTTCTCTAGAATAGACAACATCTGAAATTTATACGTAAAATATCTATAAATTGGACTTTTACTAAGTAAATGTAATAATTGCACAAAATGACATACACATGTGTAAATAAGAATATATAAAAAAATAATTCTAAGTTATATACTATGCAAGCAACACGGTAACTAAATAATACATTAAAATATAACTTATAATTCCGAATAAACCTTAAGCTATTTTTAAAATTTAATAATCATAAATATTACGAAGGATATTTCTTTACCATCCCTATCCCACTATTTCTATTATATGTTCATTGATTTAGAAGCCAGAACTCTCACTTTGAGATAAGAAAATATACAAAATACATATACACCTCTCTTTAACAATATAATGAAAGAGAAAAAAGAAATATATTTCTTTCCTTTACCCTTTTTAGAAGAAACATAAAAACATATTGAATAAAATCAATTTTACTAACCTATCCACAATTTGTGAATACGCATCCCGAAACAATCTAGAAGTACATAATAGCACAAAATTATACACAAAACATAATAATAAATATGCCTATCTATCTATTATATACAGTAATGATGACAAGTAATTTATAATAAAAAAATAAAGAAAACACAAGACATTTTGTTTTTGGGTTTAAAATAAAAAAATTCACTTGCAAAATCTTTTTTAAATGATACAGAGATAGATTCCCAAACTAAATTCATGTTTGTTTGTTTTTAAGAATACAAAACATAAAACGAATTTCTGTAGAATAACACACAAAAAAAAATAATCATAACTTAAATTTGATCCAGTTTCTCCAATGTTCTTAGTGTAACTAATTGAGCTTACTACGTCATACGTAAGTAATTAATCTTTATCATGACGGAAATATGAAAGACATTTTCAGCTACATTGGTATCAATTATTTAACTATTCCTAGTAGTTTTGAAATCAGCAATTATCCTTTATAGACTTCTTGAATAACAATTATTTTTCCAATATACATATAGTTTTTTTTTTTAAACATTGCACATTAATATGTCGTAATACGTTGATAATTCCACAATCAAATAATAACTTATTTCATAATGCATCCATATCAAAGAGAACAGAAATATACTGCATTCCCATCCTTCCATCCGATCTAAATACATATCTAATAAGTAGTATCCTTTAGTTATTTTGGGGTAATTCATATTTTCTTTTCTTTCATAAAAGCACATATTATTTTAGGAATACTAAATCAATAAATAAAGTCATTTTTCCACAATGAGTTTAAGTATAGCATGTTATATCAAAATACACATATCCTTTAATTTTAATTTAACTTTTGTAGAAGTAAAATATAAGATATAATGAAAAATTAAAATAAATTCTGTAAAAATGTTCTGCACACATTTTCAAAAGATATTATAAGATACACATAGATTAGTTAAATGATTATAAAGTTCATGCATTCTATCTTCCTTCTTAATGATAAATAAATAAAGTAACGCAAGCTTAATATCAATATACATTTTAAAATAGTAATAAGCAAAAGATGATTAATTGAAACATTTAAATGAGGTGAAAAACTGAAAACTGATATTCCTTCTTATATCCTAGCCTGACATGTTAGTTGAAGACCTTTTCCATACTCAAATTTCCTGTGACTTTCTTGAAATTTACTTTAATGCTTTTTTTTAAAAAAATTGATTTCTGGAAGATATATATATATATATATATATATATATATATATATATATATATATATATATATATATATATATATATATAACTTGTTAGAGTAGAAAAAGAATAATAATCATACTGGCTGCAATTTCAACAATAATGAGCAATTTTTAATAAAGACTGTTTGTTAAATAGATATCTCTTTCCTCCATCAAAAGGTCATCTGCACTCAAAAGGTTAACTCCACCTTTTGCACTGAAAGCCAATTTAATATGCAAGACATTTTCTCCAAAAAAAATAATTTTAACTTTCACAATTAAATCAAGACAAAGTAATAATAAAAAAAAACTTTTACAAACCTGAAATAAATAAATATTAATTAACTGTGAAACAAAATGATTAATAATTTATTTAATTTGTAAAATAATCCACTGATCCAAATATTCATTAATCAAAAATAATAAATAAAATATATTTGTACAATTATTAAAGATAATTACTGTAATTTAAATGTTTTCATGTTAAATGTACTATTGCTTAGTGTTATTAAAAGATGAAAATGAAATGAAACATAATATAGATATACACTCACACATCTATACTGCAGTCTAAATATTTACTTATTTTGATTAAATGCAACTAATCTGGTTATGGGTTAAACATATTTTCTTAATCAATAACTGAACATGAGTGGATGTCAATGAACAATAAATAGATTAGAAAACCATTCAAACAAATATTAGACAATAAAATAAAATACACTTGCATCCTTCTGACAAAATATACTAATTCCTATAATAAATAAACCCTCTTTCCTGCATTAAATATCTCATTAACTATAATAATAATAATAATAATAATAATAATAATAAATGCTTATAAAATGGTTAATCAAAATGCATAATTAATCAACACTAAAGCTTTTTTTAAAGATTATTTCATCATTATTTTTTTTATAATACAATGCGGTTACCCACTATTGATAAACTATAATTTGCTTGCTTGTGCCCATTCAGAGGGTCACAATATATATATATTAAATCAATGCACATGATTAAAAAATCCAGCACAGCCCTTTATAAAATAATATATAAATACATTAGAATTTGTATGTTAAAATAGCCCACTCAAAATGATACCATTTTAAACTGTGTAGTATTAGAGCTTAAATATTGAAATATGAACTAATTTAAACAAAGAACCTGAAATTTTAACAAGCAAGTGCTCTTAATTTTTGCTACAAACAACATGTTTTACTATTATTATATAAAGTCAAACTAAACATTAGTTTATTGATTAAAATTACAAATGTCTAGTTTAATTTTATATAATAATAATAAAACATGTTTGTTTATAACAAAAATTAAGATCATTTCTTATAAAATTTCAAGTTCTTTGTATGAATTAGTTGTATTTAAAAATTTAAGATCTAATAGCATACAGTTTAAAGTGGTATCATTTTAAGCTGGCCATTTATGCATATATATATATATATATATATATATATATATATATATATATATATATATATATATATATATATATATATATATATATATATATATATATATATATATATATTAGTTCACAGAGGGCGGTGCTGGATTTCCTAATCATGTTGGGTAATTTAATATTTGTATATTTTTTCTGTATCACGTCATGCACTGGATTATATATATATATATATATATATATGGGGAGATGTGGGTGTGTGTGTAATAAATAAAAATTGAGTATTTATGTAATATTTTAAGATTAATTCATTGCAAGTGTTTTAATATAAGTAAATTCCCTTTTACTATTAGCACATAACAATTAATTTTAAAGATTAAAGAGATATTTCTTTACCATTTTCATTACCATATATCTGGAGGGTTGTCTACAATACCTTTCCTAAAAAAGACACATTATTAATCAATCAATAATTTATTTGTGAACATTTTAAAATTTGATTGAAATGTCTGGAAAATTTGGAATTTACCTTTTTTTTTAAATTTTACTAATGTCAATAAGTTGTAATACTTTTTAGAAATAATTTTTAATTGAAAAAAATTCATTCATAATAAAAAAGGCAATGCAAACATTCCTCCAGATATATGAAAAAGAAATAAGGTAATGAAGTATCTTTTTTACATTTAAAATTTATTATGGTATGTTGATTCCAGACAACAACTAAAACATATTTAACCAGTTTATATACTGATTTGCAAATAGGTAAAGATTATATATATATATATATATATGTCAACAGATGGCATTCTACCAAAAACACTGTCAAGCGTTTGTTTATATAAACGTCAGAGCATGCATTCACTATCTCAACTTTAATTCCACTTTCAGATCATGATTTCAAGCTATTTGCTATCGTCAGTGAAAGACAGGAATTTTAGAAACTAGATCTAAACACAAACTCTGAGCATTTATGAAACAGTTTCTATTCAGCTTGCAAGCGTGAATCTTTTAGACACGTAATGTCTTCAAATTCAGCATAGCAAGCCAGGTAGCTACATGGATCTGATCTCAGTTCAGCATCACCATATAGTAGAAGTCTCTGCAATATATATCATTGCTAGAAAGACCTCAAAGGTCCATTTATGAAAAACAAAAAACAAGTTAAAAACTTGCTAATGCTTGTATTTATGTCAACAGATGGTGTTCTACCAAAAACACCATCAAGCGTTTGTTTACATAAACAATACCTTTGAGGTCTTTCTAGCAATGATATATATTGCAGAGGTTTCTACTATGTGGTGATGCTGAACTGAGGTCAGACCCATGTAGCTATCTGGCTTGCTATGCTGAGTTTGAAGACATTATGTGTCTAAAAGATTCACGCTTGCAAGCTGAATAGAAACTGTTTCATAAATGCTCAGAGTTTGTGTTTAGATCTAGTTTTTAAAATTCCTGTCTTTCACTGATGATAGAAAATAGCTTGAAATCATGATCTGAAAGTGGAATTAAAGTTAGAGATAGTGAATGCATGCTCTGACGTTTATGTAAACAAACGCTTGACGGTGTTTTTGGTAGAATGACATCTGTTGACATAAATACAAGCATTAGCAAGTTTTTAACTTGTTTTTTGTTTTTCATAAATGTACCTTTGAGGTCTTTCTAGCAATGATATATATTGCAGAGGCTTCTACTATGTGGTGATGCTGAACTGAGATCAGACCCATGTAGCTATCTGGCTTGCTATGCTGAGTTTGAAGACATTATGTGTCTAAAAGATTCATGCTTACAAGCTGAATAGAAACTGTTTCATAAATGCTCAGAGTTTGTGTTTAGATCTAGTTTCTACAATTCCTGTCTTTCACTGACGATAGCAAATAGCTTGAAATCATGATCTAAAAGTGGAATTAAAGTTAGAGATAGTGAATGCATGCTCTGACATTTATGTAAACAAATGCTTGATGGTGTTTTTGGTAGAATGCTATCTGTTGACATAAATTCAAGCGTTAGCAAGTTTTTAACTTGTTTTTTGTTTTTCATAAATGTACCTTTGAGGTCTTTCTAGCAATGATATATATTGCAGAGGCTTTACTACATGGTGATGCTGAACTGAGATCAGGCCCATGTAGCTATCTGGCTTGCTATGCTGAGTTTGAAGACATTATGTGTTTAAAAGATTCACACTTGCAAGCTGAATAGAAACTGTTTCATAAATGCTCAGAGTTTGTGTTTAGATCTAGTTTCTAAAATTCCTGTCTTTCATTGACGATAGCAAATAGCTTGAAATCATGATCTGAAAGTGGAATTAAAGTTAGAGATAGTGAATGCATGCTTTGACGTTTATGTAAACAAATGCTTGATAGTGTTTTTGGTAGAACGCCATCTGTTGACATAAATACAAGCATTAGCTAATTTTTAACTTGTTTTTTGTTTTTCATAAATGTACCTTTGAGGTCTTTCTAGCAATGATATATATTGCAGAGGCTTTACTACATGGTGATGCTGAACTGAGATCAGGCCCATGTAGCTATCTGGCTTGCTATGCTGAGTTTGAAGACATTATGTGTCTAAAAGATTCACGCTTGCAAGCTGAATAGAAACTGTTTCATAAATGCTCAGAGTTTGTGTTTAGATCTAGTTTCTAAAATTCCTGTCTTTCATTGACGATAGCAAATAGCTTGAAATCATGATCTGAAAGTGGAATTAAAGTTAGAGATAGTGAATGCATGCTCTGACGTTTATGTAAACAAACGCTTGATGGTGTTTTTGTTAGAATGCCATCTGTTGACATAAATACAAGCGTTAGCAAGTTTTTAACTTGTTTTTTGATCTGAAAGTGGAATTAAAGTTAGAGATAGTGAATGCATGCTCTGACATTTATGTAAACAAATGCTTGATGGTGTTTTTGGTAGAATGCCATCTGTTGACATAAATACAAGCGTTAGCAAGTTTTTAACTTGTTTTTTGTTTTTCATATATATATATTGAATTGATATTTATTGTCTAGCATCCCTGTTCATCTACTATGTCTCATACTAATGTTTGTGCTAGGTTTAAGCCCATCCATGTCTGTATATATCCATGTATCTTAATGTACATACATATATATTGTGTATATTTATATATTTTAAATTAAATGCATATCTGTGTAGGTATCATTATATATATATATATATATATATATATATATTGTGACAGTTTTCTGCCATTTCTACCTTTCTATTTTAGAATTCGACACCACTGCCATGTCAAGCAAGAAGCAAACATGAACTACTTACTTTAGATCTATGTTACTGATTGAACACTGAAACATGTCTAATGCACTATTCCAGTGTTATTTTTCCCAATCAGCCACCACTCAGCTGCTGGATATGCCATTCATAAGAATGATTTAATAAAAAAAAACAATCCAGTGCTTTAAATATTTATAATTTTTTTTACAAGATTTAGTGTTATTATACCCCAATTGACACATGTACCTTTTATAAGAATTAATGTCTAACTTATTATTTGATAGACCCTATGGGTATATCATTCTAATTGGTATGATGAAGAAAGAAAGGCGAGATGTAAAGAGCTATTCATTAATATGTACTGTTTAATACATTGCACTAAAATACACAATTAAGATATAATATTTAAAACATAAAATAAGAAATCATTAAAATAAATACTGCAGATCACATTTAATTTAACCCTTCACCCTAAAGAATAATAGTTCTTAATATATATGTAGATAGTCTAGAAATTAGAGTCCTTTTTCTCCACATATTATTTGATAAAGAAAACCTACTAATTATTTGATTCACTAATATTTACAATTGGAACTGCATTTTAATTTCTATTGGCTATATTAAAAAAAGTATGTATACACGTGATATATATTTAAAGTTTAATTATATAGGTTCTTCTGGACGTTGATGAATAATTAGTTAACCTTTATGTGGATTATTCCACTCCTTTTGGAGAGATGGTAGTTCTTGGGATCTGTGTCTGATTCCTTCATGCAGCTTACTTCTGTCATATTCTTTGTGGCTTCTATGACAGGAAAGATGAACCATCAGACAGGCACTATCTCTGGTGTTATGTCATGGGTGAGATGACATTATTCCCATGGTCGGCATGGATCAATTGGCATCCATTTGTGGCCCTTATCCCTGCATTCTCAAAGCTTCACAATTATAGTATGTTTGGTTCATATTTAAAAAAGCTACAGCTCTCAAATTAAAACTGTATCTCAGCTCAGCAGACTCTCTCTAAAAAATGTTTTTTTTTCCTTCTCAACTTTTTCTTAATGTCCCCTTCCCAGAATCCTTTTCTTATCTTCTTTTATTGTTTATTGGAATGTCATTAGATATATTTCACACCTTTTATTTTACTTTCTCTCATAAAATATGTAAATTTTTTCCTTTCTTTTTTTTTATTTACTTCCATAATATTGGTTTTTGGTTACTTTTCCATTTCCCTTTTAATAAAATAATTTGCTTATTTACACACTATATTTTTTCCTTTACTTAGCTATACATATATTTCATATATTCAAATGTGTAGTTTGAAGAGATGATCTTTATCATTTTTATAAATCTATTTATTTTATTTATAACTTCAACCAAATTTTATAACTATTTACTTTAAAATTATTTAACCCCTTTTTTATTTGCTTTCCCTTTAAGACCTGATCATCAACTTAGATGATCCAGTTTTAATATACTCTTAACTCTACTATTTCTTTAATTTCAAAATGTTAACTTTGAAAGGTGAAAGATATGAATCTCATTTGCTTTCCTCCCTTCACTTTTATTTAATTACTACAATTAATTCTGATTTTAATCTCATTCCTCAATTACACAATTTTTGATTTTAAGACACAATCTTAAAATAGATTTTCTTTCTTTTTTATGTTTCTTCTACATTTTCTAAGTATTATTTTACATATAAAAAACTCATATTTAATATTATGCATTATATATATGAAATATACACATGTGTGATCATCACAACATATATATATATATATATGTTGTATATATATATATATATATATATATATATATATATTGTAACCAGTTGGCTTACACAGCGTACACTAATATAGTATGTGCACATAAATATATATATGTAAAATAAAGGAAAACTAGAAATAAACATAGACAAAAATTATAATAGATATTTTCTACATTTACTGAAATAGAAATAAATAAATAATAACTCTGATTTAAAATAGTGTTTTATAAATTAAACTTTTAGAAGGTCTGAATAGATATAAATATTGTATTATTATTATTCTGATATTGAAATGCAAAAACACAATGCTTATTTTTGGAATTTTTTAATTAATTAAACAATTTTTTTTATCTATTAAAAAACCCCTAAGTAAAAACATGTATATAGATTCCAAGGAATTAGAGAGACAAAAATAAAATTCAGTTTTAATCAAGGTATTGTTATAACACCTCAGATGATTTTATTAAAAAAGCTGATAAAAATATCAGTCAATCTGGATAATAATTTTTGTAAGAACGGTCATCTGAAATTCAAGTTTGTTACAATATTTTGTTGCATCATGATGAAGTGCAGCAGTTGGTTTTAGCTGACCATAGAACTTACAGAATAGCTACCATAAACTAATGTGGCTGAAGGCAAGACAATAGACTGTTTTCCTTAGCAGGAGTTTGAATCCACATGGAGAAAATGACCCACTTTTTATGCTGAAATTCATAGCCTTAAACATGGAGAAGACAGCTGTTTGCATGGAACAGTTCTGCACAGATGGGAGACCAACTATGGACCAACATTTTACATGGCTTATACTTTTTCCTGATAATGCCATTCACTAAAACCAAACTCAACAATAAAAATCTTCCAGCTTGCTGAAGAATTAATTACATGTATGCTGGGTCAGATGCATGCATATAAACACACTTATATATATATATATATATATATATATATATATATATATATATATATATATATATATATATATATATATATATATATATATATATATATATATATATATATATATATATATATATATAGCTGGTGAGTTATTTTAAAAGAAATCATTTAAAAAGACATATATAGAACAATATTATTTTAAAGTCGGTTAAAAATTTATATATTTTAAAAGAATATAATGTAATTTTGCTTGTATTATAATTAAAAGTCAAGAATAAGTCATTGATCATTAAAGGCAAAATAGGCATTTTTGAACAATAATCCTTTGAACATTGTTTTGAAAAATTTATATTAAGAAAAAAAGTAAAGAATCAATGATTCAATAATTTAATTTAAAAATGTTGATAATTAATCAACAAATACCTATCAAAAATTGACTATACTTTTGAGAACTTATAAATTGAAACTAATTTTAAATTATATATATATATATATATATATATATTGTTTATACACACATATATGTAAAATTTTTATGTTTTCCAAATGGATTATGAAAAAAAAGGTAGTCATCTGATCCTTTGTGTCAGTTGCTAGAGGCGTGATTTCTAATCAAAAACACATTAATATAACGTTTCCAGGCCAGTGATTCTCTATTAATATTGATTTTTTTTGTTTGTTTGTTTGTTTGTTTACAAAGTTTACTTTTTTTTGTTTCTGAATTATTTTTCCCAAATAATATTTTTGATGATGGTATAATAATAGTTGTTTTTTTTTTTTGATTGCCGAAATTTAAGAGAGAATAGGTCTTTTTTGGTGTGTGTTCAAATAGTAATTTGTGTTTTTTGTTTTTAAATAGTATTACTGTTTTTGTAAAATTGGATTGCCAAAATTTAAGAGAGAACAGGGTTTTTTTGGATGGATCTTTAAATAATAATTGACATTACTTTGATAGGTTTACATTTGATTGCCAACAACAATTATCGGGAGAAGTGTTGTTTGTTTTTTTCGCACGCATGTGTGTGTATGTAAAATAAAAATTAAAACCATTACTTTTATTGGTTTACATTTGATTAATGACTGATATGACTTCCTTTCATTTATAAATTATGATTTTTGTTTCTACGAATAAATATTTTTGACAATGGGACAATAATAGTTGTTGTTTGTTTAATTTTTATTGACAAAAGGTTGTTTTTCGGTGTAGTTTCAAATAGTAATTTGGGTTACATTTAAATAATAAGTTACCATCTTACTTTGATTGTTTTACATTTGTTTGACACTAATTATTGGGAGGGGTGTTTTTTATGTGTACGGTTGTAGACAACAATTATTGGGTGAAGGGGTGGGTTAACCGTTTAAACAATAGTAGTTTTAAGTTGCAGTCTTACTTTGATTGGTTTACATTTGATTGCCGATACTAATTATTGGGAGGGGTGTTTTTTTGTATGTACGATTGTAGACAACAATTATTGGGGAAAAGGGTATAACTGTTTAAAGAATAGTAGTTTACGTTACTTTTAATGGTGGTGTACATTTGATTGCTTACAATAATTAGTGAGAGGGGTGGGTGTTTTTGGATGATGACTAAATACTAATTTACCTTCCTTTTTATTTTACATTTGATTCCTGACAGCAATTATTTGGAGAAAGGGGTTTTTTTTTGTGTGAGTGTATGTTTAAATCAAAATTGAAGTTACTTTTATTTATTACATTTGATTGACAACTGATTGACTTTTTTTTACCTTTATAAATTATTGTTTTGGTTTCCCAAAAACCTAATATTTTTTACAATGGGACAATAATAGATCTTAATTTGATTATTATTGACAAGAGAGGATCTTTTTTGGTGTACGTTTAAATAGAAATTTGGGTTGTGTTTAAATAGTAATACTATTTTTAAAAATTTAAGTGAGAAAATTAAAGAAACAACAGGTATTTTTTTTATTATGGATCTTTAAATAATAATTTTCGTTACTTTAATTTGTTTACATTTGATTGACAACAATTAGTGGGAGGGGTGTTTTTGTGTATTTTTAAATAATAATTTACATTTTTTGGTTAACAACAATTATTATGTGTGTCTGTTATGTTACTTTATTTATCAATTTGGTTAATAATATTTACTGGTAGACATTTTAATATCATTAATGGCATGCTGTACGGTCAACTCGTCATGGCTCTGGTAATGCTGCAAATGTAAAGACTTGATGAACAGCATTTGAAATCCCTCAAACCAGCTGCCTTTTCGAAGTGCACATTTCTTTTGGCAAGAATGAGACTTACAAATGAAAGTCCAAAGATCTTTATATACATCAAATCTCATACATTTGTCGCACAAACATCTTTTTTCTTTCAGCAGGATGTTTTTCTGCTGTAGAAATGTTACAGCACTGACGGCTTCTGTGTCTGGCAATTCCCATGTTTTCTGTTTTCGAATTTGCCGTACTTTTTGTCTCGGAAAATTTTTTGCTGAAACGTGACTCAAAGTGTGATCTTTAAAATATTACCCTAACCCACCATAATCGAAAATTTAGGAGGAATATAAATTTATGAGGAACAACCCCGATACTGTTAAAATTGTTAAAATGTAACAGTACATCAATTCGTCTTAAAAAAAAGATACCAATGAAAATTTAAATAATTTTGACATGATCAAATTAATAGACCCTTGTATGATATTGTTACATCAAATACATAACACAGCATTACGATATAGTGTGTGACACAAACAACTACGGTATTTTCCTCTGCTTTTAGCATCGGAAAAAGCCACACCATTAGCCACTAAGCCGAGTTAACATTCTTTCTAGATTTTATCGTAGAAAGAAGACTTAACTCCGAGTTAACAATCTTTCTAGGATTTATTTTAGAAAGAATGCTTAAAGGCTTGGGTGCGGCCGTGGAAACGGCATATTTCTAGAAATTTAGCTAGAAATCCTGCCTCTAGTGGCTGATATAAAGGATCAGATGACAACCAAAAAAACTTATTGTAACAAGTTTAAATAGGTAAAACCTAGTGCGCGTATATACACACACACTTATATATGTAAAATTATAATCATTTTTTGTTAGTGAATATTAATTGTGTATAATAAATTGCACGTCTGTGTGCATATATATGTAAACCATAGTAATAACATGAATTGTCAATTGTAATTTTGTAAATTAATGTAACAATCTAAATGTTGAATAGTAATTATGCAAATCACAAATGTAATAATTATTTTGTTTAATTGAAATTTCTTAATGGATATGTTATAAAATGCACATCTGTGTATATATATGCATTTATAAAAAATAATTGACAAATATTGTAAAACCATGTAATAACTTTGGTTGTATATATAATTTTGTATACTTTTCAAAATCAGAAACTTATCCTATAAGATCTTAAATATCATTTACTTTTTTGTTATTAATAAACTTGTATTCAATTGTTAAAATTGTATTCCATCATCTCTTGTTCACATACAGTAATAGAGCCCATGTTCTCTGAGCTAGATCTGTACACGGATAAATGGGGATGTATAATTAGTGTTTTCGGGGCATCCAGAGATGATCAATCATCATCCTGGTTGATGCAAAAAAGATACTCTTTAAAGCCCATGCACTATCTTTTATTTTAGTTTAGCCTTATAAGCAATTAAGTTTATAGTTGACCAGTACAAGTGGCCAGAGCATTGATGATGATCAGCATGTTTTATATGTCCAGCTTTATTGTTTATATTTTTTGATTCTTATGTATTTTGATGGATGAGTACTTAAATGGTGCATCTATGTTATGTTTAAATAATTGCCCAAGGTGGCAAAAGCTCAATAGTTAGCCTGGTCTATAGAAGACCCATTTCCAATCCAGTCACAAGATTGATTATGGATTTATATTTTTTATTGTGCAAATCCAGTCACAAGGTTTACTGTTGATTTTATTCTGATTTATTGTACTCATTTGTTTATTTCCATCAATGACAATGATGGATGGTTATTTCTCATGTATTTACTTACTTTGACTTTTGATAATGCTCATTGATGTATATTGTAGTTGATCTCATCAGTCTCACAATGGTCTCAGAGATTCTCTAATCTCATTTTATTATTAAATATATTTTTACTTAAATAAACTTTTTATAAATATTAATATTGTATTTACTTGGGGTGGGTGATTTGCCAACACCCAGTTCAAATACATTTCGTTACCCCCATCCTGTTACAATATATATATATATATATACCCCAAAACCAAAATTTATATATATATATATATATATATATATATATAAATAAATTACCCCAAAACCAAAATTCAAACAGACCTGCATAAAAATAATATTAAAACACAACCAAAGATTTCACTGCTACAAGCAGACTTCTCAAGTGTAAAGAACTAAACAATATATATAATATTAAACATTACCCACAAATCCATTCACTTTCCATCCACCATTATTATTAAAAGAACTCTTAAATAAGATAATTGCTTCAGAATAATAATTTTTCAATAATAGAGATTCTTTAATTATTCTTTTGATTTCATTTCTCTCAAAGAAGACAACCATAGCTTCATCCAAATCAATAGTGTGGCCTGTATCTTTTTCATGGACATACAAAGCAGAACTAAGATATCTATTTTTAACTGGACTTTTATGAACCTTTATTCTTTTATTTAAACTCAAACAACACTAACTTATGTAAACCTTCTTACAAAATAAACAAGGAATAAAATATACTACACCAGGAATAGTCTTTCTATGAAAAATTATTTTGTATTATTTAATAAATTATTCAATGTAACACCCTTTTTCCAAGCAATTTTCTTATTTCCAAAAAATTTGCTATTTCTACATACAATTTTATTAGAAGACAATTTAAATGGCAAAGAAATAAAATCATATTTTTCTTTAACCTTTACATCCTTACAAATATTTATGCTTGTAATGTTTATACACACACACACACACACATATATATATATATATATATATATATATATATATATATATTGTAGCCCTTGGATTTGCCCAAGACTCCATTTTTTGAGTTAACTATTCAAGATAAGGTTTAATAAAAAATTTTCCTCATAATTTGTATATTTTTTTTATATAATAAACAAAATTTTTGGACAAAGCTAGGTTTGAACCCATATTCATAGGGATTGCATAAGTTAAAATATTTCTAACCGAAAGATTATTTAATTTAACATTATCTTATGGGTCAATTTGGTATTGGAGATATATTTTTAGAAAAGCAAGATTTATACATCATTTAATAAGTTGAGTAAAAAGAAGGAGGGGATGTGTGACTCATAAAACTATGTTAGATAGTGATAATGGATGGTCATAATTTTATACTGATAAGCTAGAAATAAATAGTTCATGAGATTAAATTATAAAACATAATAGTTATAATAATTAAGGATTAAAATATTAAATCAGTTTAATATAAGAATTGTATATGTGCAACAGTATGTGTATTTAATCTAATTGTGGATTTTAATTGTAAAGTTCACATTAGACAATAATCATTCCTTGTCATTTTGTGAGGAAATATTTAAAAAAAAAGAAATTAAGTCAATTTTAATAGTTTATTATTCATAGCCAAAATTTTGTTCAAATTCTGGGTTTAAAGCTGGGCTGCTATATATATTTTTAATGAAAAAAGTAAAAAGGGAGGAGAGAGAGCTTTCTGTTATTTATTCTGAAGAGAGAGTTTTCTGTCTTTTATTATTTGGTGTGGTTACCACGCGTGTCATATTACCCAGTAAATTATCAGAATAATTTAAGTGATATATATATATATATATATATATATATATGACAAAGGAATTTAAGCGTAAAATTAATTGGTGATTGACTGTTAAGTGTAAAATTAATTGATGATTATCTGTTAGAATGCAGATGTGAATTTGGCAGCAAAGGTTAAAATAACCAGAAAGAAAAAGAAACAAGAGTCAATTAATTAAGAAAACAGACTGGCCACATCTCAAGGATCAATAAAATTTCATGATGGGGGGAAGCAGTATTAAAAAAAGGCAGACTCTATAAAAGCTCTGCTGTGTTGTAAAGTGACAGGCTATTTTATCTGAAACTCTCTGTTGCATGTTTTCTGTCTTTGGTTATATAGAAATCGTTTGTTGTGAAATTATTTGTTTGTTTCTTGAAATAACTTTGCCAAATTTAATATTATAAGAAGAAAAGAAAATGTCTCTCGAATAAGTTTTTAAGTGGGTACACATTTAATCTTCTGAAGTTAACCATCGGTCACGATTGTCTTGCACTAATTGATGACAAATCAGAAAATGGTAAAATTTAAACCACAAAAAATAAACTCTAGATTTGATTTCTTATATAAAGCATTCAATTTGAATATTAAATGTATTTAAAGAAAGAAAAGACAACAAGAAATGGACTTATATCTTGAAAAATTTAAACAAGTGCTGTTCAGCTGTAATCTACATAAAATCAATAATGAGGAAATCATTTCAGCCACATAAAAATCATATATCTGATGTCATAGGAACCAAACCCTATCACAAGAACTTTTTCTACATAGACTCGTGTGTTCATACAAACAAATCAAAAAAGAAAAGGAAAAATGGAAACCAAAAACATGAAGGACACTTCCAAAGAATTCTTTAAGTTTATTTTTTATTTTATTATTCACTATTCATGTACAATGTTTAATCTAGAAAAAAAAATAAAAATAATTTATTTCTTTATGTTTTATCTTATATATCCATTTAAAATTAATTCATGTCAGAATTATAATTGTTGTTATTTTGGGGGTAGAGATATTGATATCAGATTATTTTATATGTGTTTATTTTAAATGCTTTTGATTATTATTATCATTTTGGGGGTAGGTGAAATTAATATCAAGCCATTCTGTATGTGCCTTATTTTAAATGCTTTACAAACATTAAAAAAAGAGAGATATTATTATTAAGGGAAATGTTTTGAATGAATCGATCAGAAGTTGTCAAATGTTTAGTCTTATTGCTATGTTTATAAAATTGTGTGGCTGTTGAGCTAAAACATCATTATCTTATAAAAGTGCAGGGAAATAGTTTTGAAAATTTGATACACATTTCTTATTATTTATTATTATCATAAAGTTAAGGCCAGAGACAAACTGATTAATGCTTGGAAAAATTGTTGACTCATATTCCAATGCACTAACTGCAAGAATATTGTAGATATGAACGTTTCACTTGTACAAGTTGATGTTTCGACCTGTATATAATGTGAATGGACAAAGAGTCTCCACCAAGCCAGTGAAGTCGTAGCTCACTAAGATATTTATGCTATATTTATAAAGTATTTAAACACAGTGGAAGAATTTTTTCCACTTGGTTATTCTCTACACCATAAGAAGATTTCTTTATTGATGGCTAAAGGTAATAGGTATACCTAAGTCTCTTTGTATGACTAGCGATAAAAATCCTAGCATATCTCTAACTTTGTGAAAAGGTTTTCTTTTATTCGAGACACTGCCTGCCTCATGTTAATGTTTGATATTCCTTATGGGTGTATGAATATAGCTATTATAGGCATTATTTATAAATGTTTTGAATACAAGGTCGCAAACTCAATTTGATGTCAGGATGAATGCAGATAACGTATGTGCGATTGGTGTACTTGAATATTGTTTTGTTGATCTAGTTTAATTTATCCATTAAAGCCAAGAGTAATAAAGTTAATAAATGTTAAATTAAAAGTTAAATAAAACCTACAAATGTTATAAGTGTAAGCAGTGTGTATATGAAATTATCTAATAAATATTTCCACAGCCAACTGAGAACTTCGCTGGAAAGGTAATATTATTATAATATTATTAGGGTCATAAGAACATGAGTATAGAGTATGTACACTATGATGATGATTGATCTAGATACCAATTTATTTACATTAACTTAGTCCCATAACCCTTAAAGCACCTCTATTTTAAAGATTAGGGCAAAAGAATGTTTGATCAAAATGATGAAATAAAATTAGTAAATTTGTGAAGGAATGTTAATTTAAAATAGTTAAATAAAATTATTAAATTTTATTATGTGAATAATTAACTCTAAAAACAAATCAGTAATTTAAAAGCATTAAACATGGGAAGAAATCTGGTATTTGCTGTATCTAGGATAAAAATGAAAGAGAAAAAATAATATATGTGAAGGTAAATAATATTTTTTTTTATTTGATATTAACATTACTCCATGGTAATCGTGATTCCCTAATAATTAGGAAATGTATATTGATATTTTAAACCTATTGATATTATCCACTGATTTAAGGATAGCTTATGTGTTTATATATATATATATATTGTAACGTTTATTTATATACGTTGCAAATATATTGGCATTTGGTAAAAGCTAAAAAATAAAAGTAAATTTAGATTTTTTTTTGACTAATTTTTTTTTTTTAAAAAATAACGTACAATGAAAGTTAAATTTTTCTTTCGTATTTTTTTTTTACTTAACTGGAAATAAAAGTAGAATTATAGAGAACAAAACAATTCCAAAAACAAGTAAAAAGATAAGCTAAAAGAAAAATATTTTAGCTAATTAAACATGGCCGAAAAACTTGATAAAAAAAATGAGAACTTAGTAATTGAAAAATGATAAAGACTGTATAAGATTATAAACACAAAACGCCATGATATTAGCATGCGCAGAAGTCCGACAATGGGACCTCTAGTATAAAAAGGAGGGATTTGGTTGGAGGAACGTCTTGGTTTAGCTGATATTCTTTTGGTTGGTTTTGGATTAGAGAATCCAGACCACTCTACGATGAAAAAGTTATTCATACGAGAGTAGACCAGAGCTTTAGCTGACATCATTACCGATGGACACCAGAGAAGCTTACATGACTAGCCTATAGAACCAGCACCAAGATCAACTAATAATCAAAGGCCGTGAGCTCAATTCAACCCCAAAAAACTATGCATAGTTATCTACAACCTTCGTGAATTCACAAAACTTACCGGTAAGTTAAGACTACTTATTCCTGATTGTGACAAAATTAAGCATTTGCAAACAAGTCTTAAAATAATCTTGATAAAAACTTTCATTTTTTCTGTACAAGAGACTTTTGTTTATACCAGAACTTTTTAATTAATTATTTTATTTTATTGATTGTGTCATATTTGAATTAATATGTGTTCTCTCTGATTTACTTGATTAGGAATTCTCATTTTAACTTAAACATATTTTTAATCTGTTATAATAATAAAAATATTTCTAATATCAATTTTCATTTGTCCGTTATTAATAATAGTTATTATTTTTTTTTATTATTAAATCTATTAGTAGTTTAATAAGATTTAAAAATGTAATTTACCTTTGCCAATATGTTTGAATAAGCCCAGGAATAATAATCTTAAAAAAATAATTCTCGTTACGGTATGATGTAATACCGATTAGTTTAAAAGTATTTTTTTTATTTGTGAGATATTATATGACGATTTCAGCGAATTCTTAGGAATTCTGGTGCCCAGATTAAATAAATTAAAAGCTGATTTTGTCAATAGCACAATTCTCAACAATTAATAGGCCGAGTTGATCAGGAAATATAGCTATGTTTTTAGAATAGAAATATAACTCTTCTTTTTTGACATAGCTTGATCAACTCACGCACAGTTTATATTAGTGTGTAGAGGAGGTCTAGCAAAATGGAAAATGTTATAATATATATATATATCATAATACGGTTGTAAAACAGAAAAAAAGCCATGCAAGTCATCAAGCGAATGTGTATATTCTGTATTGAATTGTAGTATGTCAATAAAATTTGTTGTTTTAAATAAAATTTGTGTATGTCTCAATGTTTTTGTGGGTTATTTATATATAGACATCTCAAATCCAATCATACATCTATATATTATTATTAATATTTGAATCATTATTTTCGTAAATATGCGGTAAAATTTATTTAAAATGGTTAATTTTCCAAGCTTATGGGGCATGGAAATACCCAAGATTACCAAATAATTTAATATAGTTGAAATATAAATTGTGAATAAGGTTAGTTATTGAGTGATTGTGGATGCAGGGGGTGGTCAGAAAATCCTTTCTCCATCCATTGTATTCAAACACCTCTCTAGATGCACCTCTTTATAATTTGGTTATAATTGTGAATATGTTCATAAAGTCTTTCTAAAAGATTTAATAAGCTTAAATTATTCCAAGCTTTAATGGAAATAGATATTAAACTACATTAAAGACAATCAAGATCACCTTGGGGGTGA
Source organism: Epiperipatus broadwayi (assembly GCA_028023455.1). Taxonomy (NCBI): domain Eukaryota; kingdom Metazoa; phylum Onychophora; class Udeonychophora; order Euonychophora; family Peripatidae; genus Epiperipatus; species Epiperipatus broadwayi. The sequence goes on from JAQFVV010006334.1 coordinate 90,624, forward strand.
TTATGAGAGGAGGGCCTATCGTTAATAATCTATCACAGCTTATTCAATGTCCACACCTAATTGTTCTAAAAAAACCCTGAGAAGAGATTATAATGGGAGAAATGAGCTAGCAGAATGTAAAATTTAATAGTAAAATAGATAATAGTGTAATAGACCTATGGATGTGAAGTTGATGGAGGGGTGGATCAGGAGAGTGGAGATGGATATATAACTTTGTAATTGAAACATAATTTTAATTGTAGCTTTAATGATGGTGAATGGTGGTGTGCTGAGAATAACCAAGAATTTCCAAAGATATTAATATTATTGATGTTAATGCATTCTCAGTGTTCTCTTAATTGATTGATTATTTATTATTTATTAACCCATTCATTAAATATTATTACTGAAAGTTATTGATGTGAGATTTAATCTTTATATTTTATTAAAGATGCAATTTGGCACCCTGGCAATTAAGATTATAGATGTTCTGGACCATCAACATCATCCCAGTAGGCTTTAGAAATAATGTTAGCTGGGAATGATGAAGCATCCATCAATCCATCCTGAAAATGTTACAATTGGCATGCGACTGAACTGCAAGTGTTTAAATGCCATATAGATTTGAATAAAGTTATAATTAGCTTAAACTGTCTGATAATATATGTTATGTGTAAACTCTCCCAATCGCTTTAGTTATATTTGAAAGACAATGTGGATGACCGATCGAAAGATTACAAAATATGTTTTATATCAATTTGACAAGTTATACAAATTAACCAAGTAAAAAATATTTTCATTTAGTAATTAAGTAAAGAATCATTCTCATTTAGTTAGATACAATGTGGAAGCTCCATAATTTTAATTTGTTATTGTATATATATATATATATATATATATATATATATATATATATGTGTGTGTGTGTGTGTGTATGTGTGTGAGGAAGCTGTAACACAAAACTGTTTATTAGTGTTAAAATCAAATTATTAGTTATAAATCTTTAATTTGCTAAAATGAAAATATATAAATTTATTCACTATTTAGCTAAAAACTCACTTATAATTTCAATTCTAGATGTGACCAGAATACATATATAACAGAATGTTTACACAATTTAAATCTGTTTTAATAATAATATAAATACTGATTCCTATCGTGTGATGGCATTGTTTTTCACACAACACACATCAATATACCATTTTAGTGGCCTAACTTACTGGTTAACATTACAACAGTGTTGTTTAGAGCCATAATCTAGAGGGTGATGTATCTATGATTATGTAACAAAATATTACACCTATTGACTTGTGACAGTATTCCTCATGTGAGTCCAATTTAACTTTCGCTATGGTCTGATTTGATGGTGGCCATATTTGAAGAATGCAAAACTATCAAAAAATTCATTGTGAAAAAATATTGAGAAAACGTAGTGGATTTACTATTACATATTAAGAATAGTCAGGCCATCACACACACTTCTCTATGATTTTGAACTGCACACAATCTGAAAAGGCTAGGGTTTTCAGCAGAGTTATGCTGAGTTCATGCAAAAATCCATGTTTATGTGTGAATCCATGCGAGAACAGTAAAATGTCAGTGTGGCAAGTGTTCAAAATTGGTTGAAGGGGAGTGAAATGCTGGTCACATAAGTTGAAGCTGTTGTGTTTTTCCAGAAAGAGAACAAACATCCTGCCAGATGTGAAGCTATGCATTTCTGGGAGGAGCATGATTTTAGTCAACTACAGGATCTGGGAAATTTTGTTGCAACTTCTGCAAGTGTACCAGTGGTCTATGTAAGGGAAGTTGGCTGGATGGCTCCAAAATCCCATTACTTACAGCTTTGAAGCTCATTTCCTATTGGAGTCAAACAAACCATAACTCCTTGTCCCCCTAAAAAAGTTTTTTTGAAAATGAACTGTTTAATTAGGCTTTTTGAAAAAGGCAAAAAATAAAGGACGAACTCTTCACTATCATATAAAGGTTTTGGTAGCATAAATATTTAAAAAAAACACCTCATAATAAAAAAAATAAAAGACGATAATTCAAAATCAAACCAACTACCCTCCACCCTCTAAAAACCAACTGTTGGTTTATTAAAAATGAATTGATTAATAAGACTTTCCAACAAAAAAGCTCAAAATTGATAAAAAGGTGATAATTTAAAAGCAAACTAACCCCCACTCCAATAATTCATCTATTTTGTTAACCTATCTCTGTATATGTATTCTATATTTGAACACATTTAAAATTAATATGTGCTTTTTCCAGTACATTGGCAAAAGATACTAAAAGATGATAATTAAAATTCAAACCAACACCCTCTAAAAACCAACTGTTGGTTTATTAAATAAACTGAATTGTTTAAGGCTCTAAAAAGAAGCTCAAAATCCAAAAAAGGTGATAATTTCAAAGCAAACCAACCCACCCTCTGCCATCTAAAAACAAATTGGTGTATGTTTATTAAAAACACACAAAAAATGTACGAGTTTTATGTATAGAAAGGGGTTACATTTTTTTTTACTGTAGTATTATGTAAAAAAAACAAATAATTCACAATCAAAAAAAAAAAAAGCTCAAAATCAAAAAATGTCAATAATTTAAAAGCAACCCCCCTCTACATCATATAAAACAAACAATAACACATTTTAAAATAAGTCTAAAATAAATTTTAAGACAAAGCAAAATCACTCAACCTGCATTATTTTACTATTCATTAAAATTTGCTTTTGTCTTTTCTAAAATATTAACACAGAATTGTAAAAGTAAACATATGATTTGTGCTAATGATGCATACACACATAAAGCTGAATTTTTCTAAATTCTTTATAGATTACAATGATACAAAAGTGAAAAAGGCTTGCTTTATTGCTAGGGACAATCATACCATTAACAGAAAAGACACAAGCTACAATAGATCCAAGAAATGGAATACATAAAATCATTTGCATAAATTTTCTTTGCAGTTAACCACTTTTTTGAGTTACAATATGGCTATAATTATGAGTGCTGTGTCCCTTGAATGTGCCCAGCCACAATTATACATATTTATTTTGTATTTTTGTATTATTGTAATATATAAAATTTTTAAAAAAAGTCAGCTTTGTGTGTGTATGCATTATTAATGCAAATTATATTTCTATAGTATCTAACTGCAAACTTTAAACATTTCACTTGTTTCAATTTTGAAAGTAAAAAAAAAACTATGTTAAATTTCAAGATCTAAAATGTAAAACTGTAAAGAAGTTAATGGATTTTGCAGAGGGGGATCAAAGTATAAAAACATCAAAATTTTAGCATTAAAAGTTCACTCTTTTAATAAATTAAATACTTGCTGAAGGAAACTATGCCCATTTTAAAAATGGAAATGAAAGGCTAGAAGGTCACCACACTTGCTATCTTTCTTTGGAAGACTGGTCTATTAGAATGGAGGAGTTCAAGATTAACAGTCTGCCAATATGACATCAGAGAACAACCTGCTTAGAGAAGTAACAGTGCCATTACATGCTGGATGACACAGCCAGAAGAAGATTGGTAATATTTATTCCAGCAGAGCTTTTTAATAAATCAAAAACTAAATTACTCCTAAAGATTCTCAAGCTAGCTATATTATTGAACATTCATAAATTGTAACTTCTAAATGTTTTCTTTGTAAATTAAAATAAACGATGTGATATAAATTTAATGATGCAACTTTTAAATTAATAATAATAACTGTCGCAATCTTGCCTATTAAATGAATAATTATATTTTAATAATTCTAAATATAATAACTATATCCAGTTATTATATCTATATACTTTTATAATCTGGAGTCATGCCTATTCTCTTTTTTTATTATTTTGTTTATTTCATTGATATTTCTGGTATGACATAATCCTAAATGGAGATTAATATTATTAGTAATTTTAAAAAGATGATTAGAAACTCTCCTGTAATTGATTTATTTTGCTTTTTAACAAACATAAATTTCTGTTTTGAAGCCTATTCTTATTATATGAATATTTAGTTAAGTTACTATATCTTAGCTTATTGTTAAAGTTTGCATGTTAATGAGTTATGAATAGTTAAATAATTGCAAGAATGATATTACAAAGGAATATTATAAATAAATAATTAAACCTCAAATATGCTTTTCCTCCCTTATTTTATTATACAAATTATCCAGATTTAGTTTTTAAACTTTAATGAAATCCTTCTTAGCATATTTTAAGTAAGCTAATTTACAAACTGGAATAAGGTAGTTTTGCAGAATAAAACTAAAGCATTTTGTGCATTACGTTCATTATAATACTAATATTATTTTAGTAAGCATTACAAATGTGTTCTTATAAAGAAAAACCATGCAATATGTCTTGCTATGTTTTTTTGTACACTATCCCATTATTTTAGTTTGGACAGCCCCTCCAGAACTGAAATATGAGGGTTGAGAGACAAATTTATAAAGCTTCTCCAATCTCTGAACTAAGATTCACATTCTAATAGCAAGTTGTATGGTCTAAAGGAACCAAGTACTTGATACTGTATCCCATGACTGATTACACATTTGTCCCATAAACATTATTTGGTAATTTAGCACTGTCGTGTCCGAAGCTCTGTTCCAACCACCAGTTTGTCACTAGAAGTTTATTTTTAATTATGAGCATGTGAGGAAAACAATGTTGTATCAATGTATAATTTGATTAGTATTCAATTTTTAAGATACTAGATATTGGTAAAACCATAGTGCAGTGTTCTTTATTACAATTTCATTTTTTTTAACCAAAAGCAACATTTCAACTTTTCAATATATATATATATATATATATATATATATATATATATATATATATATATATATATATATATATATATATATATATATATATATAGTGTACGAAACATTTCATGTTTGTTCTCAATATTAATAAAAAAAAGTAAATCACTCTACGTTATTAGATAATAAATCATAGCCCTGGAGTAAAGCCAACATTCAATACAAATCAAATAAAATGAAATTGAACAAAACAATAATTATTACAACACAATGGTCCAAAAACTAATATCTTGACATTTTTAAAAACAAGAACAATGTAAATATGTGAAAGGCATGAATTCTTGCATAAATCATCTATAATTCTGAAATTAACACAATTCATTTACATATGATCAGCATAAATTTTAATACTTTTTTTAATAATGTAACTTCAGTAAATAAAATCTTTATAGATATAATAAACACCTCCATACTTTTTTTTTAATTCACACAAATAAAGACACAATAAAAGACAAATGACCCCCAAGATACAAAAATCAGATATATTAATCTTTAACTGAGATTTAAAGTTTATATCTGTGCTAGAGGTAATCTCTAGTTTCAAAAATGATTAGAAATAATCATTATTGTATTCACCTGAAATGGATAACATCAAAGTTGTGAGTGGATGGAGTTTGGCAATGGTAAATGAAAATGTATTAATAAATAAAATCTTCTGATTTTTTCGGTATGGAGGATAATAATAAAAGATAACTTTAAAAATACATATTATAGACAATGGTTTTTGTATTTGACTCTTGTGATCATTTATGTTTTTGGCATGAACATAGCATTCTCTAAAATAATTTTAAATTTATTATTAATTAAAATTAGGTATATTAATACTATAAATCACATATTTGATGTTAAAGTCAATATCAGTATATGTTTGATTTGATTGTGCATATATATTGTAACCTTTTATTTTACTGTAAAATATAAACATTGAAAGAACTGATTTTAAAATTTCTCTGTCTTCTTCTTGGCGATTTGATTGCCTTGGTTTGCATTTTGAACAGACTATTTACTTGCATTCAAAATTATTTATTGGTTAAAATACGTAGTATTTTGCCTTGCTTATTGTGTGTAATATTTTAATGTATATAAAATTGCTTTTTTCCATTCATTGATTTAGGTCAAATATGTTTAACCTGTAAGAAATCAACAGCATACATCAAGTTTAATAAAGTATGATTAAAAATAATAACAATCTTTACTATTCAAAATAATCCTTGATATTATTTTCATTTAATTCAAAAAACCATTTATTCAACTATTTTTAATCATAAGTTAGAATATGATAAACACGTGTGTTTCAGAGTGACATAACATTCTTTTTTTATTATTAAGAGAAAAAATGGTGTAAGAATAACATGTAAGTAAAACTATGCATATTTTAAAAATAATTGATAAGCAAATGGATTAACCAAGAATTCTCATATGAATTTAAATATAAAATGGTGATATTTAATAACAGTATGAGTTGCTTAATTTAAAACGTCTGTTCAAGTCAGCTGTCCACAGAATCAAATCGCTAATAATTTGTTCAATTTCTATATGTGAAATATGTCAGAAATGTTTAACTTTAAAAGTAGAATTAATAGCAGAAAGTTAGTATGTTTTGGATTACTTTATTGCATGCAAACTGGCAACATTAAATAAATATTTTAATTGCAGATGTTTTTTGTACATGAAAACTTTACTTTTTTTAAAAAAAGAAGTAATTTAAAATCAAATTTAAATTTTAAATTTTATTGAAACATTACTTTAATGTTTCTGTGTATCAGTTATATAATAAAGAATTGAGTATATTATCTGAACAACGTACAGTAATATATTTACTATTTAATTTGTTTACTACTTGAATAATGATAACGGTCCTTAAACAATTAACTAAAACTACATTCTGATTTCTATTGCCAATGTTGATTTATTAAATTATTTTGTTCTGATTATTATTCCTAGATTTAAATGTGGATAGATAAATTAATATTGCTTAGATAATATAAATTTGGAACAATGCTAGATTAAATGTAAAATTGAATAACTTATGAAGAACATTTTTATTTAAACTGTACATGTCATGCTTTTGGAATTAATCTCATATTCATAGAGCCCACATAAAATTCATTAATTTAAAAGTACTCATAATAATTAGAACAAATGGATATAATTACATCTATGGAATTCGGCTATAATTTATAATTATTACTTTGTGTAATGTATATTTATTGTTCAAGACATTTTATATTAATTTGATGGATAATATTTAAAATGCCAAAAATGTTGTACACTTTTATTTATGTATTTGAATAAGAATGGATTAATTTTAATTTTATTGATATGTGAATGTAGATGTGAGGTTCATGATTTATTCTTTTACTATGTTAAATTAAATTTATGGGATTGAATAAAATATTTATTTAAGGAATAGTGCCTGTGAAAAGCTTGAAATTTACTAATAAATTTATGGTGTGTGTCAACCTGTTATGAAGTGTTTTATGAGTCTATCCAGGATTTTGTTTCTCTACTCATATCACTTGTATTACATTATTACTATGTTTATGTTTTAAGCAAGATTAATCAGTATATTAGTTGTGCTTATTATTGAAACACATCTCATTATGTATGAACCCACATGTGCTAAATTTCTGGTGTTTTTATGAATTGTCAGAATAACTGAGGATAATGATATAGCACTTTAAATATGAAGTAAATACTAATATTGCTTTACAATGTTAAATGGCATTAGTCTGTGCTGGTCGTTAATCTGAGGATTAATTATTTGCTACTTTCTGTATTTTTACAACTCATTATTGCACTGGTGGTTAATCCACATAATTGTGTAATTATATTTGTTGCTTCATGATAGTGTACAAATCCACAGGGCATCAGTGTTGTATCATTCCTATGTATAGATGAATGCATCCACAGGAATATCATTTTACTTCATAAATGTAAGTTTGGGCAGAGTATTTTGTATTATTATTTCTAAAATCATCTTCTTCCATCTATAGGTATAACTTATAACTTCAATCATAAAGTGTAGTAGGGCATCTTATCTAAATTATCCTCATAATGTATTACCTGCTTGTTAATTAATATTTTATCTGAACTGAAGTTTGAATTTTCATTTTGGTTTAGCATTACATTATAGCTAATTCCTGTAAATATAATATTATTTATTATATTATTATAGGTTTATAGTATAGGTTTATTGCTTCTGGAACTGACATATTAGGTATTTCATTATTTGATGTCGAATTTCCGTATATTTTCTCCGAGGCCAAAATTAGATCAAATTATAATAAAATTTATGATTGGGGATTTATAAAACTGTGCCTATGATATATATATATATATATATATATATATATATATATATATATATATATATATATATATATATATATATATATATATATATATATTGAAGTAAACAAATGGAATGATATTTTATTTATTTTATTTATTTATTTGTTTACTTATGTATCTATTTTTTATATTAAAGATCTTATATTAATTATATGTTAATCATAAAATTATAAATAAATATTAATTTATAATTAAATTTACCGTGACATTGCTATTTGTCATTCATAAAACCAGAAATTCTATATCTTGAATAAAGCATGCATGGGAGTACATACTGTTGTCAGTATGATATTAGACTCTTAGTAATATTCTGAGAAAATATTTGAATGCTTTTGTCCTTGGTAATTTATGATGTGTAAGGTACAATAAAATGCCATTTACCTTTTCCATTACTTTAGCTTTGCGTTGTCGATTCTAGTACATGATACAAAATTGATTGATTTATAAACTTATAAACAGATTTACCTAATAATGCTATGATTAAATTTATTTTAATGCTATAATTCTAATTTATCAAACATAACAAGAGTCTCACTGCTATTTAATAAATTATAAATTTAAGTTTACGTGGAAAAAACCCAAGTTTTCCATGCTTATTATTATTGCAAAGCTCATATCTAGAGTAAAATTTGTACCAAAACCATACATGTCATCCTGAAAGAGTAATCATTAATATTTTCACAAAATTATACCAGCTTGTCTATGGTCAGCCATAAGGTCTCATGCAGTAAAAAAATCACAGATTAAAGTTTTGAAGGATAATATAATTACATACTTATAATTTGTCTATTGTACTTTCACATAATGCTATGATGGGTCTTCATGGTGTACCCTGGCTATGACCTGCTCTCATGAAGATCATATATTAAGCTACCCACATTAAGTTAATTAAAGTGCTATGCTTGAAACAGTATTAAATGTTTTCCCAAAACTAATTTTTACACTATTTACCAAATATCAAATTGTTATTTTTTCTTTTTTTTTTTACATTAAGTTGTGATATATAAGTAGTTAACCGAAACTATTATGTAATATCTAAGTCTAATTAGCATAAGAATTAAATAGGGAATACAACTTGGAAGATTTTAAAAACAGATTTAATAATTACTAATATTATTAAGATTTGATGCTTGCATCCAACACAATAGCTTTAAATATTGCCTTAAATGTAAATAAGTAAAAAAATCAAATAAGAACAAAGAAGAAAAGTATACTTTACAATTAAAATATCTATCTATCTTGTTAAATAATGCACACATACACAATACTTACAGTAATTTTTACATTTTAGAAAGTTCTTCATTAAATAATATTAACTGAACAAGATATATTACCTGTATTTATCACAGTCAGTTTACTTTTTCATATTTTTTATTTTTTTAAAATTTTATAGGGTTTTTCCTTAGTTCCTTCTTGGTGTTGCATTTGATAAAGTATTCGGTATTATTTTCAGTTGAGAATAAGGCTATTGTGAGATAATTAGCAGATGAACATAACTTATATTTAGTTCATAGGTCAATATTCAGAAACCAATAAGGGATAGATATATTTAACTGATCAGAACAATATTTCCCTAGTGATCAGTACATAAAGTCACCAACAATGATGACTCATGTACCAGATGCTTTTTGCCAATTATGTAGAATATCAACTTGTGTTTTAAGGCTTATATAATTGTGGTATATGAGACTGGATTTTTCAGAGTTTGATATCAGCTATTTTGCATGTTATTAGTTTCTTAGTTTAGTAGGGTTATTAAATATTTGTTTAACTCAGTCTTATATATGTTATTTCATCTACTACCATTGCTTTTCAATAAGCATTATGCCATTTCATTTTAGTTTTAAGCACTATTTTACAAGTTAAATTAAAATTTTAATTTTCAATTGTAATTATGTCCAGGCCACCATCTGCTACTTTCATTTTTAGTTTTTTTAATTTAGTAATATTGCTTATCACCTTTTTTTTAAATTTCTTATTATAAGATAATTTAAAAATAAAATTCATATTTAAAATTTTTTATATATCCCAAAAATATGCAGAATATGAAATACACTTGTATATAACAATAAAATGCATACTTTACATTTAAAGTTTATTTATTATCATATTTTCTTTAAATTGTTCTTTTGTCTTAGTTTGACATATTTTTGTCAAAATCACTCATTATATAACAATTTGATCTACCAGCATTTCTCCTGTTTAATTTTATTACAACTTTAGTCAATTGCAGGGATAGAAATACAAACATTAATATCAGTAATCAATAAAATCTATTTTCTTATTTAAAAAAAGGTTTTAGTCCAATGCAATATATAAGTGCTAACAGTCATTATGCAGCTATATATATTGCACCAGTATGATTTTTTTTACTCTGATCTGCACCAAGCATGAAGTGACATATGTTATTAAGTTAAAGGTTGATAATAATTCACTCAAAATATTATTGGTAAAAATAAAAAATATTTTCAAATATAATTATTAGAGGAATATGATCCAACCAATACTAGGTCAATCAAAACCCTCAAACTGTCTCACTATTGTCCTATTGTCTAAACATTGGTCATTGTTTTTCTGTCTTTGTATACCTTTGAATGTACTGAACTGCTATGATCCAACTTTATGTGCCACTCCAGTAAAGAAACCAATTATTTATCCCCTTTTTTATTTTCCAAGAGAGTGTGCAAATATCAATGACCACTATCATATATATTTGTTGTCTTAATAAATTTAGATGTAACAGTGAAACAAATTTAACTCCCTGTTAAAGCCATCCCAACAACTAGCTCATTATATTGTTTATTTTTTTTATTTCAGGTCAATAAGTGGTTCAGTTCTTTGGATCTACACTCTTAATAATAATTATACTACAAATATGTAATGTACCCAAATACAGTAAATAGTTAAAATATGAAATATAGTATTATTATTTTTTATTTCTCTCCACCAAATACATATGTACATGATATTATTTTAGGGAATGGAAAATTTATATTTACACCTTCTGCTATATAGATTTTCCCATTTCAAAAGTATTGATGTTAGTTTACAAAATATGATATTGATTGATACAGCTAAAGATGTATTTAAAGAAAACAAGCACATATATAAAAAAATTAACATTTTTTTTTAAAAAAATAAGTTTGAATATGTCTATAAGTGCTTTAAATGATGTTTATTCAAAAAAAATTATCATTTTAAAAAATATATTTAAAAATGATTGCATAATGGTTGTGGTCTAAACTCCCCTATACAAAAGAAAAATAATACTGAGATTTACATGTGTGTCTACCATTTATTCATTTAGTTTGTAAATCTTAATATTATGAGCATATCAATATTTTTGTCCTAAAATTATATTTTTTATATGACAACATATATGTCTCTTTACTTTGGACACATAATCATGATGCATAAAGAATACAGACATAAGACACTCAACATGAGGTGTTGCTATAGTGATTTAAGGGATTATAAAATAGAATGATCCTGCACATAGTGGACCTAAGTTAGACATACATGGTATGTACCATCTAATGTTATATATATTCCAAAAGTTTAAATAAGAATACTAATGATTATAATATACAAATAAGCAAAAGTAAAATGTATTTATAGAAACATAAAATTAATATTATAAAATATACACTCATCTTAGCTTCTGAATTCCATTCAAGTTCAACTACAAAAATGACCATATAACCACTCAACAGGGTGTATATGTCTGCTTTTCACCAAATTCACATTGTAGAGTCCTCCTTCAATCAAAGTATGCTGGCTTCTTCTAAATCATTTCTGAGTGTCAGGATTGAATGAGCAGGTGTACTGCTGCAAGTAGTCTACTCCATGATTATCCAGTAAGCTTGAAAAATATTAAGGTCATCTCGATCTGGTATCTATTCTAGAGTACTTGGTTATAATTTTCAAATATATATATATATATATATATATATATATATATATATATATATATATATATATATATGTCTCACAGCAGATTTTACCATAGAAATTTGGCTTTTTTATAATCTCATTCAGATTGCAAATTATGAACCATAAGATAGTCAATTACAGCTTTAAAGTTCCTAATATGACCTCCCAAGATTGGGTGATGATTTGTCGATTATTTAAGCAATCTGTGAAACTTTTGCTTTATTGATAGTAATGGTGTCATTATAACCAAAAAATGGTTATTCTTTTTTTTTTGATTTCAACAACTTTTACTAAAATTTCTCTAACAGCAACATGTGTATGAATGATTAAATTTTAAATATTATTTCATCTTTCTTTTGCTCTCAAGTGGTGATTACAGGAACAAAATTTAATAATGACTGACCTTTTAGCAGAACACAAAGTCAGACTAATTGGACAAGCAATAATCAAACTGACTTCTTTGCACCTGATAGGTAAAACACATGGTCCACCCATCAGCCCAATTTCAATATCCCCCTATGAGCTATTGCATCAGCCAACAACTTATTAATTATACTTTATATACATTTTTTTTTAAATTTTTATGTTTTAAAGTACACTTTTTCTAATTTTAGAAATTTTAGTTTCAATCTTGGGCTAATTAGACCACCTTTTATGTGCTCATTTTCTAAATAAAAACAACTTTTGATTTTATCTTTAAAACAATACAAAAATTATCTTAATACAAAAATATTTGTCTTTTCTCTCTTATTTTAAAAACAAATTACAATGTCTAAAAGCTTTACATAAACCAATATCAATTAATTACAGGCCTACAACTATAATGGATAGAAAAATTTAAATTTCTTTCTATAAAAAAATACATACACTTATGTATATGTATATTGGAACATTTACAATTAATAATATAATATGGGTTGATTTCTATTCCCTGGTGTTAGCCGTAAGATGGTGTTGATGCTAACCAAAAACATATACATATAACGATTCCAGGCCTGTAATTGATTTTATATAAAAATATTTGATTTAGATTTCTAATAAATATTCTAGTAACTAATACTATATCATGTTAGTATTTCATTTTTGTAAATGTTTATTAATCATATTGGTTTTTTTTTTTTAGTTTTTGTGTGTGTGTCTTTAAAGTTATGATGGTTTTTCTAATTTTTTTTAGTTTATGTGTGTCTTTTTAAAGTTACGACATTTTTTAAAGAGTAAATAAATAATTTTATTAAAAATCAACACGTAATTATATAGATATAAAAAGTAATGTAATTTATATACTACAATTTATAATTGATACCTGACTACTATTAGTAAATAATATTACTATTTAAAAAAAAAATTAGAAAGTCACATTAAATTTAACAATGATACCCGAATAATTTATGTTTTTTTTTGGACAGTAATTAATCATAAAATGGGTAGTTTTGTTGGTGCGTATCTGTCAAAAGTTACAAAATTTTTTTAATCGAAAATAAGAAGCAAATATAATTTTTTTAAAATTCAATTTACACAAAATTGCTACATTCATGCTAAATTTCAAATAATACCCAACTAATTTGCTCTTTCTTTTTTGTGTATGTTTTTGGATAGTAATTAATCAGAAAGTGGATTCTTTGTGTGTGTATATATAAAAAGTACCGTTCTTGAAATACTACATTTCAAAATGATACCTGACTATGTTGCAATTTTTTTTTTTTGGAGAGTAATGAATCAGAAAGTGGATTGTTTTTATTAGCATGTAGATTTTATCAAAAACTGTAATATTATTGAAATACTAAATTTAAAAATGAAACCCACGAATAACTTTTTATTGGGGTATTGACAGTAATTAATCAGAAAGTGGGTTTTATTTTCTTTGCATGTATATATAAAAAGTTACGATTTTTTTTTTTCAATCGAAAATAATACGTAAATCTGCATGATTCCATTTAACCACAACATTGAAAAAATTCACACTACAATTTTAAAATGATATCCATCAACTGATTTGCTTTATTTTTGGGACAGTAATTAATCAGAAAGTGGGTTCTTTTTGTTAATGTGTAAATCTAAAAAGGACCGCCATTGAAAGACTCAATTGAAAAATGATACCCGACTAATTTGCTTTCTTTTTTTGGGACAGTAATGAATCAGAAAGTGGGTTCTTTTTGTTAGTATGTCTATATAAAAAAATACCGTTATTTAAATACTTAATTTAAAAATAATATCCAACTAATTTGCATTTCTTTTGACAGTAATTAATCAAAAAGTGGGTTTCTTTTTTTGTAAATCTTGTGTATATATAAAAATACCATAATTCAAATACATTTAAAAATCAAACCCCCATTAATTTGCTTTCTTTCTTTTTGGACAGTAATTAATCAGGAACTGGGTTGTTTTGTTTTTTTTAGTATGTAGATATAAAAACTAATCTTATTTTAAAATAATGAATATAAAAAAAAATAATACCTGACTAATTTTCTTTTTTGGACAAGTAAATTACTAATAATTAGACACTGGGTTGTTTTTGTTTGTGCGTATATATAGCAAAAGTAACTCGTCATGGATAAATTCTCATGATAACATTACTTTTCACATGATCCTCAAAATTTTTGCAATTCCACACACTTAAAAGCAATTTTTCAGGGTCACCCATTCATAATGGAATCTTCAGGACATTATTAATAAACTTACAACAGTAAAGTAAGTTACAACACATTAAAAAAATATATGTCTAATCAAATTTTAAAAAACTATGACTTGAATCAAATACACAAACTCTCATATGAAACTATAGAGAAAATAGATAATCTACTATTACAATAAAATGATTAACAAAATCAACTATGGCAGCAAACAAAGGCATTTCTCTTTGCTTTTAGCATATAAAAAAGCCATAACTGACAGCCGTTGGGAAGTCTTTCTGTGTTTTATCACAGAAAGAAGTCTCATTGTGTTGGCTTCTGTCACCGCCATCCAACATAACATGATGACTCTTTTTTGCATTTATGATGTAGAAAATTTCCTCTTTTGTTGGGTGAATGCTGGTGAAATGGTATATTTCTAGGAATTGACCTAGAAATAGTGATATCTCATGGGTAACACCAGGGAATACAAAACAACCATAATATGTTTTCTCATTATTATTTTCTGTTCTTTTATAAACAATAAAAACAAAAATCTTACAAACTCATAAATAATAATGAAACACAACTATACAGCTTTCTTGTGCATATAAAAGTTTATTAATAATTTTAATATATCCACTTGTTGTGTTGGTGTAAATAGGAATATAGTATAAACCAACCCCAATTATTTATGCAACATATGTAAATATCTATAATATATACCCCATTACAATCTGTTTGAGGTATACAAAAAACATAACAGTTTAATATTAGAAAGATTAGCTGTGCTGAATCCTCAGCAACAGCCATTTTGTGTGAAAACATTGCATATGGTCAAACATATTACCCTCTTCCCTGATGAGACTGTTATAATAAGATCACTCTTTTTAATGTATTACTTAACTATTTACATTTACAGGAATATTAGTTTTGATTAGGTGCCCTATTACTATAGGAATTGAAAGACTGTGCATTATATTTGCCATTGATGCCTTGTTCTGTTTTCACCCAAATAGTGTTATCCCCACAATAGGCCACAATCTCCAAAGGACCTTTGTATAGATTGCAAACCTTCTTGAATTGGAATTTCACTGTGATACTCACATGAGGTGTCCTAACCATGACCATATCTCTTACCTGGAATCTATGTTTTGGGGTTCCTTTCCATTTTTCATAATAAGGCTCACTTGTGGCATTTGGGTTCAGGCCATGTTCCCCTTTCAGTTGCCCAGAAAATTAACTTTAAATACTTTAGGGATGTGTTTCTCAAAATGTAATTGCATTGGGTAGAATCCTGTGGATTCACTGAAAGAAAAGTTGATATATTTGTGTCTGAGGCAGTTGTTTAACCCACCTGTTGTGGTTTGTTGGTAAATAAGAAAACAATCTACTCAATTCACACATAACTCATTTGCAGGGATTACTTTGAGGTTATGGATCGACATTAACAGATGCTTGACACCCCATTTGATCTCCCACTGATTTCATTCCTCAGACACAAAAGGAGTCCCCATGATCCAATAGTGTAGCTTTTGGTTTACATACCTTTGGGAAATGCAAGGTGTCTAATACTTTGGGAGCTTTCTGAGTTGTATTATGAGACAAAGGGTAAGTAGCCACCCACTTTGAAAACAAATTCATAAGTGACCAATACATATTTTTTGTTAAAAAGTGGCAAATGGTCATAAAAATCTATAGCCATCAGTTTATTTGGTTTGTCTGGTATAACAGAATTCATAAAAGTAATGTATGCTTGATTATATGCTAACAAATTTCATATTCATTAAATACATTGATTACATTCCAGTGCATTCCTGGACAATAAAACCAGTTTTTAGGCAATATTCACTTTTAGGAGTCTCATAATGACCATACAACCAGTGTATGGAGTCAATGAAAAGATGTCTCATCATGGGAGGTATCATTCCCTTACAATCATCTCTGCCTTTCTGGATTCAGTAAAATAATACTTCTTTCTTGACCTGATACCTGTTCCTCTTTTCATCAGGAACTCTACCCCCCCTCCTGAAATTTCTTTTGGCACTTTGTCAAAATGAAGTTCAGCTGGCTATTTTCTCACTGCTTCTTAACCAGTTGATTCAGTTTTTTTTCCATAGCTTTGTCCTTTTCCCCTGCCTGACTTGATATGTGTGCCTGGTTTGCATAGGTACTGGATGATGACTGCAAATGTCACCAACCATGTTTTCTGTCCCTTTACAATATCTCACAGTGTAATTGAATTTCTGAAGAAACAAACTTCACCAGACCAATCTGCTGTTAGTGAGATACTATGGTGGATAAATTCCATTCTTATGATAAGGAATCAACACTATTTGATAGTAACATGAGGTGAAACCTCTGAAATGCGCATATGATTGCGAGAGCCACTTTTTCATTGAATGTATAATTAAAGTTCTGGTTCCATTAATAGGTGGATCATGGAATATAACACTCCTACTACCCATCTGGTTAAATTTGGGACAGAGTGACTCCAGCCTATACCCACTGCTGTTCATCTGGATCAGGAAAGGCTTGTTGAAATCCAGGTAGGAGAACACCAATTGTTTTATGAAACTCCTTTTTACTTGGTTGAAAGCCTCTACCTGTTTGGTGGTCCACTTCCATCAGACTTCATTTCTGAGCAATTTAAGTAATGGTTCGATTTGGCCCACAAAAATTCTCATAAAATCTGTTATAAAATTTACAGAGTCCCAATAATTAGCAGATCTGCTTCTTTGTTTGGGATCTAGGGATGGTAGTAATAATGGTTACCTTATCTGGGTGATCAGAAGCTAATTTACTTTTTTTAGATTGCTCATTATATTCTTGCTTTACATTCTCTGAAAAACTAATTCCAATTGCTGAAGATGTTCTTCCATGGATTTGAGGCTATGACTACATTGTCCACATACATGGTAATTATCTTCTTGATGTCAAAGAATAGGATCCAGTCTAGGCACTTGCAACAGCACCACATCACTCCAAAAGGTATATGGTTGGATATATATGAATACCCCGATAGTTGTGGGCTGTGTACTGGTGGTCCTTAGGGTGCAGTTCTATCTATCAGTAACTTGAAGTTAAATCAAACATGATAAAGATAATTTTACCTTTGAATTCTTGTAGAGAGATTATTCAGTCAGGTATGGTCAGCATGTTGAGTTATCAGGGGTCCAAACATAACCTTGTTGACCTGTCCTCTTTTTAAAAACTACTAAGGGGTTGCAATGTGGTGATAAATATTTACTAATTGTGCCCCCTTCCAACATTTACACCAATTGTTTTTTCACTTCTTTTTTAAATTGGTTAGGGATTGGGTATAATTGCATTTGAAATGGTTCCCTGGGCTTCAGTCTAATCCTTTGTTTGTATCCTCTGATTTTCACAGGGTTATGAGAAAAAATCATGTGGTTGGTTTGAAATATGGATTTGAGCCTTTTGCCAGCCTCGTAAGAAGCTATATTCACCTCATTCATTTTTTTCTTTAATCATATTTAGGATGAATTGGATTATGCAACAAGTTTCTCCCCACTTAGGTAACTGATGGGGCAAGAATTGAATATCACACCTCTGATAACTCACTAGTGACTTTTTGTAATTGAGGGTACATTTGTTTTTATATAAAAATCTGAGCCCAGTATGACCTCATAAATAAGAATACTCATGATCAAAAATAGATGAAAGATCACCTTCCCATCTATATTCAACTCCAACCACATTTGTTTAGCCACAAGTTTTACTTTTTGATTATTTAGGAGGGTTATTTGCATAGAATTTAAGTGTAAAGTTTCTATCTGAGGGTTCAACAATAGGAGTCTCTGGTATAACTTCTCTGCTCTTACGAATATCTGACTACCAGAGTCCAACATCACTACAACCTCAATCCCCTCAATTCCTAATTGTATTTTGGGACAACTCTGCATATACTCTATCTTCCTGAGAACAGACAAGGCTTGACATTTCTTGCCAGAGAACTGTTTAAAGAACCCACCCTTTGCACTTCAATTCTCTGCATTGCCTTGAATAATCTCTTGCATCTTCACCACTGAATCCTCTTGTCATTTCTCATCTACAGTATTTATCAGGTCAGCTATCTGATTGAAAGACCCTTGACTTTGTCTCCTGCTTCATATCTTCTTGCCCTGACTTGGCTAATTGCTGATCCATTTATCCACTTGTGACACATCCTCATCATTTCAATTGGGGCTATTATCTTTCTTTTTCCACTCGTGAAATCTTGTTCCATTTTCAGAAATATTTTGCTTCTCACATCATCTATTATTTATGCATCACTATCATTTCATTAGAAATCTCCCTTTTCCACTCTTCAATCTCTTTGGGCATTTTAGCTGTCTCCTTTTTTACATTCTTTAAGAATTTTTTCATCATTGCCATTAGACCTTCATGTGTGACACATCCTCATCATTTCAATTGGGGCTGTTATCTTTCTTTTCCCACTCTTGAAATCTTGTTCCATTTCCAGAAATATTTTGCTTCTCACATCATCTATTATTTATGCATCACTATAATTTCATTAGAAATCTCCCTTTTCCACTCTTCAATCTCTTTGGGTATTTTATCTGTCTCCTTTTTTACATTCTTTAAATTTTTTTCCATCATTGCCATTAGACCTTCATTTTCCATTTTCTTTTCTTGTTTCATTTTAATGATTATCAATGCCCTGCTCTTCAGGTTGGTTTCTTCTGGCATTTCTATGAAGTCAAGATCCCCCTTCCACTACTCAATAATTGTTCCATCTTTCTCTTTGGGAACCATGTCATCATTAATCAGTATTACTAGATAATTATAATTTGTTATATTTTTGTATGCAATTTTGGAAAAAATATATTCATTCTATATTATTAAATTATATTTCATTTAATTACCTCAACACAAATTTAGAAATACTTACATGTATATTCTATACTATTTAAATTGTATGATAAACACACACAGTACACCATGTCTTACCCTCAATCCCTTTTATTTGCCTGTTATTTCTTTGATTTCTTACCCTAATCCAGCCACATTTCCCTGATTCTCACATATATTTCATTTCACTATTGCTCATATGAGAAAAAATTTATATATATATATATATATATATATATATATATATATATTTTTTCTCATATGAGCAATAGTGAAATATTTATATATATATATATATATATAAACATTATAAGCATAAAGCTAAACTAGTCAATATAAAATCAAAACTACCCCAAATCTAAAATTAAACCAGACCAGCATAAAAATAATATTAAAACACAACCTAAGGTTTCACTGCTACAAGCAGACTTATCAAGTGTAAAGAACTACAAAAAAACCACACATTATATATACTATTAAAAACTACCCACAAATCCATTCACTTCCCATCCACCCTTAATATTAAAAGAACTCTTAAATAAGTTAATTGCTTCAGAATAATAAATTTTCAATAATAAAGACTCTTTAATTCTTCTTTTGATTTCATTTCTCTCAAAGAAGACAACCTTAGCTTCATCAAAATCAATAGTGTGGCCTGTATCTTTTTCATGGACATACAAAGCAGAACTAAGATATCTATTTTTAACTCTACTTTTATGAACCTTTATTCTTTCATTTAAACTCAAACTACTCTGACCTATGTAAACCTTCTCACAAAATAAACAAGGAATAAAATATACCACACCAGGAATAGTCTTTCTATCAAAAACTTTTGTATTATTTAATAAATTATTCAATGTAACACCCCTTTTCCAAGCAATTTTCTTATTTCCAAACAATTTACTATTTCTACACAAAATTTTATAAGAAGACAATTTAAATGGCAAAGAAATAAAATCATATTTTTCTTTAACCTTTACATCCTTACAAATATTACTATTAAATAAAATACTTTTAACAAATTTATCAGAGTATCCAACACTCAATTAATCTTTATAAAATTTATATTTCTGAAACAAAGCTACCCCACTAGAATTATTTAATTTAATATTCCTATGACAATAATTCCTTAAAGCAGCTACTTTATGAGATACAGACTGATAGCTATCAGGTTTAATTATAGATCTTAATTCTTTACTTTTAACTAAATGACTGCACAATAAACAATTAGTTTCTATATTTCTAATCACCAAAAGATCTACAAATTTTTAACTTACCAAAATCTAACCCCCCTCCTTCTAACACAAATTTTATAGAAGGATCAAAACAATTAAACTCATTTACAAATTCCTTCAATTTATCATTCTCAACTACAAATAAACAATCATCAACATATCTGACAAATAATTTTACATATAAACAATTATTTTTAATAATAATTTCCTCTTCCATAAAATTAATATAAACTGAACATACTAAAGGAGAAATAATATAACCTATTATCCACCCTTCCTTAATCTTATAGAGGTAATTTTTATAAGATTAAGGAAGGGTGGATAATAGGTTATATTATTTCTCCTTTAGTATGTTCAGTTTATATTAATTTTATGGAAGAGGAAATTATTATTAAAAAGAATTGTTTATATGTAAAATTATTTGTCAGATATGTTGATGATTGTTTATTTGTAGTTGAGAATGATAAATTGAAGGAATTTGTAAATGAGTTTAATTGTTTTGATCCTTCTATAAAATTTGTGTTAGAAGGAGGGGGGTTAGATTTGGTAAGTTAAAATTTTTAGATCTTTTGGTGATTAGAAATATAGAAACTAATTGTTTATTGTGCAGTCATTTAGTTAAAAGTAAAGAATTAAGATCTATAATTAAACCTGATAGCTATCAGTCTGTATCACATAAAGTAGCTGCTTTAAGGAATTATTGTCATAGGAATATTAAATTAAATAATTCTAGTGGGGTAGCTTTGTTTCAGAAATATCAATTTTATAAAGATTATTTGAGTGTTGGATACTCTGATAAATTTGTTAAAAGTATTTTATTTAATAGTAATATTTGTAAGGATGTAAAGGTTAAAGAAAAATATGATTTTATTTCTTTGCCATTTAAATTGTCTTCTTATAAAATTTTCTGTAGAAATAGTAAATTGTTTGGAAATAAAAAAATTGCTTGGAAAAGGGGTGTTACATTGAATAATTTATTAAATAATACAAAAGAAGTTTTTGATAGAAAGACTATTCCTGGTGTGGTATATTTTATTCCTTGATTATTTTGTAAGAAGGTTTACATAGGTCAGAGTAGTTTGAGTTTAAATGAAGGAATAAAAGTTCATAATAGTAGAGTTAAAAATAGATATCTTAGTTCTGCTTTGTATGTCCATGAAAAAGATACAGGCCACACTATTGATTTTGATGAAGCTAAGGTTGTCTTCTTTGAGAGAAATGAAATCAAAAGAAGAATTAAAGAGTCTTTATTATTGAAAATTTATTATTCTGAAGCAATTAACTTATTTAAGAGTTATTTTAATATTAAGGGTGGATGGGAAGTGAATGGATTTGTGGGTAGTTTTTAATAGTATATATAATGTGTGGTTTTTTTGTAGTTCTTTACACTTGAGAAGTCTGCTTGTAGCAGTGAAACCTTAGGTTGTGTTTTAATATTATTTTTATGCTGGTCTGGTTTAATTTTAGATTTAGGGTAGTTTTGATGATATATATATATATATATATCATATATATATATATATATATATATATATATGAATATATATATATATATATATATTCACAATAAGCCCACAATCCTAAATTAATATAATAATATCTGCTACATCTAAAGGTCTACACCTGTATTTGTTTTGGTCTGCTAAATATAATTATTTCCAAAAATTTCTTCAACTAAATGTTGAAGCTGAATGTTATGTGCAACCGCATTGTTTGCTTTAAAAGATTTTTTGTAAATAAAATCTTTAATGATGACTTTCATTAGTTTTCATTTGTGTTATATTTATTTATCTCACTCCCTATTTGTAGTTTTAGTTCATGCCTTTCATGTTTGGCACCATTTTCTGTACCAGTCTGAATCCTATTACTCTGGTCTTGTTTATTTATGACCTACATGCACAACAAGCATGAAGTGACATATGTTATTAAGTTAAAACTTGATAATAATTTCCTCAAAATATTGTTGTGTAAATATAAAAAATATTTTCAAATTAAATTATTAGAAGAAGAAGATCCAACCTATGCTAGGTCAATCGAAACCCTCTTTGTGAAACTATCTCACTATTGTCATATTATCCAAATGTTGATCATTGTTTTTCTATCTTTGCACACCTTGAAAGTACTGAACTGCTATGATCCAGTTTTTACATGCCACTTCTGGTAAAAAAAAACAAATGTTTATCACTTTTCTTTCCTGAGAAAGGATGCAAATATCAATTAACACTATCATATATACTTATTATCTTAATAAACGTGGAGGTAAGAGTAAAACCAATTTACCTCCCTGGTAAAGCTATCCCAATAACTAGCTCATTTCATCATTTATTAGTCATCTCAGATTAATAAGTAGTTTGGTTCTCCAGTTCTATACCTATAATAATAATCATATACTATAAATCTGTAATTTATCCAAATAAATAAATCTGGCAGTAAACATTTTAAATATAAAATATCATTTATTTTTCCCATTTCCCTCCACCAAATACATATGCATGGTATTATTTTAATGAATGGAAAACTCATATTTACATTTTATGCTACATAGATTTTCCCATTTCAAAACTTTTGTCTTTAGCTTACATAATATGATATTAATTTATCAAGATAAAGTTTTATTTAAAGAAAACATGCACTTTTTTTTCTTTAAAGAGAAGTTTGGATATGTCTATGGGTTATGTAAACGATGTTTATTCAAAAACATTTTTCTTTTAAAAAAATAAATTTTAAGATCATTGCATAATGGGTGTGGTCTATACTCCCCTTTCCACACTAAAAGTAACAAAATAATCAATTATGTTTTAAGTGATAAACACATTCAAAAGAAAAAAATATCAAGGTTTACAAGCATATCTTCTATTTATTCCTTTAGTTTGTAAGTCTAAGTATTATGAGCTTATCAATATTCTCATGACAACATCTATGTCTCTTTATTTTGGATGCATAGTAATGATGCATAAAGAATATAGACATAAGACACTCCCTCAACATGGAAGTGTCAAAATAGTAATTTAAAGGATTAAGAAATAAAAGGATTATGCACATGGTGGACCATCTAATGTTATATATATTCCAACAGATTAAATAAACAGACAAATAATTATACAAATAAGCAAAGAAAAAAATTATTTTTTTGAAACATAAAAATTAATATTATAAAATATACATGCATATTAGATTCTGAATTCCATTCAGGTTCTACTTCAAAGTGAACCATATAATCTCTCAACAGGGTTAATAAGGTTTCCTTTTACCAAATACACATTGTAAAGTCCCCTTCAATCAGAGTATGCTGGCTTCTCTAAATCATTTCTGAGTGTCAGGATTGAATGAGCAGGTGTACTGCTGCAAGTAGTCTACTCTATGATTAGCTGGTAAGTTTGAAAAACATTACTGTTGATCTGGTATCTATTCTAGGGTACTTGGTTATAATTTCAAAATATATATATTTTCCATGGCAGATTTTACTGCAGAAATTCGGCTTTCTTTATAATCTCATTCAGATTGCAAATTATGAACCGTAAGTTATACAATAACAGCTTAGTGTTCTTAGTATCTTTTTTCCATGTTTGGGAAATGAGTTGTCGACTATTGTTGCACTCTGCAAATCTTTTGCTTTGTTGATAGTAATGGTGTCATTTTTTTTGAAGTCCATGGTTGCTGTTATAACCAGAAATGGTTATCTCCTTTTTTTTGATATTGACAACTTTCACCAAAATTCCTCTAACAGCATTGTGCATATGAATGATTAAATTTTAAATATCATTTTGTTTTTCTTTTGCTCTCAAATGGTGATAGCAGGTAAAAAATTTAATAATGAATGACCTCTCAGCAAAAACAAACATTCAAACCACTTGGACAAGAAAGAATGGTCCACTCATCAGCCCAAATTCAATACCCTCCTATAAGCTATTGCATCAGCCAACAACTTATTAATTATATGTTATATACTATAAGGATCGCTATAGGTCTCATCTCTGTCCTTAACATTGAATGCATTTAACATAAATATATACGCAGGTGTGTTGATCTATAAAAGCTAATACATCTATTGAACAGTTTAAGTTGATGATATATAATAGTATGAATAAAATTATATTGTAGCTTAATGAACTGGAAATGCTTGAAACAAAATCATAAATTTGATACTAAATTTCATTTGATTAATATATTTAAAATAACCTTTGACAAAACGATATTGTTCAAACAAGTGAGAAAGTTTTGTAAAAAAAAAAAAAAAAACGATTTTATAATTTAGCGTTGTAATATGAAGAGGAGAGAAAACCTGATAGAATGTATGCAGTAACCATGACAACAACGACAACTATTATTTTTTCTCTAATGGCTGGAAAAATTAAAAACATGTATAGAAAAAGTTATATGCAATATTTTTTCTTTCTTTATTCATTAATGATGGCAAGTCAGATAATTTGAAAAGTATATTTTGGTAAAAATGTTTCTCAACATTTTAAAGAAAGAATAATTGGACATGCAAGGATGAATAAAACTGTATGTTGTTTAATTTGATATATACATGTAGAAAGAAAATAAAAATAAAACTGAAATGGAGGAATAAAACTATGCTTCCATTGGAATTGAACTTTTACATGAACTATGGAAATTAAAGAATTAAATAAATTATAATCTATTGATTGAAGCATAATATGCACCAAGATTTTTTTATTATTTTATTTATAAGTTTATTGAACTATTCATTATAAGACATGTGAAAAGATATTTATTCATGTAATCAAGCATTTGATAATTCTAGGACTGTTGAAAATTTAGACTTAATAATGTTCATTATAAAAAAAAATTGACTTTAACCATGTTTTGATTATTATATAGCTAAAATGTGCTCACTGCTGATATAGAAAAAAAAATTATATATATTAGCGTAAGAATAATGCAACTGTGCTAAAAATTATTGTGAAAGGTGAAGGCAACTCAGATGGTTTTTGAAGAGGGTGATGAACATGATTTATTGGTGTGAATTTCCACCATCACATATATAAGTATACAATGGCTACCAAATATTATATGAAGATTTATAGATCAATTGTAAAAGTTACCAAATCAAAGATTATCCAAACTAATTGGTCAGCTTGTGGGAGATGGATAAATCATTGAAGGCACTAATTTGAAAAATGAAGAAAGTATAAGAGATGCTGAAAATTCCCTATTTATAATGAATATTTTTTTCCATTCAAAAGAAGATACTCAAGTTGATCAAGATGTTTACAGAATCACTCATAAATTTATGTTGATATGTAACAGTTTGTTTGTTGTGGCTGACTTACTGATGTTATAAATTTTGTAAGGTTTTCTTTCCTTTATTTTATTTTTTTACCCATAGAATTTAAATGTATGCCTTTCATGATGTAAAATTTATTTTTGAAATAAAATAAAAACATAAATGGTTCTATTAAAAGAGAAAGAAGGGCTGGGCTATGATGAAATGAGTATATAGGAAGGTAAGATTTACTCTTTGACCCATTAAAACATAACATTTAGTAACAAAGATAATTATTAATCAAATCGATATTAACTACTTATTAACAAGTTGCATACTAACCATTACTGATAAGTACATATAATTAATTTAACCAATTGATGGTAATTCCAGTTCTCATAACTCATAATAGTCACAAACAAACCCATTAATTAAACTATATTTACAAAATAATAATTTGTATATTAATACGATGATATCATATTTATTTTCTTTTTTTTGAATTTAAAAAAAGAAAGGGATGAAAACAATGTCATTTATTTAAATAGTATTGATGACAGTAAATTATTTCTTTTTATATGATGGCATAAAAGATAGATGCTAATACATACCAAGAATGACACATAGTTGATGATATTATTATTTTATGTACTTATATATATATAAAATTAAGAGCGTGCTAATAACTCTAAGCAAGCTTTTTTTTTTTTTTATTTATGATAAATGCTACTACAAGAGAAGGCATTCAAATCATTTTTATCTTGGATTGTCCCCATCCCCAGACCGGTTTCGACCTATGGGTCTCTTCAGTGAGGAGTTGGGACATTAGATCTAAAAAACCAACTCAAGCAAAGCATTTATCTAAAAGATAATTGTTAGAAGAAGATCTGAAACTTTTAGACATCTACATGTCTTTAAAGTCAGCTCTCCAACTGAAAAAATCATATGGGCCTGAACTTAATTCAGATACTCCATATATTAGTAGGCTAAGCTCTTTAATTTAGCTAAAGTCACAACAGCAAAATAATAATAGTAATAATAACATGTCAGATGTCACATGACTTATATATAGCTTGCACTTACAAATATGTAAAATTAAGAGCGTGCTAATAACTCTAAACAAGCTTTTTTTTTTTTTTTATTTATGATAAATGCTACTACAAGAGAAGGCATTCAAATCATTTTTATCTTGGATTGTCCCCATCCCCAGACCGGTTTCGACCTATGGGTCTCTTCAGTGAGGAGTTGGGACATTAGATCTAAAAAACCAACTCAAGCAAAGCATTTATCTAAAAGATAATTGTTAGAAGAAGATCTGAAACTTTTAGACATCTACATGTCTTTAAAGTCAGCTCTCCAACTGAAAAAATCATATGGGCCTGAACTTAATTCAGATACTCCATATATTAGTAGGCTTAGCTCTTTAATTTAGCTAAAGCCACAACAGCAAAATAATAATAGTAATAATAACAAGTCAGATGTCACATGACTTATATATAGCTTGCACTTACAAATATGTAAAATTAAGAGCGTGCTAATAACTCTAAACAAGCTTTTTTTTTTTTATTTATGATAAATGCTACTACAAGAGAAGGCATTCAAATCATTTTTATCTTGGATTGTCCCCATCCCCAGACCGGTTTCGACCTATGGGTCTCTTCAGTGAGGAGTTGGGACATTAGATCTAAAAAACCAACTCAAGCAAAGCATTTATCTAAAAGATAATTGTTAGAAGAAGATCTGAAACTTTTAGACATCTACATGTCTTTAAAGTCAGCTCTCCAACTGAAAAAATCATATGGGCCTGAACTTAATTCAGATACTCCATATATTAGTAGGCTTAGCTCTTTAATTTAGCTAAAGCCACAACAGCAAAATAATAATAGTAATAATAACAAGTCAGATGTCACATGACATATATAGCTTGCACTTACAAATATGTAAAATTAAGAGCATGCTAATAACTCTAAACAGGCTTTTTTTTTTTTTTATTTATGATAAATGCTACTACAAGAGAAGGCATTCAAATCATTTTTATCTTGGATTGTCCCCATCCCCAGACCGGTTTCGACCTATGGGTCTCTTCAGTGAGGAGTTGGGACATTAGATCTAAAAAACCAACTCAAGCAAAGCATTTATCTAAAAGATAATTGTTAGAAGAAGATCTGAAACTTTTAGACATCTACATGTCTTTAAAGTCAGCTCTCCAACTGAAAAAATCATATGGGCCTGAACTTAATTCAGATACTCCATATATTAGTAGGCTTAGCTCTTTAATTTAGCTAAAGCCACAACAGCAAAATAATAATAGTAATAATAACAAGTCAGATGTCACATGACTTATATATAGCTTGCACTTACAAATATGTAAAATTAAGAGCGTGCTAATAACTCTAAACAAGCTTTTTTTTTTTTATTTATGATAAATGCTACTACAAGAAAAGGCATTCAAATCATTTTTATCTTGGATTGTCCCCATCCCCAGACCGGTTTCGACCTATGGGTCTCTTCAGTGAGGAGTTGGGACATTAGATCTAAAAAACCAACTCAAGCAAAGCATTTATCTAAAAGATAATTGTTAGAAGAAGATCTGAAACTTTTAGACATCTACATGTCTTTAAAGTCAGCTCTCCAACTGAAAAAATCATATGGGCCTGAACTTAATTCAGATACTCCATATATCAGTAGGCTTAGCTCTTTAATTTAGCTAAAGCCACAACAGCAAAATAATAATAGTAATAATAACAAGTCAGATGTCACATGACTTATATATAGCTTGCACTTAAAATATGTAAAATTAAGAGCGTGCTAATAACTCTAAACAAGCTTTTTTTTTTTATTTATGATAATTGCTACTACAAGAGAAGGCATTCAAATCATTTTTATCTTGGATTGTCCCCATCCCCAGACCGGTTTCGACCTATGGGTCTCTTCAGTGAGGAGTTGGGACATTAGATCTAAAAAACCAACTCAAGCAAAGCATTTATCTAAAAGATAATTGTTAGAAGAAGATCTGAAACTTTTAGACATCTACATGTCTTTAAAGTCAGCTCTCCAACTGAAAAAATCATATGGGCCTGAACTTAATTCAGATATTCCATATATTAGTAGGCTTAGCTCTTTAATTTAGCTAAAGCCACAACAGCAAAATAATAATAGTAATAATAACAAGTCAGATGTCACATGACTTATATATAGCTTGCACTTACAAATATGTAAAATTAAGAGCGTGCTAATAACTCTAAACAAGCTTTTTTTTTTTATTTATGATAAATGCTACTACAAGAGAAGGCATTCAAATCATTTTTATCTTGGATTGTCCCCATCCCCAGACCGGTTTCGACCTATGGGTCTCTTCAGTGAGGAGTTGGGACATTAGATCTAAAAAACCAACTCAAGCAAAGCATTTATCTAAAAGATAATTGTTAGAAGAAGATCTGAAACTTTTAGACATCTACATGTCTTTAAAGTCAGCTCTCCAACTGAAAAAATCATATGGGCCTGAACTTAATTCAGATACTCCATATATTAGTAGGCTTAGCTCTTTAATTTAGCTAAAGCCACAACAGCAAAATAATAATAGTAATAATAACAAGTCAGATGTCACATGACTTATATATAGCTTGCACTTACAAATATGTAAAATTAAGAGCGTGCTAATAACTCTAAACAAGCTTTTTTTTTTTATTTATGATAAATGCTACTACAAGAGAAGGCATTCAAATCATTTTTATCTTGGATTGTCCCCATCCCCAGACAGGTTTCGACCTATGGGTCTCTTCAGTGAGGAGTTGGGACATTAGATCTAAAAACCAACTCAAGCAAAGCATTTATCTGAAAGATAATTGTTAGAAGAAGATCTGAAACTTTTAGACATCTATATGTCTTTAAAGTCAGCTCTCCAACTGAAAAAATCATATGGGCCTGAACTTAATTCAGATACTCCATATATTAGTAGGCTTAGCTCTTTAATTTAGCTAAAGCCACAACAGCAAAATAATAATAGTAATAATAACAAGTCAGATGTCACATGACTTATATATAGCTTGCACTTACAAATATGTAAAATTAAGAGCGTGCTAATAACTCTAAACAAGCTTTTTTTTTTTATTTATGATAAATGCTACTACAAGAGAAGGCATTCAAATCATTTTTATCTTGGATTGTCCCCATCCCCAGACCGGTTTCGACCTATGGGTCTCTTCAGTGAGGAGTTGGGACATTAGATCTAAAAAACCAACTCAAGCAAAGCATTTATCTAAAAGATAATTGTTAGAAGAAGATCTGAAACTTTTAGACATCTACATGTCTTTAAAGTCAGCTCTCCAACTGAAAAAATCATATGGGCCTGAACTTAATTCAGATACTCCATATATTAGTAGGCTTAGCTCTTTAATTTAGCTAAAGCCACAACAGCAAAATAATAATAGTAATAATAACAAGTCAGATGTCACATGACTTATATATAGCTTGCACTTACAAATATGTAAAATTAAGAGCGTGCTAATAACTCTAAACAAGCTTTTTTTTTTTTATTTATGATAAATGCTACTACAAGAGAAGGCATTCAAATCATTTTTATCTTGGATTGTCCCCATCCCCAGACCGGTTTCGACCTATGGGTCTCTTCAGTGAGGAGTTGGGACATTAGATTTAAAAAACCAACTCAAGCAAAGCATTTATCTAAAAGATAATTGTTAGAAGAAGATCTGAAACTTTTAGACATCTACATGTCTTTAAAGTCAGCTCTCCAACTGAAAAAATCATATGGGCCTGAACTTAATTCAGATACTCCATATATTAGTAGGCTTAGCTCTTTAATTTAGCTAAAGCCACAACAGCAAAATAATAATAGTAATAATAACAAGTCAGATGTCACATGACTTATATATAGCTTGCACTTACAAATATGTAAAATTAAGAGCATGCTAATAACTCTAAACAAGCTTTTTTTTTTTATTTATGATAAATGCTACTACAAGAGAAGGCATTCAAATCATTTTTATCTTGGATTGTCCCCCCATCCCCAGACCGGTTTCGACCTATGGGTCTCTTCAGTGAGGAGTTGGGACATTAGATCTAAAAAACCAACTCAAGCAAAGCATTTATCTAAAAGATAATTGTTAGAAGAAGATCTGCAACTTTTAGACATCTACATGTCTTTAAAGTCAGCTCTCCAACTGAAAAAATCATATGGGCCTGAACTTAATTCAGATACTCCATATATTAGTAGGCTTAGCTCTTTAATTTAGCTAAAGCCACAACAGCAAAATAATAATAGTAATAATAACAAGTCAGATGTCACATGACTTATATATAGCTTGTGACATCTGACTTGTTATTATTACTATTATTATTTTGCTGTTGTGGCTTTAGCTAAATTAAAGAGCTAAGCCTACTAATATATGGAGTATCTGAATTAAGTTCAGGCCCATATGATTTTTTCAGTTGGAGAGCTGACTTTAAAGACATGTAGATGTCTAAAAGTTTCAGATCTTCTTCTAACAATTATCTTTTAGATAAATGCTTTGCTTGAGTTGGTTTTTTAGATCTAATGTCCCAACTCCTCACTGAAGAGACCCATAGGTCGAAACCGGTCTGGGGATGGGGACAATCCAAGATAAAAATGATTTGAATGCCTTCTCTTGTAGTAGCATTTATCATAAATAAAAAAAAAAAAAGCTTGTTTAGAGCTATTAGCACGCTCTTAATTTTACATATTTGTAAGTGCAAGCTATATATAAGTCATGTGACATCTGACTTGTTATTATTACTATTATTATTTTGCTGTTGTGGCTTTAGCTAAATTAAAGAGCTAAGCCTACTAATATATGGAGTATCTGAATTAAGTTCAGGCCCATATGATTTTTTCAGTTGGAGAGCTGACTTTAAAGACATGTAGATGTCTAAAAGTTTCAGATCTTCTTCTAACAATTATCTTTTAGATAAATGCTTTGCTTGAGTTGGTTTTTTAAATCTAATGTCCCAACTCCTCACTGAAGAGACCCATAGGTCGAAACCGGTCTGGGGATGGGGACAATCCAAGATAAAAATGATTTGAATGCCTTCTCTTGTAGTAGCATTTATCATAAATAAAAAAAAAAAGCTTGTTTAGAGCTATTAGCACGCTCTTAATTTTACATATTTGTAAGTGCAAGCTATATATAAGTCATGTGACATCTGACTTGTTATTATTACTATTATTATTTTGCTGTTGTGGCTTTAGCTAAATTAAAGAGCTAAGCCTACTAATATATGGAGTATCTGAATTAAGTTCAGGCCCATATGATTTTTTCAGTTGGAGAGCTGACTTTAAAGACATGTAGATGTCTAAAAGTTTCAGATCTTCTTCTAACAATTATCTTTTAGATAAATGCTTTGCTTGAGTTGGTTTTTTAGATCTAATGTCCCAACTCCTCACTGAAGAGACCCATAGGTCGAAACCGGTCTGGGGATGGGGACAATCCAAGATAAAAATGATTTGAATGCCTTCTCTTGTAGTAGCATTTATCATAAAAAAAAAAAAAAAGCTTGTTTAGAGTTATTAGCACGCTCTTAATTTTACATATTTGTAAGTGCAAGCTATATATAAGTCATGTGACATCTGACTTGTTATTATTACTATTATTATTTTGCTGTTGTGGCTTTAACTAAATTAAAGAGCTAAGCCTACTAATATATGGAGTATCTGAATTAAGTTCAGGCCCATATGATTTTTTCAGTTGGAGAGCTGACTTTAAAGACATGTAGATGTCTAAAAGTTTCAGATCTTCTTCTAACAATTATCTTTTAGATAAATGCTTTGCTTGAGTTGGTTTTTTAGATCTAATGTCCCAACTCCTCACTGAAGAGACCCATAGGTCGAAACCGGTCTGGGGATGGGGACAATCCAAGATAAAAATGATTTGAATGCCTTCTCTTGTAGTAGCATTTATGATAAATAAAAAAAAAAAGCTTGTTTAGAGCTATTAGCACGCTCTTAATTTTACATA
This sequence comes from Epiperipatus broadwayi, assembly GCA_028023455.1. Lineage (NCBI taxonomy): Eukaryota > Metazoa > Onychophora > Udeonychophora > Euonychophora > Peripatidae > Epiperipatus > Epiperipatus broadwayi. The sequence continues at coordinate 123,647 of JAQFVV010006334.1, forward strand.
TTTGTAAGTGCAAGCTATATATAAGTCATGTGACATCTGACTTGTTATTATTACTATTATTATTTTGCTGTTGTGGCTTTAGCTAAATTAAAGAGCTAAGCCTACTAATATATGGAGTATCTGAATTAAGTTCAGGCCCATATGATTTTTCAGTTGGAGAGCTGACTTTAAAGACATGTAGATGTCTAAAAGTTTCAGATCTTCTTCTAACAATTATCTTTTAGATAAATGCTTTGCTTGAGTTGGTTTTTTAGATCTAATGTCCCAACTCCTCACTGAAGAGACCCATAGGTCGAAACCGGTCTGGGGATGGGGACAATCCAAGATAAAAATGATTTGAATGCCTTCTCTTGTAGTAGCATTTATCATAAAAAAAAAAAAAAAAGCTTGTTTAGAGTTATTAGCACGCTCTTAATTTTACATATTTGTAAGTGCAAGCTATATATAAGTCATGTGACATCTGACTTGTTATTATTAATATATATATATATATATATATATATATGGATGAGATTATGTGCAAGTGGTAGGAATCATATTTATGGTGTTTTAAAGTGTATATTTATATATTTAAATGTGTTATATTAAGTTAAAATTAATTTTTAATTTAAATTGATCATACATCAAGGGTTGTATGTAATTTGTTGACAATACATCACTGAATTTACGTATCTCTTGATATGGAAACATGTAATAGGTACTTAATAAGTGTAATGTATGAACCATAACATCAAATCATTGCCCACATTGGCTAGATATATACTTATAAATTATACCTGAAAAGAGTAACTACTCAGATTACGACTGGGTTTGAATTCTGGGAATGTAATGGATTAGCACGAAAATTGGGTGGTTCTTGTATGTATTACCAAATGAATGCAGGTTGAATGGTAGTAAAAGATCTATTTTGGCTGTAATGTTGCAGGATCTTTCCAATTTTCCATGGACGGCTGGATTCTTGTTTCAGTATATACCATGGAATGGATTTAAGTAAATGGTTGAGGGTGGGTCGTCGGTCCATTACAATACATTCCTTCTAATTTTTATGTTTTAAAGTACAATTTTTCTAATATTGCAAATTATAGTTTTCATCTTGGGCTAATTAGAGCACCATTATACCCTCATTTTCTAGATGCAAACAACCTTTGATTTTATATTTACAAACAAAAAAAATTATCTTAATCTAAAAACATTTTTCTTTTCTCTTTTTTTAAAGACAAATTACAATGCTTAAAACTTTACATTGATCAAGATTGATTAATTACAGTCCTACTACTACAATGGATAGTGAAAATTAAATTCTTTCTAAAAAAATTAGAAATAAAAAATAAATACATACAACTTATATATATATATATGTGTGTGTGTGTGTGTTTGTATTGGATTACTTACAATTAATAATATACTATAAATACAAAAAAAAATGTTCCAACACATAAACAAATGTTACTACAAACTATTTATTTTCTCTTTATTAGTATTCTTGGTTCTTTTATAAACAATAAAAACAAAAAATCGTACAAGCTCATAAATAATGATATAACAAAATGATATAGCTATGGAGTGCACATAAAAGCTTATTCATATTTAAAATATATTGACTTGTTGTGTAGGTATTAATAGGAATATAGCATAGACCAACCCTAATTATTTATGCAACGTATATAAATATCTATAATATATATCCCATTATGATTTATTTGATATATATAAAAAATATGATAGTTTAATATTAGAAAGATTAGGTATGTTGAATCTTCAGCAACAAACATATATATATATATATATATATATATATATATATATATATATATATATATATATATATATATATATATATATATATATATATATATATATATTATCAATAGATGGAGCTTTACCAAAACTTCCGAACAAGCGTATTTTTGTTTACATACACGTCAAGAGAGTCAGAATTCACTATCTCTTTCGATAGCTCCACCTTCACTGGTGGAGCTAATGAAAGAGATAGTGAATTCTGACTCTTTTGACATTTATGTAAACAAAAATATGCTTGTTCGGAGATTTTGGTAAAGCTCCATCTATTGATCATAAATGCAAGTGATCACAAGTTATGTGATTTATAACATGTTTTTGTCTTTCATAAATGTACCTTTAAAGGTTTTTCCAATGATATATATTGCAGAGGCTTTGACAACATGGTGAAACTGAACTGATATCAGACCCATTTAGCTATCTGGCTAGTTAGGCTGAGTTTGAAGATATTATGTGTCTAAAAAATTCATGCTTGTAAACTGATAGGAACTTGTTGCATAAACACTTGGAGTTAGTGATGCTGGATACAGTTAAGAAATGGTTAATTACTTGTTCAGTAAGTGAAGATTATTGGTTTATCATGATATAAGTATATTATCTGCAAAAGCGAACGAATACATATTTATTTTTAATATTGGTAGAAAAAGTTTAATTAAATTTGAATATTAATCTAAAACAAGATCATCACCATCAATTATTATCAATACACTGCAGGATAAAGGTCTTTCCAAGTTTAATCCATCTCTGACCTTTAGCGTCTCTTCTATACATCACCCCTGCACACTGTCTTACTTCATCAATCCATCTCACATGCAGTCTTTTTCTGGGTCTTTACAATCTCTTGGAATCCTGTTTAAGTGTTCAATTGTCCATCTATTATCATCTCTTCTAGCAATATCTCCAGCCCAACTCCACTTCAATCATTTAATTTTTTCAATGAGGTCAGTAACAACTGTTTGTTCTCTTACCCATACATTGTATTTTCGATCTTTTCTTGTTACTCCCAACATACATCTCTCCATACTTCTTTGAAGTGTCTGAAGTCTCTGTATTGCTCTTCTATTAAATGTCCAAGTCTAAGATGCATAAGTAAGAACTGGTAAAACAAATTCATTAAAAGTCTTCCTTTTCAAACACATATATTTTTTTAGTATCAAGTTATTTTTACCAAAAGCAATCCAAATTTAATTCTATGATTAATTTCATCCATTATGTTTCTATCTGTATTAATAATCTGACCAAATATTTGTAACTGTTAACTTCTTCTAACTCATCATAATCATTCTTTATTTTCATATTTTGAGAAAATCCATTAAACATTACCTTAATCTTTTAAACATTTATCTGTAGGCCTACTTTCCTACTTTCATCTGATAACTTCTGCATCATTTTCTGTATAACTAAAACATTATCATCAAGAACAACTACATCATCTGAAATATTTAAATGAGTTAAATAATCTCCATTTACTTTCACTCCTTTATCTTCTCATTTTAATCCACAAAATACTTCTTGCAGCATCACTGTAAAATGTTTTGGAGATATGGCGTCACCCTGCCTTACACCCTTCTCAATGTTGACTTTCCCAATATAATTATGTAATCTAATTGTTGCTGTTGAATTATTATAAATATTCTTTAAAATATGACAATATCCTGAATGTATACGTTGATGATCCAATGTGTTAATCATTGATGAAATGTTTATAGATTTAAATGCCTTTTCATTATCTACAAATACAAAACATAGTGGTAACTCATATTCATTTGTCCATTCTATAATGTCTGTCAATCCCTGGATATGACGTACTGTAATAAAACCACTATAAAATCCAGCTTGTTCTCTAGATTGGTGGAAATCCAATGTTCTCTGTAGATGAGTTATAATTATCTTGGTAAAAATTTTGTATGTAACTAATAAAAGGCCAATAGGTCTGTAATTTCTAATATCTTTATCACCTTTTTTAAATGTTAATATTAATACTGCATTCTTCCAATCGTCTGGTACATCTTTATCATTTAAACATTTGGTATATAACTTTGATAAAAATTTCTATTTCTTTGCCTGCTCCTTTTAATATATCAATTATAATTCCATCATTACCTGGAGCCTTTTCTTTCTTCATATATTTAATTGCATTTCTCACTTCTTCATTTAAAATTCTGGATAATTTGGAAGATGTAATAGATATAGGAGGTACTTGGTTTTTATTACTATATAATTCTTGATTAAGTCTTTTATCCATTTTATGATGTCTTCTCTCTTTTTAGTAATAATTACATCTTTTTTTCTTATTGCAGATAAAAATTTCCTACAATACCAAAAATATTGTTTTACACTCTTGAGTCTTTTATTCTCTTCTACAGCTTTCCATACTAGTTCACAGTTATACTATTTATATCATTTTCAACTCTTTTCCATATCATTTTACAAAATTTGAGATATTCAATCCTTTTTAATGCATAATTTTTGTATATCTTCATATTCATTTTTTTCTTCATAAATGCTCTAGTCTCAGTAGAAATTTTATTGTTCTTAAGTGCTGCTTTTTTCAACCAGCTATTTTTATTGCAGTTTTTAAAAGTGTCTCAGTTATTTTCATATTAATTTCATTTAAATCTGAATCATGTTCAAAATCTACTAAGACTTGAAACCTATTTATAAGTTCTAATTTAAATTCAATAGTATGTTTCTGAATTTTAGGAATATCAATTGTAAATATTGGTTTTATTAATAATTTTTGTTTCTCTAGTTTTGCATTAACACTTATTTCACATCTTACTAATCGGTTGATGACTTTATTTGTTAAGTTTATTATGAACATTACAATCTTGAAATATATATTTTCTGTTAGTCAAAATATAATTGAATTCTGCTGTACCTTCATTTGGATGTTTCCATGTCCATTTTTTTAACATTTTTTCTCAAAATTATTTATAGAGTTTTCCTTTTTCTGCAAACTCCAATAGTCTATGTTCTCTCTCATTTCAATTACCATAACCAAATTACCTACAGAACATTCATCTTTTATTTGTTTACCAATTCTAGCATTAAAGTCTCCCATAACAATTTTAAAATGTTGTTTACTATGATCAAAAGCTTTTTGTACATCCATATAAAGTTCTTCCACTATTTCATGAATATGAGTACTTATTGGGGCATAAATTTGAATTATCTGCAATTGGTATCTGCTATTAAATTGTATAACTAATCTTGTGACTTTGTATGATACACCATCAATCTCCACAATGTTGTTCTTCCACTTTTTATTTATAATGAACCCTACTCCCCTTGTATTTTCAATATTTGTGCTATTATAGTAGAGTACATGTCCACTTTTTAAATCAATTGTTTCTTCACCTTTCCGTCTAACTTCACAAAATCCAATAATGTCCCATTTAATACAAAACAGTTTTTTTTAACTCTTGCAATTTTCCTTCACTTGATAGTGATCTGCAGCTCCAAGTACCTAAATAAAACTGTCCTGATAAAATGACAGCCTGGGTCCACAATCAGGGGATTCTTAGCACACTCCGCCACCAACTACTACCTTGGTTGGTGACTTTACAGTCTCCTGAGAATAAAGGTAATGATTTATATTTGTTTGTCATAATTGTATATATTTATTCCAAAATATTTATCATTTACACAAGCATTCACTCTGCCTTATCAGGCAACTGAGTGGCTAATGTGTGTTGGTTTTTATCAAATCTATGAAAACATTTTGTGAATTTGAACTGAATTTCAGAAAAGCAAACTTAATCTCAAGTTGAGACCAAAAATAGTATGTCATTTCTTTTATATGTCTAGTAAAAAAAAGTATTATAAAGGTTCTCAATAATATCTGGACATATTCTATATGCACAGTGGGTAAATATACATAACGTTATTGTAGATGATTGCAATAACAATTGTATAATAAATGTGTAATGAAGCCATTGATGATATAGAAGAATTAGATTGGATATCTAGCTTCAAGAAAACTTAGAAGATATAAGATTTTTTAAAGAGAATTTTCAAAATTGATTTATAAACATATTACAAAATATCTGTAATTCATCATGAATAAGTATATCCCATAAACAGTTGTTGCAAGTACGAAAATCTACTTAAATAATTATGGGTGGGAAAAAATGTAATCTCCTGAGTGTAGACAATTTCCTGCATTATATAAAATCTTGATGATTAATCAAAGTAAATAATAGTTTATTAGTTGAGATTGTGAAATTGGTAAATATTTTAGTGTCTTTGTTTGGTGATATATATTAAAAATTTCTCTATTCAGAGTTTCATTTATAGATTCTTTAAACCACCTAACTACTCACAAGCAATATAAAAAAATCTGTATAGATTGTAACCAGTAAATAAATTCCAAGTATATTTATTAACTCCTTTAAGTTTGCCACTGTTTTTTGGTTGATCACAACTACATAAGTTAATAATTGTTGAATTCAACTAAAAATGCTATAATACATCATAATAAGAATTCTAGAGATATCATTCAGGTATAATTTTAAGTCACTATGAATTCTTTATGAACTTTAATTTTAGTATTGGTTATTAGAATTTATTATAATCCTACAAATGGTATAAATAGCACTTTCAATTAGACACATTCTAATCTTTGCAACTGTAAAAAGGGACAACAAAATTTGAATGACTGTTACAATTTTTCAAAAACCTTTTTAAAATAACACGTTTGCAAAATAGTAATTTCCACTAACTTTTAAACTAATACAAATTATATTTTGGTTTATAGATCTTTCAATACTTTTAAAAAATGGTGAAGCTTATTAAACCCTGGGAATTTCCAGCCACACAAAAGAAAGCCATTGCATTTTACAGGCTGAAAACGTTTTGCCACAGAGCAGAAAATGTTCTTGTGGCAAATACATGACTGTATTCTTACTGCAGATGGCGTTTTTATTGCAACACCTGTACCTGCAAAAAAGGTATTCAATTTGTGAGAGCACATGGTTTGAAATCTCCAGGATCCCTTTTGTGACAGTTGCACATCTCCTATATTACTGAAGTAGGAATGACCTTTAAGACCAATGTGCACATGAAGATCTACAGCTGTCCAACAAGGTCTTAGTTAGCTGTACCAACAGGCAAAAGACACTGTGCAACAAAGCCTACAGTCCCATGCTGGATGTCTAATCGGTAGAACCAATAAAATTATGGAGGTAGTGAAACATTGTTTAGCTGGTATAAAAACTATCAAGGATATATGCTTCCCCAGCAGTGGATAGTTGGAGGTGTGTCCCATGACACAGAGGAATGCTTTGACATGTGTGTTTCATGTAGATCTGCAAGCACACTACTTCAAGCCATACACAACAACATTCAGCCAGGATTCACTATATACTTGAACTGCTGGAAGGGCTACACGATGTCTGACATTGAGCATGCAGATTTTAGCAACATGAAGGTCAACCACCACTACAACTTTGTTGACCTGACAACTGGTACTCACACACAGAACTTCGAGCACCTGTGTTGGGCTGTTAAAGTGGCATAACAAAAAACATTGTAACACAGCCCAAGTGGAATTCATGTGGCGATGCCTACACAAAGGAGATTTGGTCTGTGCTCTTCTAGTTGAAATTGTGTCTGCAAAAGTTGGTTGGCGATTCTGCTCCTGCACAGGTAGTTTTTCTATAAATGTGTTTTATAGTAATGAAATGATTTGTATTAATGTCTATATTGATTTAATTTTTGTTTTGTTTTGTTTTGTTTTTATTTTTTAGAACTCAACAAGACACAAGTAACATTGCAGGTGTTTTTTTTTTTAAATGTTTTTTTTCTTTAAAATGGTTTTTTTCATTAAACATGTAAATAATCTTATTATTCCATTAAAATTGTCTTCACTTTCATTAAAATACTTCTTTTACAATTGCATATCTTTCAGCTTACTTGAAAATGGTGTTTGTGTGTGTTTGGGGGGGATGTTATATTTTTTCAAATGTCAAATAAGTTTGTTATGTTTTCTGTATATTTTTTTTAACAGTTGAACTGTGTGTGTATATCTCATAGTGTATGTGTGTATTGGCCATATGTAATTTTGGGGATTACAATGGGAAGCTAAAGGAATGAAAGTAAATGGTTGACATACAATATCAAGACTGCATTCTTCTTAAAGACAAAATTATTTCCTAAATTCTAACTTCTATAATGATCCTGATTTCTCCACTATATCTTCACAAAATCATCTAACCCTATAACACATTAACTTATTGTGACAATAAAACCTAGATATTAACTTTTTACTTATGGATTCAGCATTGCTTGTGGTAACCATAATGAATATTAAAAATATTAATCCACAATTAAAAGTTCACAAACTATTTTTTTTGTTGTAATCTATTTGCTTTTCAATAATGTACAATTGTGAAACATGCTCAAATTTGGGCTAATTCAAAATAGTAGTTGAATGACAGATCATCAATGGCATTATTATCTTGTTTAATTTGAAAAAATGTCTCTGGTCTGATTTATTTTTAAGAATTATTGGTTTTGTTATAATTATACATTTATTCCAATATTAATACTACTTTCCTGACATTTTCATAATACATCATTAAAAACAAAGATGTCATATTTATCTTTTAATTTAACTATGTAGTCAAACCCTAAATGATTACATGCATTTTCCATGCAACATTTATGTAAACTATCATTTTTATTCCACTTATCAGTACTTAACCGTTCTTACAGATTGTATTGTTGACAATTTCTCAGCCTCATTAATTGATCGCATATTTCTTTCTTCATCACTTTCAGCAGTCTACATAAGTAAAGTTCATTATTTTATTTCTCTGATATTATATGATCAATATTAGATTACGATTATAACAAATTCTAATAACCATTACTAAAATAAAAGTTCATAAAGGATTTGTAGTTACTTAAAATTATACCTGAATGGTATCTCTAGAATTGTCATTATGATGTTTTATGGCATTTTTGATACATTTCAACAATTATTAACATATGAGGTTGTGATCAAAGAGAAAACAGTGGCAAACTTAAAGGAGTTAATAAATATACTTGAATTTATTTACTTGTTAGAATCTCTACAGATTTTCTAATATAATGTTTGTGATTAGTTAGGTAGTTTAATGAATCTATAAATGACTTTCTAAATAGACAAATTTTAATATACATCACCCAACAGAGACACTTAAATATTTACCAATTTCACAATATCAACTAATAAACTATAATTTACTTTGATTAATCATTAAGCTTTGATTTAATGCATAAAATTGTCTACACTCAGGTTAGAAATTTATTGCCATTCTTAATTACTTAGGTAGATTTTCATACTTGCAACAACTGTTTATATGATATATTTATTTATGATAAATTACAGATTTTTAATAATAGGTTTATAATTCAATTTTGAAGATTCTTTTTAAAAAATCTTATATATTCTAAGTTTTCTTGAAGCTAGATACCCAACCTATTTTTTCCATATCGTCAGTGGCTTCATTACACATTTAATATTCAATTCTTATTGCAATCATCTACAATAACGTAGTGTACATTTCCCTACTATGCATACAGAATATATCCAGATATTATTGAGAAACTTTATAATACTTTTTTCCCACTAAATATATAATAAAAATAACATTCTATTTTTGGTCTCAACTTGAGACTGTCAATTTTGCTTTTCTGAGATTCAGTTCAACTTTACAAAAATTTTCATAGATCTGATAGAAATGACATTTAGCTTAATTCCAAATTATCAATCAGTATTAACTATCAAGTAGCATTTACCTTTATAGATCCTTGGATCTAACATATTTTGTACTTATCCAACTAAAAAATTCTATCATTTTTATATATACATAGATTATTTACTTAAGGTCCTAAAACTGCAGTACAATAATAATTCCTTTGAATAATGGTTGATGATGATGATCTTGTTTTACTTTAATATGCAATCTTAATTAAACTTTTTCTACCATTATTAAAAATAAATATGTATTCATTAGCTTTTACAGATAATATACTTATCTCATGATAAACCAATAATCTTCAATTACTGAACAAGTAATTAATAATTTCTCAACTGTATCCAGCATCACATGACTCTCATTTTGATGATTCTATTATAAACTGAATAAAGTGATCTATTGCAAAAATTCTAATTAGATTTCAGATTTCATTGATAAATCCTGAGCATGGAAAGTATCTACTAAAAAAGTATTGCCGTTACTTTTCTCAAAATTATTTCATAATGTTTAGACGTTCATCTAGAATATATCCTATATCAAAATTAACAAAACTTTTAACAGAGTAATTATAAAACAAATTAACTTATTGTTAAAGTCTTATAATAAGTAACATTAGTTTTACAAGCTATGGTAATATTACTAATTGAATAATGAAAGAAAGAAACAGCGCACTGGCAACGACAGTACTATCAGGCATCTGAATTTTAAGCTATTAAGATCATTTATAATTTTCAATGATCATCGAATTTTAACAGGCAATGTTTTCCAAATTGTTTATGAGAAAGAATAGTTTTAATTTTAACAGTATACAAGCCTAACATAAGCATTAAACATTCATATTTATTTCAAAGTATCCTCATACATTCAGTGTGGCTTTTAATAATTTAAATGCAGTTGACTGCAATGTTTATTTTCCTTAGCCTGTTAAACAAAGCAATCCAAATTTCATATATATATATATATATATATATATATATGAAATATATATATGAAATTTGTATATATATATATATATATATATATATATATATATATATATATATATTAACCTGCAACTTAAATCTGTGGACGACACTCTCAATCTCTCACATATCATGGATTACTGTCCTATCTCCATTAATTTACATCTTATGTTGTTTCCTTCAAAAAAGAATCTTTTTGCTATATTATCATTAGCTTTTGCATTTTGCTTTAAATCTTTTTTTTCCAATTCTTTATAATATCTTATTTTTGCCACACTTATTAAACCTATTATTTTGAAATTTCCTTGTGAGTGTATGATATTTTTAGTTATTAAAATGATCCTAAAGTTTTAAATATAACTTCAATTAATATTTATGCCTTGAATATTTTTGGTCAATTTTTATACTGAAGAGAGATCATGGATAAATCAGTGCACCCTTTGCAAACTGCAATTTTCTGACATCTTATTAAGTCTACAAAGAATCAATGTTAAATATGTAGAATATATTTATAAGCAACAATTCTTCTCAGCCAATTGAAATTCACAATAGGAGTCGTACTCTTCAATTTTATAAAACCTATATTTTGTTTGTTATTTCACAAAAATCTGTTTGATGTTTTATTGCTTACACATATATTAATTTTAATAAATTTATTTTTTACCAAAGATATTAAAATTTGAATGGTTTATAAATTTATATATCATTTAGGATACTAAGTAAATGGAATTTTTTTTCTATGGATTATTTGAAAAATGGATGATAACTAAGAGCTTATTCACGAAATTGTTAGAGCAATACAATATGCTTTTTGACTGACCACTTAAGCATAATTGAGTTATTTAGATCTTATATTACAAATAATACATAAATTGTATTGTAAACTTCCTTTAAATTTGAACTGAATAAATATTTTAATATATTTAAGGATAGTTTGATTTGTTTTCTCTCTAGATGAAGAAGCACAACACAGAAACAAGTTTAGAACAACAGATCTGAAAAATTCTTTCGGCTAAAGATATTGTAAAAATGAATAGGTAGAAATGAATTATCTTCGGATTATTGTTTGCATGTAATAGCATGAAAATCTCTTCACAACAATCTGGATAAATTCATTTGGAAAAGCTATCACGAGAGTGAAGACCTGTTTGAGGCCATACTTATTCCTTGTTACATTGTAGTGTTTTAATGTAAATAAAAAAGTATTTTCTATTAAATGTGTGGGTTTTATTCCTTGTTACATTGTAGCATCTTAACGTAAATAAAAAAAGGGTTATTTTTTATTGTTTAGTTTTGAAAACAAAAACTTTTTTAAAATAACGTTTACAAAATAGTAATTGAAAGATCTATAAATCGAAATATAGTTTGGATTAGTTTAAAAATTAGTGGAAATATTATTTGTAAGTATAAAAAAAGTTTTACAATCACTTTTTAAAATAATGCAATTTTGAAAGAAATTTTGCCAGACCGATTTTTAGCAGTTAGAAATATTGCCATAAAAAAAAAGTCATAAAAATTACCTTGTTAATTAAAAAAAAATTTTTTAGAAAAAATAATTTTAAAAAGAGATCGATTTTTAAAAGGAAATAATTTAAAAATACATAGATTTATCCAATGGTGAAATAGAATGTAACAGTATTACATGTAAAAGCAGATTTAAATAGTTGTGGCTTTTAGATTAATCACACCTTTACATTATATGCTATCAATCTTTGAAGAACATGCATAGCAAGAACCACTATCAAGAAAATATCAATATTGCTAACAAATAATGCAGTTTTACTGTGCGCCACATAGTGGACTAGACTGCTGGTAACAGATGATGTAAGCTAAATATGTTTATCTATGGCTATCAGCGCCACCAAGCGGGCAATAGTGCTGACATCTACTTGGCATTAGGATCCTGTACATGCACATGATGAACAGCTCACCTAATGGCTGGAACTTGTGTGGCTGCATTTTGTCCCTTACTGTGAATATTTCTGTGATTGACACAGAAATTTATTACTTGCAAGCTTTGGGCTGGTTGTTGATGGTGGTGCAGCACCATCTACCAGCAGTAGTATGGTCCCTCCACAACTACCATATATATTATAGGAATTGAATCCCATTCCCACATTTATATATTATTAAATTAAAAATAATATATATATATTGTAACGATCCGGAGAAAGCGACTTAACGTAATCTGCACTACGGGGCGCCATCTAGGCATTTGAACCTAGAAAAATTTATAAAGTAGGCAGATACGTAAGTCAAAAAAAAAAAAATTTTTTTTTTTTTTTTTAAATTTTGATTCCGGTCGTTAGCCCATGTCACTAGCTCAGTGGAATAGCAGAGATTTAATAAGATAATCTAAGAGTATATATAAAAAAAGGAATAAAATAAGCCACTGCCAGTAATTAACATACAAACATTTATTTATGCACATATATATAAGATTTAAAATTATTTTAGTATTAGTTTTACATTTTAATTTTTAACATTCTTTTTAACTTTGATTTTTGACTTTAATTTACATTTAATTACTATTATATTCTAATTTTACATTTTAATTAAGTTCGCACAGATGGGATTATAGAAGCTTGTTTTAATATGTTGCTATAGATCGGTTACATAGATTACACGGTTAAAAACATTTCAAAATAAACATAAACGATCAAAATATAAAATCATTGATTACTGACAATTGCGGAGGGAAATTTATACGTAACCCAATAGTATTCACCATAAGATACTTGCATTGTCACCAATAACTTAAAAGACATCCGAATAAATACATTTTAGATACTCACCGTAAGGTATCATTATTTATCGAATGTCTATATATTTTGATCAAATATGGAAACGCAAAACATAGTTAACCAATAAACAATCCATGCAAGCGTCTATAAACAACTTAAATTTAATGCATTTTTATTTAGGATCGAGTATGAATAGACCACATAAATTTGCTTTTGAAAATAAACATTCTATCCCTATTTAACCTTAGGCTAAAATTCGTAGTCAAACTGGCATCAATTCATCTGATATATCGATGTATTCAATGTAATAAAATACGACAGCACAAAAGGTTAAAAGAAGAAATTGCCTCTTATGAGATAGGAATATTACATCTATCTCTAAAGAAGAGCAATAAAACAAAAAAACTCCATAGAAAGGAACTGCGGTATCCGACTTATAATTCCTTCCATAGGCAAACGGAAGTGTGCGGCGTATGAAGCGATTCTGCCCGTAGCGAATCAATATTACATCTACTAATCACACCAATATATCCAATCCATTGACCCAATTTAACCACGAAACAAATAACCTAAGATTACCCTCCCCTAATATAACTTTACAAATCTATACAGCCATTCACGCCCGACTTAAGTTTAACATTTATATAATTTAACTTAACGGAAAACAGAAATCATAATAAAACTTAAAGAACAAAATTAAATAAATGGAAATGATTTTAAATAAATAAATAAAAAATACATCAAATAACATTATTAATAAATTAAGTTGGTCAGATAGGATAATATTGCAATCATTTAAATATGGAAAATTTTAATTTAATGTTCATTATTTATAAAGTTCTTACGGTTTAAAAAGTTCATCTTTATCCGTTGCTTGCCATGAACGTGAATTCCCACGCCGTCCTAAGATTGGTATCCATTTAGCCGTTGTTTTATTTATTCATTCGGAGGTTTTTTTAGTTTAATTGGTCCTCAATGTAGGAAACGATAGTTCATTTCTTTTTCTTTCTTAGCAAAGCTGAAGGGATTGAATCGTGCGTCTTTTTTCAATCCCTTCTCCTTCACTTCCGCACTAACACATCTCTCTCACATCGTAATAATCATTCACTAGTCACTGATTAATAATTTCCAAATTTTCCTTTTATATTAATGTGAAGGATTGAATTTACATTACGTCACCGATGCGATGGTCCTTTCGCTGCGGTCCGATTCCATAGGGATTTCTTCTTATTTGCTAACAGTTTCTATTGTTTTCCTATCTGACCGGTATTTTTACATTTAAATGCCCAAGGCTGGTTTACATTTGACTAATTAAATTTATCATTTCCATTTCTGATTAATTAACCTGTTTTCCAAATCAAAGATATATTTAAAGATAAATTTAAAGATATAATTTTATCTCCAAATCTTTTTAAGTTTTTGTTTTTAAAATACCTTTTCTATTTTTAATACAGTTTTATTTTAATAATTTTTTATATCTGTGCGATTTAATATATAAGAGTTTAAGATGATATTTAATTTCAATTTTTAATTCTAAAAGAAAATTTTTAAATGCGAACTTTTTAATTTACTTTCATGTTTAATAAATAAAAAAACAACAACAATGTAACGAACGTCTGTGCTCGTTACAATATATATATATATATATATATATATATTATATATAAATATATACACAAGGATATATATATATATATATATATATATATATCCTTGTGTGTGCATATTATGGATATTAATAAGTAATATTTATTAGTTAGCAGTAGAGAGAAAATGAATATTATAAGAGATAATATTAGATGCATTAGTCTATTATATTAAATAAAGTTGTATTATTACATAGATTATTTTTTCTTTAAAATAAAACAGGCTAGACTGGATGGTTTAAAGGGTCATAGCTATAGGTGAACATATTTATAGCTTGTAACGCACACTGAAAGGAAAGTATGAATGTATAAAAACAGAGACACAGACATATTAATTACCCATAAATTTTAATTTTTTTCTTATGTTGTTTGACCTTTAAATTGTCAAAAGGGAAACAATGTTTTGACAAATGGAGAGTCATTAATTTTCTTTTGTTACTGGATCATTAAGTGTGATTAGTTTTGTATTCTCATATTCTTCCAAAGTGACAGTGGTTTTGTATGAAATTATTTTTGGGTTGATAGATGGATAAAGTTTGACTAGGACAATGCTGGGGTTGCAAAAAACTGAGTTATATAAAAAGCTGTGTGAGAAAAAGAGGGGTCAGTCAGTCATCAGAGATTGTCATCACTCTTTCAAGCTTTTTCTTTTCCTACACTGAAGGAAAAGGCAAATGTAAAAATATTGCTTTAAACAGTATTAAAGCTGTGCTGATATATGGACACTATAACAGCTAAATTATTTGGGAGGGATTGATCAAGATTGAACCCCTCAAAAAAGCTGAAAATTAAAATTGTATTATAAAGAAAGTGCACAAATTGCTACTTTGAAAATGAAAAAAATAATTGGGATTATATATTTTGTCAGCTGTAAGAAATTGAGAATTCAGTTTTATCTTGCACCATATTGTCTGTAAGGGATTATATATTTTTGCTAAAATTGAGAATTCAGTTTTTTTTTAACCATTTTTTGTAAAAATTACCACTATCCTGAGTTCAGTGGTTTACCTTATATATATATATATATATATATATATATATATATATATATATATATATATATATATATATATATATATATATATATATTCTGCCCTTGTCATCGTGTGTAGCTCCACTACACATCAGGCCAATCACGTTGAGGGCCATAATCTAACCGCCCCGTCATCTCCACTTCCCCCCAAATAAATATAAATAGTGAAAATCACCTAACCGGGTTCTAGCTCTAATAATTAATGAAATATTCAATTAAATGCTTTACTAGCTCAAGTTTCTTAAAATTAACTTAGGTTCTGTTTTAAACTAACTCAAATAAATATTCAGGAATTCATGAGACTAGAAGTGGAAATACGGGTGACAAGGTAGATTACATTGAGACAATATCCCACAGGATACCACCTCAATGGCATAAGAACACTATCCCCCCTTTACTACTATTACACATAATAACTACATAGTATTCTTATGACTTCCACAACTTCTAATCACTAAGACTCATTTAACAATTAAAGTATTAGTCTTTTATCTCTAATAATAATAATAGTAATCATCTAGCTCAAATGAAATAATCTCAGGTTCTTAAATTAATTCATATGTTAATAAACATATGGTAGCAAAATATGATAAGGGATTTTATGTCATAATCTACTACTCTGAAATTAGATTAATAATAAAACAATAATAATCACAATCTTCATTGCTTAATCCAACTAGTACAGCTTTTCTTTCATCGCAAATTTATAACCATAATAAATTAGTTAATAATCTAATATCCCCTTTTTTTATCTTTAAGTAATAAAATAAATTAATAAGTGGCAGTGTTTAGATAATCTGATGAATAAAGCAAGTGGCAACTAATAGCATATAATTTAGCAAAATATTATGATAATGGATTGATGACCAGTAACGCAAGGCAATTTTATAATTATTTAATTATAAGAACATCAATAAATATTTAAGATTAAACATACTTCTCTATTTATCTTTTGTGCAAACAATCATCTACTTAGTTTAATGGTTGTGAAAATACCCTGTGAATTCATGCAATGATGTAGAGAAAACAAAACTCAGACACAAGTTTTAATAAACAAATTTTAAAATTTTATTAACATCAATAAAAATAAATAAAACAAACAAATCCACCTACATCTATTTACAAGGGATATCCTCATTTTTCTTTACACTACAATAGCTGAATTATACACATTTATATTTCTTTTATCGTTAATTAAACTTATTATGCCTTTTAAAAGTTATTTATTTATTTCTCATTAGGTTTATCATATCACTTATTTTAACTATTTTATGGGTAACACCATTTTTTACCTTTTAATATTAAAGTTACTGTATTATAAATTATCTATGTGGATAAACATCATTTATAACATCATAATTTTACAATCAATATGGTTTTTAAAAGAAAATTACATTTTCTTGTAACTTTATATAAGTCACTTCGCATATTATTCACCCTTACTCCCCATGATAGACACCTATAATATAAACATCTATATATCCAAGATAATAAAAAAATTATTAATTAAAGGTCAGATTGCTAACTCAATAAAAATTTTAATGCAACTTCAGATGTAGTATGCAATTTAAAGGATGGAAAAGTACAATAATAAAACAACACATGATATGATAAAACAGAAAATTATAAAGAATATTAATTTGAAAAACATTAATCATTCATTAATTATAAAGATTTTAAGGCTACTGTTAGTAAAAACATATTCTGTAAACTACAAATAAGTCATGTCATGTTGTGGTATTGTTTATTTCAGTGACTTTTAAAAAAGAGAAAATCTTACCATTTAAGTATTCTATTGGAGCCCTTAATTTTATGTTCATAGCTGAAAATCAAGTATTTTGGCAGACAGTAACCTAGATTTTATTAAAAACAAAAAGAAAAAAAGACTTTTCAAACTTCCTCTCCTCCTCCCTTGATATTTTCTTATGTTGGACTGTTCCATGTTGAATTATAAGTAATACTTCCCAAATATAAGATCGAGATAATAAAAATACAGATCTATACAACAGTACATAAAACATAATTTTACAATATTTATGAATCAATATGATCAGGCATCACTATGTTTAAGAGTTCTCTTTACATAAATAGTACATTTTTTTTCCATTATAGATACTGAAAACTCCTGATTGATCCTATATAGCACATTCTGAATTTATTTAAGTTAGCAGTAAGTAGTTAAGGGTTACTCCCCACATAGACTTCAATCTTGTGTGGATCCATCTTATCAAGCACTTAAATTGTAGACAGTTTAATATTAATTTTCACATGGCCATAGTGGACAAAAAAGCTCCACCTGAAGACAATCAATCATTGTAGCCAATGTATCTCATATTTTAACTATATACACAGGTTTATATAAATACATATGTGGTTTGCATTTAATAAAAATATATTTATAGACAGAATAAAGCTCTTTATGGTTTGTAATATTGGCTATATAAATTTAAAAACTTTAAATAAAATAAACTGTTATAATTTCTTATTTAGGTTCTTTTAAACAAAAATCATAATACTTATTTAAAATTTAAATTGATAAATTATTTAAACTTATCTGATTATTGAATTAGAATAAGTATGTTCCATTCATTTTTTTACTCTTTTTCCTACTGGCAAATAACTAGAAAAACATTAATATTTGTTGAGATGCTGCTTTAAAAAATGTCCATTTTGCAGAAAAATATTAAAATAATAATTGCTTCAATAAGATGATTTTCATGTCAAATGCAAAATAAGAAAGAATGATATTTAATTGTTTTTTTTTCTTTTTATACTGGAGTTATTCCTATTGTTTAAATTAGCTCATTCCTATTGTTGTATTTTTAAAATTATTTTATTTTATGATTCATTTTTAAAAAGTAAAACAAATTTGCAATATTATTATTATTATCTCTCTTATATTCAGATATTACACTACTTGATTTATTTTTATTGCTATGATTATTTTTCATTTAAGTCATTGTCTGTTGAATATAATCACCACAATACAATTATCAACATATATATAAACTAGTATGCTTTTTTTATCAAGATTGATAATTTCTTAAACAGTGAAATTTTATTACTAATATATATGTGTGTTTTTTTTACTGTAAATTACTTATCATTTCCAGTACTTAATATGTAGTTAGTATACTGTTAAAAATATCAAAACATTTATATTTTCCAAAAGTGTTCTAGCAAAACTTATTTTTATTTAATCTTTACATGCTAATTTTAAAAAAAATATATATTATTTAGATGGCTAAGGTTTGTGGGAGTGATCTTGAGCTACACTCACAATATATATATATATATATATATATATATATATATATATATGTGATAAATGGTACAATATACAATATATATATATATATATATATATTGTACCATTTATTTATATATGGTACAAATATATTGCCATTTGGTAAAAGCTAAAAAATAAAAGTAAATTTAGATTTTTTTTTGAGTATAATTTATTTTGTTTACAAAAATGTACAATGAAAGTTAAATTGTTCTTTCATATTTTTTTTATGTAATTAGAAATAAAAGTAGAATTGAGAGAACAAAAGAATTCTGAAAGTAAAAAGATAAGCTAAAAGAAAAAAATATTGGCTAATTAAAAATGGCCAAAAGATTTGCTAAAAAAAGGAACATTGTAACGTAAATTTTATAAGGAATTACCAGATTTATTATCAGCATATATTTTTTGATAAACAGAAGGATGTGCAGAAGTCTGAAAACTGGGCCTCTAGTATAAAAGGCATAGACCAGTTTGATGAATGTCTTGTTTTTTCTATTTTTCCTTTGGCTGGTTTTGGATTATTAAATCCAAGACCACTTCACAATGAAATAATCCTTTATGCGGGAGTAGACTGGGGCTTTAGCTGACATTGTTAAAAAGATGGACACTAGAAAAGCTTCTGCAACTAGCCTTTGGAATAGAATACAAGATCAAACAATAACCAATGAGAGCTCATTCTAACAAAAAAATCTATGCATAGTAAGCTACAACTTTTTCACTAAACTTACCGGTAAGCTATGACTTTATTATTCCCAATTGTGACTAAATTGTCAACAAATCTTTCTTAAAAATGTACATATAATAGAACCCTGATATAGACTTTAAATTTTAGTGATCAAGAGACTCTTATTTAACCAAGAACTTAATTTATTTTGTTTAACTGTTATTTATTTCTTTTATTACTGTATTCATGTTTGGATTAGTATGTGTTCTCTGCAATTTATTTAATTAGTAATTCACAATTTAACTTAAGCAGATTTTTAATCTGTTAGAATAAAAATATTTTTAATAGCAATTTTCATTTGTACATTATTAATAATATTTATTAGTGTTTATTATTAAATTTATTATTAGTTTAGTAAGATTTAAAAACGTAATTTCCCTTTGTCAATATGTTATGAGTAAGTTCCAGGAAAAATAATATATTTTGAAAAATAATTTTTGTTAAGGTAAAATCTAATACCGATTCTTTAAAAGCATTTTTTCTTTTTAACTTTCAAGATGTGCTGGAGACAGATTTCAGTGGATTCTTACAGGAATTCTGGTTCTCAGAACAAATAAATTAAAAGCTGATTTTATCAATAGCACAATTTTTCACAATTCTAGGCCAAGTTGATCAGGAAATATAGTTATGTTTTTAGAAATAGAAATACAACTTTCTTCTTTTTGACATAACTTGATTAACTAACACATTTATAATGCATATAGAGCTCTAGCAAGATGGAAAATGTTATAATGGCTACCCAACTTGGGCTTTGATTCAACAACCACAACCTGAGATAAATTGTAATGATAAAAAATGTTACAACGATGACCCAAAAAAATTCACAGCTGGAAAATAAATAGTTGTTTTTTTTTTTTTAAAAAAAAAAAATTATAAAAACTAACTAACTAAGTAAACCCTGATTATTAAAAAATCTAAAAAAATATTTTTTAATATGACTTACAGAAAGAAAAAATATATGTATACTTTTTAATATGTCTAAAAAAAACATGATCGTGGCTGATGTAGACGTAAGTTACAAGAATTTGACTGGGTAGGCGGTTATTGAAGAGGGGAAAAAGCATAGCCCTGGGTTTGTGTATGCAGTATATTAACATAAGACCACCTTTATATGCCCATCAGTTTATTTCTAGCAGGGATTCCAATAAAGGGAAGGTGGATCAACTTGGACCAAGTTGCCATGAGCCTGTAAGACTCAATATGATGAGCAATGCTTGCTTGTGCTTATAACTTGGGCTTCTTATCATTACTATTACAATTAAGTGGAAAGGACACAGATGAATGAGTAAATATTTCTCATTCCCACCATGTCAGACCTAAAAGTGGGTGTTAAAGCTGAACATCACTTGTGAATGAATCTATGAAATATATCAGCACACTAATACAAAAGAAAAAAACATAAATATGAATTTGAAAACTTAAGAATAAAATTAGTGTAAACCACTATTTTATTCTCATCTCCTGGCCCAGGTGGTATGTACCATTTATTTATATATGGTACAAATATATTGGCATTTGGCAAAAGCTAAAAAATAAAAGTAAATTTAGATTTTTTTTTGAGTATAATTTATTTTGTTTACAAAAACATACAATGAAAGTTAAATTGTTCTTTCATATTTTTTTTATGTAATTAGAAATAAAAGTAGAATTGGAGAGTACAAAAGAATTCCAAAAGTAAAAAAAATAAGCTAAAAGAAAAATATTTTGGTTAATTAAAGATGTCCAAAAGATTTGTTAAAAAAAGAGAGCTTTGTAACATAAATTTTATAAGGAATTACCAGATTAATTATCAGCGTATATTTTTTTATAAACAAAAGGATGCACAGAAGTCTGAAAACTGGGCCTCTAGTATAAAAGGCAGAGACCAGTTTGATGAATGTCTTGTTTTTTCTATTTTTTTTCTTTGGATGGTTTTGGATTATTAAATCCAAGACCACTTCACGATGAAATAATCCTTCATGCAGGAGTAGACCAGAGCTTTAGCTGACATCATTAAGAAGATGGACACTAGAAAAGCTTTTGTGATTTGTCTTCAGAATAGAATACAAGATCAACTAATAACCAATGGGAGCTCATTTTAACAAAAAAATGATGCATAGTAAGCTACAACTTTTTCACTAAACTTACTGGTACGCTATGACTTTATTAGTCCCAATTGTGACTAAATTGTCGACAAATCTTTCTTAAAAATATACGTATAATAGGACCCCAGTATGGACTTTAATTTTAGTGATCAAGAGACTCTTATTTAACCAAGAACTTAATTTATTTTGTTTAACTGTTATTTATTTCTTTTATTACTGTATTCATGTTTGGATTAGTATGTGTTCTCTCCAATTTATTTAATTAGTAATTTGCAATTTATCTTAAACAGATTTTTAATCTGTTAGAATAAAAATATTTCTAATAGCAATTTTCATTTGTACATTATTAATAATATTTATTAGTGTTTATTATTAAATTTATTATTAGTTTAGTAAGATTTAAAAACATAATTTATCTTTTCCAATATGTTATGAGTAAGTTCCAGGAAAAATAATATATTTTAAAAAATAATTTTTGTTACAGTAAAATCTAATACCGATTCTTTAAAGGCATTTTTTCTTTTTAACTTTTGAGATATGCTGGTGACAGATTTCAGCACAGTTTTTTACAGGAATCCTGGTGCCCAGATCAAATAAATTAAAAGCTTATTTCATCAATAGCACAATTTGTAATAATTCTAGGCCGAGTTGGTCAGGAAATATAGTTATGTTTTTAGAAATAGAAATACAACTTTCTTCTTTTTGACATAACTTGATCAACTCATGCATTTATAATGCATATAGAGGCCTAGCAAGACGGAAAACATTATAATATATATATATGATGTATGTGTGTACATGTTGTAAGTTTATCATCGAGAACTTAACATATGCATAAAATATACCATACCAGGATTTATTTGGAAGTCCTCATCACCTTCCTCGATTTCTTCAGATTCTTCATCAAAGTCTGAGCTCTGAAAAGACATTGTCATAAAGATGGTTTTAAAGGCTTCTGGAGTTTTTTTCAAACACACTGTAAAATCATCGTAGCCTCTTGCTACAGGGAAATCTTTTTTGAGTAATTTATTAACTTTTCCAATATCAGTGGAGCTATTTTTTGCAAACATATAAGAACAGTAGGCTTTTTCTTCATCCCATAATTGAAGTTTTTTTAAAAAATGATTGGTTTGCATTACCATTACCATTGTAATACAGACTTTTTCATCAATGATAGGAGGATCTGGATCAAAAGTTGTCATCAGTATAGCACTTTGTTTTCCATTTGAAAATCCTGAAATATATATATATATATTATATATATAAATATATATATGCATATCAAAATCAGATTTGCATGTTCTTTTTGATATATATATATATATATTGTATTTGCATGTTCTTTTTGATATGCATCTGATGCAATATGAAATTAATTATGAAAAACATTTTTTTTAATTTACGATAAAAATAAATATATTTTCCATGTTGGCATTATCCCTATGTCACATGTTTTGAGAATAAATAAGTAAATATATTATACTAATGTTGTTTTTTAAACGTCAGTGGTCACATATAGTCAAAATTTTGTATAATTTTTTTAGATATTTTTTCACAAATGTTTATTCAAGAGTCAATATTATATATATAAGAAATGTAAATATGAACAAACTTGTCAGAAATTATATAAAAGCAGACAAATAATGGAATTTGATTCTATCTTCCACTAACATTTTCAATAAATAATGTCTCAAAACAATGCAAATGATAAGCATAAATCTACAAGCTAAGATGATATTACAGGTTTTATCAATGTACCTCCACTTAAATAAAAGTTTTTTAAATGCACAATTGTAAGTTAGAATTATATTTATAGAATGCATAATAATCTAAAATACAACGTTCTAGATTTTCAATTTAGAGTATTGTATTGATATTGCAGGACAATGAGAAAATGAAACTATATTTCATTTGCTGCTAATATTTTTAAATAAAAAGTTCATAATGGGGAGAATGTAAACAAGTAATTTGTTACTATAAGACTTACAAATAAAATTTCAATTTATATTTTTAAAGCAAAATCATCTACTAATTGTTTAAAAAAAGGCATCACACAGAATTCACTAATAAATAATAATATACATAATGATACATTGGAATGAAATTAACAAATTTTATAACAACCTAATATATACATATACCTGAAAATACTAGTAGATTATAAAGTCTAAATTAGAAGTAGAAAAATATATAATTACTTTTTATCTGTGATATATTCTCAATAATGAAGATGATAGGATGAATCTCATTAAGCAAACGTCTTATTACAGCTTAATGATAAAATTTCTATTTACATTTATGAATCCAAAATTGAATACTAATTTTTTAATTCTTGCATGGGCCAAATAATGTAAGTAACCAAAATCTACACTTTTAAAATTTGTTTAATTTGAATATGTCATCATCAAAAGTGTTCTAACCCAGGGATAGGTCCAAAGAGAAATATCAATGCATTCATTTTATCACTTCATTACCCAGATCTTCAAGTCCACATAATATTTCTCATTTTTTTACTCACCCAAAAATGTCAATTTTTGTCAACTTTTCTTCTTGCTTACATTAACCATTTCCTCCAAAACATTTTCCATTAAACTATACTTTTTTTCTCAATATATGCCCAATCTAGTTTACTTTTTTAAATTTCCTCAATCAATTTTTCTATTTTATTTATTATTTTCAAAATGTGTTCATGTGTTATTTTATTCATCCAACTGATTTTTCTATTTTTCTCCCTTCTCAAATGCTTCCAATGTGTTCCTAATTTTACTGTGCACTTGGTGATTGAAAACAACTAACTTTCCATCAACAGACAACATATATCCGGGAAAAACTATTATCAATAATTGTTGTTTAAAAGGTTAAAAAGACTCTAGATGAAGCAAACAAATAATATTAATTCAATTAATTAGAGTATTACAATGTCTGTCTGTCTGTCTATCTATCTATCTATCTATCTGTCTATCTGTCTATCTGTCTATCTGTCTGTCTATCTATCTATCTATCTATCTATCTATCTATCTATCTATCTATCTATCTATCTATCTATCTATCTATCTATCTGTCTGTCTGTCTGTCTGTCTGTCTGTCTGTCTGTCTGTCTGTCTGTCTGTCTATCTGTCTATCTGTCTATCTGTCTATCTGTCTATCTGTCTATCTGTCTCTCTCTCTGTCTATCTGTCTATCTGTCTATCTATCTGTCTATCTATCTATCTATCTATCTATCTATCTATCTATCTATCTATCTATCTATCTATCTATCTATCTATCTATCTATCTATCTATCTATCTATCTATCTATCTATCTATCTATCTATCTATCTATCTATCTATCTATCTATCTATCTATCTATCTATCTATCTATCTATCGGTCTGCCTGTCTGACTGTCTGCCTATCCGCCTGTCTTTCTATATATTGAAGTAAACGTTTCAAAAGTTGCATTATAATTCTAACAAAGTTTGGAATACCTATAGAGAATTTTAAAATATATAACTATCGATATTTTAACAAAATTATATGCCTACAACTGAGTTAGTACATAGTTACACCAAGAGTATCTAATGTTGTATAAAATATAAATTACAAATTGAATATACTTTAATATTTTACATAGTTGTGCCTGAAATTTTTTACGAAATTATAATATATGCATATATACAGACAATATCATTTGTAGACAATACACATTAAAAGAACTATTTATGTAGGAAATATTGTTAATAGAAGCTATAATTTGTCACTGATAAATAAATAAAAACAACAAAAGTTCAAAAATTGATTGATTTTTAAGTAGTATTGAATATTTCTATGACACAGATTTCACAACTCAATAAATTTAATGGATCTAAAAATATCACCATTAATGACTGATTGAGAGTTCACTGTATTTACATATAGACAAACTACAAAGATGAATGATAAATTTGGTAATAAAAATATCAACTTAATAAAATTATGTCTATAACATTGAAAACCGAACTGTTTCGGTAATTATTTTTTATTTACCATTACCAAGAAGAGCATTATGAAGATTTCATATCCTAAAAATATACAATGAAGGTATTTATGAATAACTTAATAAAGAAATTAAAAAAAGACAATAGTCACTGTTCAACCATTAACAAGTATGCATATTTATATAAAATTTTGCTGAACTTATTGATAGATAAAGGATCATTTGAAGTACTAAATTAAATCCCAACAGATTTACAAACGCATAAAATATTGTTCCCAAACCAATGGATACAATAGAAATATTAATGGAGTAATATAAAAAAGAAGCTACTATTCAGAATGTACAAAAATAAATATGGAAGAATGATAATCATACTGCAGATATCTGTTTTTCACTATGCATTTTTGATACATATGAATAAGGACACTTGAAAAAAAACAACTGAAAGCTAGGATCAACATTTCATGCTAAATCTGAAATCACTAACACTTGCCTTCATTATTTATTCATTATTTACAATGTAAAACTTTCTAAAGTCACAAATTTGGTATCAACCACTCAAACCATTTCACTTAAATATATTCATCATTATTATTAATTAATGACAATCATTAATTTATTTAAAAAAATACGATTGGCATGATGTTGTGGATGTAAAAAGCTTGATACTTGTAAACAAATTGTAATATATATATATATATATTGTAACAGTCAAAACATATTTGTTTATTTCTGTATATAATCGTGTATATATATATATATATATATATATATATACGATTGAAACAGAAATGATTGTTTTACCTACTAAATTAAGTAAACATCAGCAAACTACAAAAGAATGGAATGATTCCAATCTATCTTTTAGCTTTGTTATTATATAAGCTATATTTTTGATGTATTTTTAAATAATAGAGCACATTCTGTTTATTATTTTAATTTATATGCAGAATAAATAATTTGAAATAACTATTGAAATATATTTGGAGCATCAAGACTAAACCTTAGTTTTAGCAATTCTAAATGTTAAATGAAAAGTCAGTTTAATAATTATAATAATAAATTATCATAGGTAATTGAAATGAAAGTAATTGCTCCTTCCATGGTGTTGTGTCAATGTCAACAAACTACAAAATATAAAATGATGCCAATCCTTTCCTTAATGCTGAGGTTACAAAAGCTTAGTTTTTGATGTAGTTTTAAATAGTACATACATATTAGTCCTGTGCTACAGCATGTATTAGACCTGTTGCACCTTTTCACATCCAAGATAAATGTGTAACATTGTGCTTAGGTCAAATAATCCAAGTCAAGATTTCTTATCATATCTCCAATCTAACTCCTGCCCCCAAGGCTTTTTTAAGATTTCTTATTCTATATCCAATCTTTTTTGCTCAGTTATTGTCAAAATTTCATTCTGACAACAGATTGATTTTCATTGCATTTTTTCTTCACAGTTACTGTGATTGTACTTATTTCTTTATAGTTAATTTCATCATTTTGCTGAATTAAGTTGATTGTCAGTAAATAATCTTACTGTTCTTTTGATTTCGTTTGCATAATTATCATAATTAAATGTTTTTTGTAGTTGAACATTCCAAAATGGTGACAATTTGGAACCTTCCATCAACGGAAATGAACACTGTATCATATTCTTAAGAAAAATGAATCTTGTCATCTCAAAAAATGTGTCCAAATGACCATCCCATGACCATTTACATTCATACCTCAGACAGGCAATGCTATTGCAATATCCAAGGATGCAACAGTAGAATTGGTATTCATAAGGGAACATGGTTGGAGAGTTCAAGAATCCCATTCCTAACTGCCATACATTTTATATATAGTTGGGCTGAGAAATTAACCTCCATAGAATTGGGCAAAATAAAACTCAGCTAAGCAGATAAGATAATGATTGACTAAAATAATTACCTGTGGGAAATTTCTATGACTGCTATACTTGGATGTGAAATTAAAAATTGGAGAGCCTGGCAAAATCATTGAGAGAGATGAGAGCCTATTTTCCAAAAGAAAAAAAAACAATCTGTGCACTCTACCTAAACAGTGGATGTTTGGTGGCTTGTTTAAAGAGACCACTGAATGTCTTATTATTAGAATTAGTGATAGGACAGTGGAAACTCTCATAGAAGCCATCCAGCAAAATGTAAATGAGGGTTCAACCATATATTTTGCTTGTTGAAAAGTGTACAAAAGTAAAGAATTAATAAGGGGCCATTACAACCATTTTAGTGTGACCCACAAATATAATTTCATCAATCTTAAAACAGGTATCCACATGCAAAACATTGAAACACTTTGGGATTCTGAAAAATGACATAACAAGCAATAATGATGAACATCTTAACAACATTTGAACTCATATTTGGCCAAATTTATATGGCACAGGTGTCACAAAGATGAAGATGTGTTCATTTGCATAATGTATGAAATTAAAAAGAATTGGCCACCAATATAAATTACTAATATTTTGTTTTATTCTGAAGGAAAATTGTTTTTTTTTCTTTTTTTTACATTTTTTAAAAAAAATACATCTATTACCCCTTTTTGACAAAATCCTATTCACGTGATACTCTCTGCAACCACACAGTAATTTTGGAGAGAAAAGTGTGAAATTTTCATTTCAAATCTCCATTTTATCTGAAAAATTTAATCAACCTATTAATAAAATTGAACAGACCACTTACATTAATTTATTGTGACAATCCCTGCTATATATTGCACAGTAAGAAACATATGTGTCTATTTTATGTTTTCAGTAATAATATTTTGGAAATTTTGGTAATTTAGTTACTACACAGTCCATAATAGTGTATGATATTTTTAGTATTATTATACATTTTATCTCTTTCCACCTAAATACCATATAAACAATTATTGAAACTGCTGCAATGTATTTTATTCCTTTTTAAATTATATATCAGCGAATTGCTTCAAAAAATACCCCATTAATATATATTAAATGTATATTTCTCCTGTGAAAGTTGTATAAGTGTTTGTGGCAAAATACACTTGAAAAGTGTTGAAATTTACCATCTTTATGGTATTTTGTTTAATGGCATCTGGTATTAATTGCTTAAAAATTATTTATAGTTTGTAATTTTCCAATTAAAGTTAGTAGTACATTTTATATTTTTCATCTAAATTTCGTATATATTTATTAAAATTACCACTTGTATTTCATTCTTTTTTTAATTATTTATCAGGGAAATGCTTAAAAATTACCCCATTAATATATATTAAAGATATATTTCTTCTGTGAAATGATTCTGGTATAATACAATCCAAAATTCGCAAAATCGATCGATTTTATGGCTTCTTGTTTAATGGCATCTCATATTTATTACTTAAAAATTATTTATAGTGTGTATTAGTCTTATGACTTTGAGCATGTATTAGACATGTTGTATCTATTAACATATGTATCCATCTTGCTGATAATTTTGTAAACCTTTGGAAAAATATCATGTACAAAAGATCCATGTACATGTTATTTTCATAATTTTTTGCGATAATATCATATATAACATCCACTTACATGTTATTTTTGTCAGATCACAAGATTGCAAAGTTATCAGTGGATTTTGATATGTATGTGAATAGGTGCAGCATGTCTAATACATGCTCCATGCCACAGAACTAATACATAAGTATCTTTTAAACTATAGAGTGAATTCTGACTTTTCATTTATTATTTAGGGATTATTAAAACTATGTTTCAGTCTTGATCCTCTAAATATTTCCATGGTGATTTTAGCTTATTTATTTTATAGACAAATTAAAATAATAGATAGAATGCACTCTATAGCATAAAACTATGTCAAAAACTAAGCTTATGTAATTTTATTTTATGTTAATTAAAGTTATATTTATTTCTAGTAAAATCTAGGCATATGGATTCATTGAGGTTTTGTAATCAATGAAACAAATTTATCATGCAGGAAAAAGTAATCATTCTAATTAAGATAATATTTTAAATCTGTATTAATAACAAACTCAATATTACAAAATGCTTTTAATGATTACTAATTTAAAATTTGTTATTTGGTCAATAAATCACTGCAGTGTGCCTTATTTATAAAGTAATTTCCCAAAAAGAATCGCATTAATAAATTTTGCTCCAAAGCATTTCTTTATACTCTGTTATATGATTATTCTGCTCCTTCTTCTGAAATGAGTGATATCTGCAATCTTGTTTAAAGCTCAAAAAATTCATGATTTAATCACACATTTTGAAATTTTTAAAAAAATGAAAATATTACTTTTAATAATACTAAAGAATTATAATAATAAAGAATTATTTGCAATAATATTTTCTAATTTGTCAAAATAACAGATATATATTTTACCCTTTATTAAATTACTATTTTTATTAATACTTTATTTCACTCTTGCAGTCAAAAATAAGAAACAATATAAACCACTAAACATTACATGATCACCATATCTTATGCTAGCACATAACTGTTATTAAACAGGCAAAACTCTCCATACATTAGTGACATACTGTGCCAACCAGAGTAATCAATGTATGCCAGAAGGCTTGTGCATAAAATCCCTATCAGGTGCCTGCTTATCCAATATCCCCAGATTAGAGCCAAAGACACCAATGTAAGGGTGCTGAATTGAGTTCAGACCCATATTACTACGTAAGCTATTGAGCATAGATTAAAAATATTATTGTTTTTAATTTCATTTTCATAGTTTTGTAGTTAAGTAGAGATAAAAGGTGGCTGCTGTAGGGTTGTATTAAATCTTAAGGTCTAGAAGGAGTGCTCTCTGATCCAAGGATCCACACTTACAAAGGCCATAAGCCAGAAAGTAGTCTGGGGATATTGGATGAGTAAGCACTAGATGGGGATTATACACACACGCCTTCTGGCATCCATTGATTAGAGCAGTATGGAGAGTTTTGCCTGTTTAAGAAACAATATATTTGAATAATTAGTGATCTATATCTTAATGCTTACTTACTGGGACCAAATTTCACTGAACTCACTTCATCTTCATTAACTGAAAATTAAAAATAAAATAAATATATTATGCATTAAGGAAATAAACAAATTTATATATATATATATGTATATCATTTAGACAATAAACATAACTTTTCACAAAGTATGTAAAGGTATAAATATAAGTCACATGATATCAACCAAAGCTTAAACAAACAATAAATCTCCAAACGTTTTTGTTAGGTTAGATTTCGATTGTCATTATTTGATTTACATTTATAGACCAAATAGATTTGTGCAGACTTAGATTTATTTTCTAATTAATTATAAATAGGAGTAGGATTTGAAATTTAAAAATTATTAATTTTTAGTGTATTTATAAAACAGATTATATTTGTTTGCTTAATTAAGTTTATTCAAACTTCTAAAAATATAAAAAAGTCAATCTTCAAGTGTCATCTTTCTTGTCTGTATTAACTCATTTTTCAAGCAACAAATAGACCTTTGGACAAAAATCATTAAGGTCATGTCTCCTTAAATTAAGCCATCGATTGAGATATTTTAATATTTTTTTGTTTTTAAAACAACAACACTGATATTTTCAAATATTGATATTTTTAATTTAAAAAAAAAAACGTCAGTATAATTAAAAAAGCAACAAGATCAAAACATTCTACTCCCAACTACATGTGTTTGATTTATTTATTTCCTAATCATCCAATTGAAGAATCATTTATGCAATTCCTTCATAATGTTTGGAATAATTAAATATTTTATTGTTTTTGTGAGGTTTATTAATATTATGATTACTTTTAGACAATAATTATATAATAATTATTAAAAATAAGAACTACACATGATTAAACTTTTGTATTATATGCATATGTATCATTTTTATAACAAAAGCTAATAAATACTTACATAAAGAAAACATATTAAAATATGTTATTATGATCACCATACTCTGAAACTGATCCCTATACCTCATTAGCAATTCTGTGTTTGAATCTTTGAAATATGCAAAATATTATAAAATAATTTTCATATTTTAAAGAATTTGATAAATTTAACAGAAATGAACATTTATGCACTCATGCTTTAAAAATAAATTTCAATGAAAAAAGATGTTTGCTCTGTGTAATAGTTTATTTAGAAAATTCCATGGAAATTATTGAAAGAGGAAAACATCATTTGTTCTCATTACAAACATATTTTTACACTTCAAAAATGTTTTTAGAATATATTTCACTTGTAAAAGTGTACTTCTAACAAATCAATTTCTTTAAGTAAATTGTGATATACAATAATAGATTTATACTAAAACCAAAACTTGAAAGATTAAATAAAGTATCAACAGTGTAAATATTTTAAATATTCTCTAACACCATAAGACAATAATTAATACAAAAAAAAGCAGCCATATTTTTGTGTCTCATTTATTAATATAGATGCTTGTCTAAAACACTTTCATTAGAGATAATGAATATTTAAATCAATTGTATAGGTTAGAAAATATTTAAAATATTAATTGTATGGGAATATAAGTCTTAAACTCAAATTTATATATATTAAAGCTCTGCAGGTAGCACTGTGAGCCATAAATCAATCCATTGATTTGACATTTCTACATCCATTTACTTGCCTATTATTCATCTATTAATAGATTCATTTATCTATCTAACTTAGTACTTATCTACATTTGTACTTCTCTATCTATTTATCCATTTGTCTATCATTCTCCTATTATCTATCTATGCATATATGCTAATTATAATATTTCCATGGATGAATGATGAATACATAGTATTATTTCTGGGAGGTTCAGTGTAATAATAATAAAATAGCTAAATAGCTGGTTTCAGTACAAATAACAAGTACTTTCCATAGAGCTTCTTCTTTCTCAAATCATAAGAATACATGTGTAGATATTTTAAATTGTATTTTTTTTTCTTCTGTTATTTTCTCCTCATTTTCAAATTCCATTGGTTGAAAAGATTTAAAAAATATTTTATCCTCCAATAGCTTTTTCCAAATATGTTAATTTTCTTTAATTCACTCTTTTCACTTAGGTTCTTACACCTTTCAAAAATCTCTATAGCTTCATTTAGCAATATCTAGTCATTTTGCCAGAATGTGTTTTATTAAAATTGATGTAATGATTAATTAATTTAATGTGTGAATGGTTGATGAATTGTATTTTTTTCTAATTTTCAAAATATATTTTTCCTTTGTTATGCTTATTCTATGATTTGTGTGTCCAATGTATGAATATAAACAAACACCACATGGAATTTCATATACATCATGTGACTACAAAGGATTTTTATTTTTAGAATGTAGAAATACTTCATTAGTTTTTTAAATGTACTATAAAATCGTGTGGATATTATTTTTCTTTAAAAATTTACCAATTTTATCAGTTATATAACTATACATATGCTTTTTAAGTAACTATTTATTTACGTATACAACTATCCATCTATTTAACTATTTAGTTAGTCTCTCTCTTTATCTATCTACCTACATAATTATCTATCTAACTTTTATCTATCTATCCATTTACTCTCTTCTAATTGATCTTATCCGTCTATGTAGATAAATGGTTGGATAGATAAGTACTTAAGTAGAAAACTACAGAGCTAGCTAGCTGGCTAACTAGATATTGAAGTGGATAAATGAATGATTTTATTGATGGTTAATAATAAAATGGATGGAAAATATTGATAAATGGATACATTGATACAGAGGTAGATAAATATATTTATTGATGGTGGAATAAAAATATGTAAACAGACAGATAAGTGAAAAAATATATAATTATGTAAATGGATAATGGGATAAACTGCTAAGTAAATAGGTAGAGGTAAATATATGTATAAATTGATAGATGTCTAAAACAATATGGAGTTAAATAGACAGACAGATGGGTGAAAAGATAGATAGATAGAATATCAGATATATAGTTAAATAGATAAATTAATAGGTAGGAAAGCACTTAGGCAGGATAGATAAATGAATGGATGAGTAGATAGAATAGACAAATAACTGAATAAATAAATTGATAGATAAACAGATGAAAACAAAAACAGATGGAGGGATAAATAGATATAAAGATATTTACTTAGATGAATAGAGATATAGATAAATGGATAAAGACACATATAAATAGATTATCAAATAAGTAGATAAATAGTTAGGTAAGTAGGTCATATGGACAGATGGGTGGGTAGCTAGTTAGTTTAGTTGGTAATTGAATGCATAACTAAATATAAAGAAAAACAAATAGGGGTTTGTAGATAGATAGGTAGAGAAAGAGATAAACATGTAGAGAAACATTGATAGACATGCATATATGTAGATAGGTAGAAAGATAAAGATAAATATTGGTGAATTTGCTAAATAGTTAAATGGATGCTTGGATGCATAAAAATAAACAGGTAAAAACTATGTAAATAAATAAAAAGGTAGACATGTAATTATAGAAAGATAGATAAATATATAGATAGATAGATAGATAGACATATAGATAGATTAGTAAGTAGGCATATAGAGGCATACAAGTTGGCATAAAAGTAGATAAATCGATAGATGAATCAATAAATATATAATAAATGAGTAATTGGCTATATAGTTAGATTAATGATTATATGCATAAATAGATAGATAAAAAATTAGATAGATGCATAGATAGATAGATAGATAGATAGATAGATAGATAGATAGATAGATAGATAGATAGATAGATAGATAGATAGATAGATAGATAGATAGATAGATAGATAGATAGATAGATAGATAGATAGATAGGTAGATAGATAGATAGATA
Source organism: Epiperipatus broadwayi (assembly GCA_028023455.1). Taxonomy (NCBI): domain Eukaryota; kingdom Metazoa; phylum Onychophora; class Udeonychophora; order Euonychophora; family Peripatidae; genus Epiperipatus; species Epiperipatus broadwayi. The sequence goes on from JAQFVV010006334.1 coordinate 158,421, forward strand.
TATAGATAGATAGATAGATAGATAGATAGATAGATAGATAGATAGATAGATAGATAGATAGATAGATAGATAGATAGATAGATAGATAGATAGATAGATAGATAGATAGATAGATAGATAGATAGATAGATAGATAGATAGATAGATAGATAGATAGATAGATAGATAGATAGATAGATAGATAGATAGATAGATAGATAGATAGATAGATAGATAGATAGATAGATAGATAGATAGATAGATAAGCAGACAGATAGATAATGGATGGATGGTTGGCTATATAAATAAATTGATGGATAAATAAATTACTAGAAACATGGCTAGATTGATAGATAAACAGATATAAATATATTAATAGATAAGCAGATAGAGAGACTGGCAAAAGATAGATAGATGGGTATATAAAACTAGATATATAAACAAAGATGCAGGTGAAACGTGAATATATGATAAATATAAATAGAGAAACTTGTGAAAGGTATATTGGTAGACAATTATTAGGTTGGTAGAGAGTTAGCTAATAGTTGAACAAATATGTGGGTATTAGTTTAATTAAATATTTAAAATTTAATATCCTTCCCCATTTTATTTTTTGTACTACCTTAATATAAAGAGTTTGATTGAAGCTTTGTATTTTTATTCTCAACTAATATCATTGAGTTTAAAGGAAAATACTGAAAATATCAAGGATTAGTCCTTTGAATTATTTGTCATCACTTTATTATTCTGCACGTATTTGGCAATGGGACATAACTTTGCATACTTGGAGGTACTTAATATATATCTGATCACTTATAGCATATATTTGTAGAGATGGTAATCTACCATTATATCTGTTTAGCAAAATACTATATTGTGATTATTTATCTTTTCAACATATATGTTTAGGCAGTGTTATGGATAGAGGGAGAGGTGGGTTAATGCGTCTCATTCCCCATATAACAACACAGAAAAACCTTTCTTAAAATTTTTTATAATATATTTTCATAATTTTAATTATTAAGCGTGGTTTACGATTTGTTAATAGATAATAATTAGTTTTTGGTCGAATATTAATATTTTCTAAACTATTATCTATCAAATTTTTATGGTTTTAACTGTGATTATTATTTTTAATAGTTTTATTTATTAATTGTAAAATTAATTTTAATATATATTATATGGATCCTTATTTTTTTTCTAATGAAATATAATATATTCGCTAAACTATTGTTTTTGAAAGTTTATATTCCCTGCATTATTTTTTGTCCTGCAAAAGTGCTACATTTTTTTTTTTTGTATTTAACAAAATATCCATAGAGTTTTTGAATTTAATATTTGATAATTATAGGTAGCATATCTATTTTTGATGAACATCATAAAATGAACACCATTTAAGAAAATATTTTTTTATGAAATAGGAAATTTTATTCTGTATACTGCACACGTTTTCCCCTTTCATAGGTTAATTTAATAATTTTTCATTCATGTTCATTTAATTGTAAAAGTGATTTTAATATATTTTTCTTACAACTAGTTATTTATTCTTTCAAATATTTTGCTAAACCAGATTCCATGTAAGTAAGTGATTTGAATAATGCTAGTGTTTTTTTATTTTGGTCTAATAATTTATGTTGCCACTGTAAATTTGATATACTATGTTGAAAGTAAATTACTTAAGTATGTTTTTTTTTTTTTTTATTACCTAATTCTTTTGGTCATTTTCTAATTACTGTTATTTTGGTATTTAAGTTTAAGACTTATATGATTTTATTTTTTTTGGTAAAATGATTATACTAATTTTTTCATCATTTTCTAATTACTAAAATTTTTTAAATATTGTTTTTTGATATGCTATATTTCTAAAGAAAAACATACGTTAGTATAGTTTTTAATTTTTTATGATAATTTTTCTTGTTATTTTTGAAATACTAATACTTATGAAATATTTTTTTTTAGATTTAACTTTTTTCCTGCCTATGTAAATCACTAATATTTTTGATTTAGTGAGTTATTTAATTTTTTTGATCATGTGATTACTCTTATTTATATGAAAGTTCTGTTTTTTTTTTTATTATTTTTTAATGAAAATTATATTTTTTTATTTATAATATACAAAGTATTTTGAAGACTTAGTTATCCAAAAATTTAACAGTATATATATATATATATATATATATATATATATATATATTACTTTAGGACTCCCCCTGAAAACTGCAATGGAGGAGACTGCATTTTTAATCAGTACCAAAATTTGAAGTTACGGCTACCTTTTAATTTTTTTCCAACTAAAAAAAATATTATTTTGAATCCGTGAAAATTTACTTACACAGTTTTAGTGGCACTAATTCAATATCTCTATGTTTAGAGTTTTCATTTCTTAATATTGTAGATATTTCTATATTTTGTCCAATATTGGTAAAAAACAAAAAAATAATGTATCACATGACCCTAGCCTACACAATGCATTTTGAGAAATACTTTTGTGCACTTCAGCTCTGCTTAAAGAAAACAGTGCCTATAACTACTAAAAACATAAATACTTCTTAATTTTCTATCAGATCTAACATTAAGATTTTTTACATTTTAGACCAGTAACATGGTAATATGAAAAAGAGTAAAAGACAGCTGCTGGATAAAATGCCTATTGAATTCAAAAGTGCAAAACTCTACAAAGCAGAGCCAAAATTTCTTACTGGTTAGATCCCTCAGCCAAAAATTTTTTGGAATATTAGAAAAGGAGTGATTGAAAATGTAATAAATATTACATCTAATATGTATTGATTACTAATCTTTACAATAGATAGCAAATGGATAATTATTGAAAATAATTGATTTTTTGTTTATATTATTAATGTTGTAGTTATACATTTGATTTAATAATTATGTTTTATAATTATAACCCTAATTTATTTTTTTTATCTTTTATTATTTTAATACTTCTTCTGATCTTCTGATTAATATTCACTAATGGTTCAAACCTCACAGTCTTATGAATTTCTAACATTAAGATTTTTTACATTTTAGACCAGTAACATGAAACAAGAATGATATGCATGACACTTAGAATTTATAGCTATTTTGAAAAATACTATACTAAACAAATTAGAAGGAATAAAAAGAGGAGAAAAAGTAAATAGTTATCATACCCATTTCTTTATTTATATATTATTATTTTTCGTTGTTATATTTTAATTATAGCTTAATCATGAAGAAATCAAGTAGCCTATGTTTTTACAAAGTCAGTGTAGAGTATCTTAAATGGCTAAACTGATACAGTGTTGATACAATAATTGCCATCATATACATTTCCTTACAGTTGATCTGATTTTTCTTTTTATTCTGATACGCATGATAATTTTTTGGATTATTAATTTACTCTACTTTTACTTTTAGTGCATCATATATATGCATATTTATATAAAGTGAGACAGTTTTTGAAATTGAATATATTATAATATGTAGTACAAACAGGTTATGAATCACAGCAAATTATATATAATTAAAGTTCTTTAGGATCTAAATACTTTTGCTATAATATATTATTAGTTAAAGCGTTATACTTTTCAGTTTCAAGCAATTGACTTAAAGTATTAGTCAATTCCATTTTTTATTTAAATGGCTTTAATAAATATTAAACATTTTATATGTGTTCTATAATTGCAAATTCCAAAATGTATTTATTTTTATGGTATTAGCTTTAGTTTATCGGTATTTGAAATTTATTATTAACTATTTTTTTAATCTTTCTTTTAATGTTTTCTCCATTTTTAGAAATTATGTTGACGGTAATAGGTTAAAAATTAACGAGCATTATTGTAAAAATATAATTAAATTGAAAAGTGAGCACATTTTCCCACATCGTATATACAATGCAAAAAATTTAAAACTCAAGAACATAAAATTAAAATAGATTGAAAAAAGACTGCCAAAATGATGAGGAAAAAACATTTGTAATTAAAACAAGAGGAGAAATATCATCATATTGAGAAGGAGAAAAAATAAAAAGAAAGTGAGTCAGTTAAAATAAAAAAGATATTACCTTATAAATCATAATATTTATTTCCAATTTACCTGTAGAAAAAATGATGCAGAAATGCTATCTTGATCATATTTGAGAAATATGTTGTAATTCATGTAGGTATTTAAAACAGGATTTAGTTTACAAGATATGCAAATTGATTACATAACAAAATACCAATCAAAATGAAGTTAAAATTATTATAAAAAATAAAAACACTGTGTATTATCAAAGCTTTCATATTATTTAGTGTACTCAGAAGTAAGGTGTGACAACGTTATGCAGTGTTTATTGTGTTGGATGATCGGTAGTTTATATATCTTTTATTCTTTATTTTAAATCTTTTTATAACGTTTCATCACTATGTGGTGCTATTTTATGACATCTCTCATTTTAAAATTATTAATTGAAAATAAATCTGAAGATTACAATATCTAATTTGCATACGAAATTTATAAGATCTGTCCTCATTTGATCTCAATAAAAATGACAATTTCTGACTGGAGGGAGTGTTAAGATCTAAGCAAAATTTTCAATTTTCATTTATGAAAAGTTCAAAATTGTAATTCTTAGTAAGTTGTTTACATGTTAAAGAATATTTCTACATTTTTTTGCATACTACTTATTTTAATGCAATATATATATATATATATATATATTGCATATAAAATGTAGATCTGATATATATATATATATATATATATATATCAGATCTGACATGTTGGACTATTTTCATCATCTATGAGTGCATGTTGAAATATATATATATCAAATGTGATATGTTGGACTATTTCCATCATCTATGAGTGCATGTTGAATGTATAGAAAATTTTAAACTTTATTTAAACTTTACAAATACAAACAACTTATTAGTAATAACACACAATTAGATAACACAAGTTAGTAATTATACAACGTTTTGATTAGTATTATTCTCCACTCTTCTTCAGGAGTTGCTGGCGTTGCAACTCAATTGGTCAGAGTGGTTGCCTTAAATTCGATATTCAGGAATCTAATGTTGTGAGTTCAATTTCAAATTTTTTGCTAAGTTTTCTTATAATAATTTTATACCAAAATTACAATATAATATTTAATATATACGGTATATGAGCACAGACTTTCACACCACCTACAACTCACCATTCTATCTCATATCAGTGATACAGTTGAACACATATATGTCGAAAAGATAATTAATCACCAATATACGTATTTCATGCTAAACCAGCAGTCATCAGTTGGTCCAGATTATCATCTATATACACATATATGCAATAAGTGCTCAGATATATAGTGACATAGCCAATCTTCATACTTTAATGGACAGGTTTCAATCCATTCCACACTCCAACTCTTCATGAAGTCTTTCATCCAATTGAAAATATGAATATAATATTTAGTGTAAAATTTCGGTGATAAATTTCTATATGATATTATCTTTATTAAAAATAGTAAAAACGAGTGAACGTTTATTGTACAAAATAGTAAATTAAAGTGAATCATGTTTATCCAGTTACATATATCACACATGCAAATGTAGGTGATGGCACAAACATGTGCACTGTAATGAAAATATATATTTTTACTATGTCAAGTGAATCAGAGTGCCATTGATAATCGTTATGTATGCCATGCTTGACATGGTGCAAACAAAGGTGGAGAAGGATTATTTTGGAAATATACACAGCATCTATTTCAAGAGCTAAGTTTTTCTAATTCAAGTTGAAAATATTAATTATGTAGTATTATAAGTATTAGCTGATTGAGTTAATATAAACTTACAGTAAAAATTCAGAAGAAATTAGTATAGAATATTTTGCCATATTTATAAATCTGTATGTTAAATGTTATAATGTATTTAATAATTTAAAGGTGAAATTTATTATCCAAACATTAACTAACAATATAATTAAACATGTTTTCAAATAAAACAAAACTATTAAAATTAATTTTAGACAAAAACAAAACAACAGATTAAAAGCTTTTCAATATGTTTTGGAAAACATATTGTGTAAATGGCCAAATCAATGTCTAGTTAATAGTAAACAAGTTTTCAGGAAAGCAACTAATGCAGTATATGAAGAAATTATAAGGGCTTGGAAAAAAAAAACAAATTCAAATTCACAGAGTAGTGAACAAAGTCAGAAGAAATTGTAACAATTTATGTGAAAAACGCACTCTCCAAATTCTCTAAAATTCAGGCCAGGAGAAGATTTCCATATTATCTATAAGCTATTTGATGTAATGAACATGTCTCTGAATTACATCATTCCAGAAAGTTATTGTGTGAAAGTAATTTGAATTATATTCATATTAAATTAATGACAAACGAAATTTATAGTTCTAATTTGATCTATAACTCTGGCTAAGACACCTAAATATGAATACCTTCATGTTCATCCACATAGCAATTAGAGAAATTTTTTGATTTAGTCCAATAATGAAGTGAAGTATAATATTTTTTTTGCTATTATCAAAAATATATTGACCTAATTCAGAAACTGTTTGACTAGCCGCTATTATAATTCCTAACTTACTGGAGATCAAAAGCTGTTGTAAAACATTTTAATTTATCTTTCATTTATTGTGGAGAAAACTACAGGTTGTCAGTGTTTAAAACTGCAATCAAATTAAATGCTGTACTATTTGTATAAAAGATAAAATAATCTGCCATTTTAAAATGAAAATATTTACTTTAATATTCATTTATATGAGGTACGAAGAACTTGAATGATGTATATGTGTATGCAATAACTTTTGTGAATATGACATTACTCAGATAATAAAAGGTGTGTAAAGAAAAACATTATTACTATCATCATCATCAACATCATCATAATTATTATTGTTATTATTTATGGTTATTAAGATATTGAATTAAAATCAACTCTCCCGCTAGTTTTACAAATGATATATTTGAAGCATAATGCATGCTTAAATATGAAAAGTAGAAAGTACTACTTGTGCCTAATGTATATACTGCTTTCGAATCCATTTGTTTGATAAATTTTGGTGGTTCTTGGAATATTTAGGGTCTATACTTTCATGACTTAAAAATTGGTGGTAAACAGTGAACATTTAATAATATATAAGAGCAATCCAAGATGGATCAGCAGGATAATCCTCTAATTCAGGAAATAGCCCAAGATCAATTACATCCAAAATAAATAAAAGCACTTATTAGTACATTAGATCTCTTCTTAATATTAATTCTTTTTCTTTAATTAGTTTTTGATGGGCGATGATGATCAGAAAATATAATTAGTAATTTATAAAGGAGTAAACAAAAGTAAGTTAAATTTGAAAACACGAGTGGAAATTTTTATTTATAATCTATATCACTCAAAATGCAATCACTTTCAGATTATATGTCAAAAAGTTCAGACATAAATATATTAATATAAATTCACCTATTTAAGATTCAGGTTTTTGTTTAATATTTTCATCCACTTAATATCACAATTCACATCCTGATGTATACCCAGGTATAGAAAGCCTGATTTAAATTGTTGTCTTCATAATATTACCAAAAGTGCCACTATCTGATCCACATCCTACAAAAGAAATTTCCCAAGATTGTAGTGGAACAACCAGTCATTCCATCAGACAGACCTCCACCTTCAAAGATAAGCTGGCTAAATCAGATACTTGACTACCTTTTCGCTCACAATGGCCACTCTATCCTAGTATTCAGACAAAAAATCTCTATTTGGGATGCTCATAGCCTGCTATTTTCCACACAAAACTCTATCATTCCTTACCTTGGTGGTAACAATCAGGTGGGCACCAGGTTTTTCAAGCATCTCAAGCTGGAGCCAAGATTCCTGGACTTTCTTGTGAAAATCAACCTGAATTCACTCCAGACAAAATGGTTCATGCACTACAGGAGATTCCTCAAGAATATGGATCCTACATGTCACAACAGCCATAGAACCTGTGAAACCTTTGATCATATGATAAATGATTGCCTAGCATATAAAAAAATCAGAACTTTCATTACATACCACTGCCACATTTCCCTGAACAAAATCTTAAATATTAAATGCTGCTTCCTGTCCAGGGATTATGTCACCATAAGACTCTCAAACTTTCTCACTTATGCCATCTGGATGGCCAGATGTCACAACAAGTTTACCTTTCCTCATCCCAAGCCTGAAGACACATTCATTTCCAAGCTAAAGGAATTTTGCCATAAGGACAGAATAATCTCATCCAGATTTTTATTTGACAACACGTGGAGCCTGATTAAGCTGGATTAACAACACCAGTAACCACATCAGAACATTTGGTTGCCTGACTAACATGGATAACTATTATTTTTGATCTACAAATGTATCATTATTACATATGGTTTTTCAATAAAATTATTTATAAATAAATTGTTGTCCACTTTTGAATCACCTCCTGACCATTTAAATCAGGGGTAGTCAACCTTTTTATACCCAACACCCACTTTTGTATCTCGGTGAGTAGTAAATTTTCTAATCGCCCACTAGTTCCACAGTAATGGTGAAATATAAAGTATGGAAATAACTTTATAACATTTATAAAGCAGAATTACAGCAAGCTAAAGCATATAATAATAATTACTTATCAAATACTTTATGTTGGATTTTTGCTAAGTTTGTCAGAATAAATCTTCATAAAACAATTTACTGTAGTTAAATCTATCTTTTTATTTATACTTTGTATACATAGAAGCATGGTGTCTGATGGAATTACATTTAATTAATTAAATTATTAATGAGATTCCTGAGGCTGATGCTTTGAAACTATATACTGGATATCTGGCTCAATTTTTGTAAGAAACAAATGGTCTTTTCTTTCGGAAATATTTAGGCAGTTTCTTTCTTAGGTCATAAAATGATTAACAACACCAAAGCCTAATTGCCCAAGATATGAGGTGGGAAGTGTATCAATAAAGTGAATATCATTTTCCATATATTTGGATATAAGACATGCATTTTTTTTTATTTTGCCATAGATTTTTATATCCATTCGTATCGAATTTATGTTTACATTCTTCATCAAATCTAATTTCTAACAGCTCTTCTTGGCAAGTTGTAGCAGCCTCATCAATATTTGCAGAAAAATGATTTTTTATGCAGTCATACACCTTCAATTTTAAAATATCTTTAAATCATTTTTTCATGTCCAATTTAAGTTCATTGAGGTGGATACTAAATCTGTCACTATCCTCTGGAGTTACATCATCTTTTATAGATGATAATTCAGGAAACTGATGAAATTTTCTCTTCAATAGATTATAAAAAAGTAGTTCAAGTTTGTCAATAAATAATGACACAATACTTTGGCAACCTATAAGTATTTTATTAACTTCTTGAAACTGCAAATTGACATCATTAAATCTTTTGAAAATATCTTCCAAATAAAAGGCATCATTCTTTACTGTTTTTAAACTATTGACACATATTGGTCTCATAATTACTTTCAAAAATTGTATGAGACTATCATATAGTGCTACAAAACGAGGCAAAGATGTTCCCTTTGACAGTCACTGAACTTCTGTGTGCAAAAGTAACATACTAAAATCTTCACTATTGTCCTGGCAAAGATGTGAAACATTCTATCATTTTTTGCATTGGATTTGATCTTGTTTACAGCTCATATTATTATAGTTAATGATGAATGGAGACTTGTACTTAGATGTTTTTCTACAAAATAATGTATGTGCACCACACAATGAATACATAAAACATTTGACACTTCTTTTTTTAAATAGATAACAAATCCACAATAGTGGCCTACCATTGATGGTACTCCATCAGTAGCGCTTGGTATATTATTCAAAGAATATTATTTTTTTAAAATATGATTTCACAGTATTAAATATAGATAATACTTTTGTATCTGTAATGAGATTTATTGTGAATAGCATTTCTTCTTGTAATGTATTGTTTTCATCAAAATAATGTACATATGTCACCAATAAAGCATTAATATCTTCAATGGCAGACTCACTTTACGGTGCTATCACTTAGGGGCAACGTTTTTAAAATTTTAGGTATATCTTGATGCATTACTGTTGAGATTAATTCTTTTATATGGGGTATTATTACAGTTTCCCCAATATTATAGCTTTTACAACTTTTTGCAATTAATTGTGAAATGTGATGAGGCAATTAATCCATCTTTGTTCACTGCATGTTGTTTCTTAAATGATGCAATGATTATTGAATGATTTTGAAATTTTTTGTATATTTCCTGAAAATATTCAATGGGCTTGTCCTTATCATTTGGATGCTTTGTAGCAAGATGTTCTCACAGTCAACTTGCCTTCATTGTCTCATTGGATAATGTTTTATGACACAATAAACACATTGGTTGTTATTTATTTACAACAGATTCTATGAAACATATTTTTAGATACTCTGGTAAATAGCCACGAGCATATGTTTTTTTTTTTGAGACATGGATTCACAATATTTCATATAATTTTGTTTGAACCTGTAGGCACATGTTCATTCTCACAAATCTAACTGTGTACTGACCAATGTGACCACAAACAAAAAAGCCTGTGCCACAAATAATCAATGGCTCATGCTTCTTGCACATAATGGATTGGGTTTGGGGGAGGTATGTGAGCTATTCTGGAACAACATTATTTTGTTAGCAGTCACACTATAGCTCCATTTAGTTTCACTTACGTAATGTGAACTAACATATATATGCAGGAGATAAAATAGTATATTTTCAGGAATTTAAATTATTATGGGGAATTTTATGAAAATCTAATGAAAATGTTTTTATATAATGCTATGAAATTTTTTTAAAAAGTCAATTAAATTTAAAAAAAAAGAAAGTGTTTCAGTATTGAACAAAACCCCTACCACCCCTTATTAAGGCTGGAACGCTCATAGTGGGCGGTGGAAAGCAGGTTGACTACCACTGGTTTAAATGTTATTTTACTTTTATATAGATAGATAAATAGATGCACACATACACACGTATATATATATATATGTATATATTTTACCTGGATTTATAGTAAAAAAGTATTCATCTGTGGTTCTGTCTGTAGTGATGAAGTTTGAGCTTACAAATATAACTTTATAAAAATTCAATTTAAATTCTTTGGGAACATAATCGAAGCACCAACTATAATCATCTTCACCTCGTTTAGTATTTATCTTATAAGGGGGATCAGTAGTTATTTTTCCAGCATCCTCTGAACTTGTTTTTTCAAATCGATAAGCAAGAATGCTTTCTTTTCCATCGACCCATGCAGCTAACATCTTAAAAAAATGACCCTTTTGCATATATACTTCTACAGTTACACACAATGTTTTATTAATCACTGGTGGATTTGGTTTTAAAAATATGTGAATAATTTCAGTTTGAGGACAATCTATAAAAAAATATTTATATAAGCTCATAATATCTCATTTTTGTTAATATATTTACATCGCAAGATAGATTATTAAAACCTTATTTTAATATTTTATTTTTATACACAAACCTCCAATCATAGACATAAATATATAGAAAAAATATAACACTGATATATTAACACACACATATATAATAAAATATAGTCTTTCAGAGTATGTAAACAATGTTAACTATTACGGTAATAAACCTTTGATATAAAATAATATTTATTTTGCCGAGAAAGGCTTTTAATACTGATACCATAATATTTGATAAGTGTCTAGATATTCTGGTAGAATATTTTTTATTATATATTATCTAGATATATACATTTAATATAATTTATACTTATATAATGGATAGAGTTTATATTAAATTACATTTTTTAGTCGTAATTAAAAGATAAAAAAGAGTAAACAAATCTACTGATATTTTTATGATACATTTTATTCAGTTGGTCTTAAACTTAAAATATACCACTTTTCATTTTCAAAGAAACATAGCGTAATATTTAAGAATTTCTTCACTAAAATAGAATGTACTTACTTTTAGAAAAGGCTTATATATATATATATATATATATATTGAAACAGTCAGATATGTCTATCCTACTGTTTCACCTACTATATGCTATAGTAATACTTTTAATTGTGTATACTTTTATACAAATCCTCGTATATTAGACTAGTTTTAAAATTAATAATCATAGTTATGTATGTGTGCATATATTATAGCATACAATATAGAAAGCATTGTATATGTATAATAAATCAACTTATATGCACACATATATATTACTGTTTGCTAAATAAATGTAAATCTTGAAGAATATAGAACCAAGATATATGTAGAGAAGAAATAGTATTATAGGCATAAACTTTATTAGTTTTCTTTATTTAAATAATTTTATAAATTTAATATTTGAAATTATAATATTTCTGCATAGGGAGCTAAATTATGTTTAAACATGTTACATATATGTATATAGATTGAAGCTGGAAATATAGTACATATTTTTGCTTCAACTAGTGCCAATGTCATCAGCACTAGTCTGGGTTTGAACCCAATCTTATATTAACTGACCCCCATCTCATAATAGGTGGTAGTATATTTTTAATATTATAGTTTTTTATATTTCATTCATTTTATTTTATAATTAAAACTAACCTTTTTATAATAGTTGATTTATTTTATATTTGTAAAAATGTATCTTGTGTTTATTTTACTAAATTCAATTGAATCCTAGATACCTATAAAATGTTACACCTATTTAAATTCTTTTATTACAATTCATTTTTCTTCAATTAATCAGTTGGTAACATTTTATATTTGTCTTTTAATCAATGTACATTAGAGGGTCATTTATCTACACAATGTAATATTTGTAAGAAATATTTTGTAAGTTTCTGCTTAAGTTTATGTCAAATATGTTTGAAAGTCATTGTACCAAATTCCTAAAATTTTTCTAAATAAAATCTACATTTTTGTTAATCTAAGCCTTAATTAAATAGATTTTGTTAGTACAATACTGATAAACTGAATATGCTTGTTGCTGTTTTATTTTAATTAGCAAATGAACCCTTGGGGCATGTTGAATGCAGGATGATAGATTTCCCTCCAAAACAGGTACCAACCTCAGAGAAACACTTAGAGTGATTGCATTTGGCAGTTGTCACTGTAGATTGAATCCTATAGATAAAGCCAGATCAAATATATAGTGGAAATTTTTGATTGAAGGATTATTATTGAGACTATTTGAAGAGTTTACTGAAGAAAGTAGTTTAGATTTACAGTACATCGTGATTAAAGAAATGATGGGGTAAAAAGATTGGCATTACTCCCTGGAGCTCTGTTTCCACCAGCTGCATCAAAATGAATTAAATAAAAATAACCAAGTTGTATAAACAAAAACAATTTATTTTGTAACTAAATTTTTTAATAAATTCCTGTAATATTTATTATTTTAAATTAGCTTAGTTTGTCATGACTCCAATTCTCTAATGTTAATTGCTCTATTTATTTCTAATATTTTTTTGATTTAAAGTCACTTTTTTGTAATGTTTCCAGAAAGAATTACAATTATTATGGTTCAAACCATTAGTAATCAACATCCAACCACATCTGTACCATTCTGCAATTCACTAAATCATTAATTTTTTTATATAAACCCATTATTATTTTGAGTCTCTTTGTGAACCATGACCTCCAGCTAGGATGGAATAAAATCAAATACTGCTCATGTCATCACAAACATTATCCATTAGTCAGAGAGGCAATAGTTCAGGCAAATAGGTTAGGATTCACCATTCCCCTGATATCTGTATCTTGTGGATGGTTGGGTTCAAGGTACTTTTGTTTGGATTATTGGTCTTGTTGAATGAAAACACAATTTTGACTGGCACAATATATATATATATATATATATATATATATATATATATATATATATATATTGTGCAATATATATATATATATATATATATATATATATATATATATATAAAGACTTAGAAATCCAATAAATAATATTATATTTCAACCAGAGGACTGGTTTTCATCAGAAAGAAAAAAATATATTCACAGTAAAATGTCAATAATCAAGAATTACAGATTTGGTAAAAGATTAAAAATTTAACAAACACCCCCTGATTGGTCACAAAATCTAACACATAATATCTACCCAATCAATGACAAAATTCAAACAAAAAAAAAAAAAAAAACTACATTCCCTCCTAATCAAGCTTAAATTCTATTTAATTTAAAATAAATATAAAAATAAAAAATCCAAAATTAAAAATTAAAATATACATATGTGCATACATAGAAAAATTATACTATGCTCACATACAAAAAATAGCTGTGCTCACATTAAAATTCATTAAAAACTAAAATACTTATACCAGTCCATACTCCCTGTGGAATTCTTTTCCTAATCTTGCACTGAGCATGAAGTGACCAAGATCAACAGGTAAAGAAATGGATATCAATCTAGCCAATTGTCTGTACTCATGTATATTGGTACTTCCAGCTAAATTGATAGAAAGAGTGGATTGACAGGACTCTTCCAGTTAAAAACACCCTTTAGTTGATATCTTATTTGAATGCCCGAATATTTAGAACAATGGCAAGTACACACCTTTGAAAAATCTATTTACAAAATAGACTTTTGCACGCCACTTCTAGAAAAGAATCAAAAAATGAATTTTTCACCCTCCTAGAAGGATGTGCAATACCATATGTTCAGCAGAGCATAAGAATAAGATTTAACACCCTGGTAGAGTGATATCCCTTTGTGGCTAGCTCAGTCACTCTACAATCTAGAGTCTTCAAATGGGTAAGTTAAATGATTATCACTGGTACATGGTTGATAAGGAAAGAATACATTTTGATCAATATAAATAATAATATGAAAACAAAACAAGTTTAATATTATGATTAAATATTTATTTAATCCCAAATATCCACCACTGTTTCATACTAATGATGATATAATAACAAAATACTAAATAATTAATTATCCCAAACCATATATATTCGAGGCGTTGAAATAGATAAAATACAATTTTAAATAAGAAAAATAATAAATCCCTAAAGCTATTTACAATGTTTATAAGTAATGGAAGTGGTCTGAGCTCCTTTTACCCAATAGAAATAAATTTTACTTTGTGTGATTTGATATACAGATATGAGATTTTCGGTCATACAGACATGCGCTTTTGCTCAGTGCTTTAAAACCCTTTTATTGATAGCAATAATAATAATAATAATAATAATAATAATAATAATAATAATAATAATAATAATAATAATAATAATAATAATAATAATAATAATAATAATAATAATAATAATAATAATAATAATAATAATAAAAACTATGCATACGTATATTTGCATTATGAGATATTTCAATAATTTCTTATTTTTCAACAAATCAACAAGGTTGCATTGGCTCAGATACTATATTGTATTCACCATAAGGTACTGTATCTATTTCCCTCCTGCTATAGATAAATTCCTGTACATGTATATACACGCAGCACAATTATACACTTACTATTACTTTAAATATAAAGTTATTAGAGTACTTGCCTACAGGGAATCTATAATAGATCAATCCCTTCTTGCACGCATCATAAGGTGCAGCAGTGACAAAAAAATAACTTAAAAAGGATATATGGTTAAATATATTTTTAGATATTCAGCATGAGATATCGTATTGACCAAATATTATAAGCGTATGTATGCATATACATACATGTATATCCATATATGATGAATTCCAGGAGTAACAACAAGAGGAAAATGAATAGCAACAACAACAAAAAAAAATCTCATTGCAATCTTTGTTGAAAATACTAGAATTTGAAATAGAAAAAAATGACTCAAAGGATTTAAGTAAAAGCTTTATCATTTATGCCCGTAATAACTGCAAATTCATATACATATGTGAGAGACTCTCTCTCTTTTTTAAATGATTAATAATAATAATAACAAAAAATAATTTATCTAATCGGAAATATCAAAGTTCATTATTTCAATATTAATAAATATCTTAAAATAAACTTATATCTGTGTCTTCATTCTTCTCCTTTGGGCTCTTGAGTGGGCTTAAAGTTAACTGGCTGTGTGGTGAAGATTTCATCCATTTAGCAAGGTGGAATTTGTCATCATCATGGACATTAACAAGTGCAGAACAGCTAAATGTTTTACTGGAATTGTGTTGCCAATCCTTTATTCCCATTAATATCCTGCCAAATGATTTTTTGAAAAAAAACGTGATTTATTCTCTTTTTTTAAAGCTTGGTTTTTGTCTAATGATCTTAAATGATTCTAATAAACTGCTTTGTTATTGAGTATTTTCCTAAGAGCATAATTAATTGAAATTGTTTTTACTTCTCAGACAGTTTAAGAATAGAAAAATAAACACTGACTTTAGTGTATATCCTATTGTTAAAGGGACGTTGCCTTGACAACAGTTTAGAAATTGTTGATTGCTATTGATATTGGGATTGTCTAAGTGTTTATTGGTTTTTAATAAACTTATATAAAAGTCAATATATGTGAGAACGTTTGAATTTACTGAATATTTAAAAATTACCAGTATATGCAATACCGTTAATTATTATTTTTAAAATGATTAGTAGAATTACATTTATCATCATC
Source organism: Epiperipatus broadwayi (assembly GCA_028023455.1). NCBI lineage: Eukaryota > Metazoa > Onychophora > Udeonychophora > Euonychophora > Peripatidae > Epiperipatus > Epiperipatus broadwayi. The sequence continues at coordinate 174,982 of JAQFVV010006334.1, forward strand.
TTTCTTAAATCATTCATTCATTGGGAAAAGTCCGATTCTCAGCTACTTTTTCTACTTCACTCAATTTAAACATTTAACTTGCACATCTTTTTCAATGCAGTCTTTTTGTAAATTATCTATATCCTTATTAATGTGGTTATAATTTCTCCTTATTTGTAATAATAAAAAGATGCCACGCCACATATTATGGTGAAATGAAAGCCACAATTAACACCAGATTGGCTCAACATCGGTACACCTTCAACAGAGCCCAAACAAACAGCAGTACATCTTCTGCATTTTTTGAACATACTAAACAATCAGGGCACAATTTCATACCCGCTAACCCCGTTATTTTATGCTCAGAACCAAACGACTACAGGAGAAAAATAAAGGAGGCATTCTACATTAACAGAGACACCCATGCAATCAACAGAAGAGACACGTGCTTCGACATCTTGAAAAAATGGGCTACATAACAGTAACTCATTTGAATATTCTCATTTACATATATTAAGTACATTTTCACTAAGGCTATGAGTATGAGGCACGGTTCCTCGAAAACGTTCAGCCAAATTTATTATTAACTATATTCTTTTTTCTCTAATATTTACAATTAAGTATTTCTATATCCTTATTATAATTTCATCTAGTAGCATATTTAGACGAGCTGCTTTGGATTCTGGGAAATATTATAATGATATCAGTAATACTTATTTGTTTTTTCACCTAGATATTTTATTTTTACTTTCTTTTAATAAATTCGAACAAGAATTTCTTCATATACATTATTTTAGGTAATATCATTGCTAATTGTATGTTTTGAAATATCTATAAAAATTTACAAGTGTTGATTTTCTTTATATCGATTTTTAGAAAATTTAATTCTCAATCACCATTGTTTTGTTGTAGATAAAACAATAATTTTTTGTACCTATTAGAAAATAGCAATTGAGTAACAATTATATTTTTTATAATCTTTAAAATATTCTATGCTTTAAATACTCATCTTGAACAGAAAATACATTATTATTTTATAATAAAAATAGAGTAACTTTATAGTTTAGTTTTTGTAGTTAATAAGATCTCCTGAATTTATTTTACAGGGAAGGAATACCATTAGATCTATAATAAACCTGGAAAACTTTTTTATAAAAAATATTTATTCCAAACTGTGCCTACAGATCTATTGTTTAGGAGATTTTTCTGATTCAATAGACTCTGTATACTTCATTTTATTAGTGTGAGTTATTTGACACATTTTAATTCCTACCCAATGCCAATAAATAATTATACACATGTTTATACATTAACAAAGTAGAGCTTGATCTATGAAGATTGCATTAGGAATTCAACTTGTAACTACTTTAAAAATTTATTTGAAAAATTAGTGTTATATTTTCATTGTCATACACATGTATGTATTATATTATTTTTCCCTAATATAGTTTATAGTTTTAATTGTAAATACTTACTATACATAATAAAATTTAATGCAAAATTATGTTTACCCAATTGCATTGTCATTGTTTTGACATCACAATTTCCCACTTTAACATGGTTAATTTCTGTGCACTATATATATATATATATATATATATATATATATATATATATATATATATATATATATATATATATATATATATATATATATATATATATATATATATATATATATATATATATATATATATTGTACCACCTTTACTAGGTCCAAATAGCTTTACTAAGTCAATATTTAAAAAATTTTAAATTAAGGGTAAACTTAAATAGTATAAATGCTATATAGTGTTGATAAGATTTTTAAAACTTTGTCAAAATAGAATTGAAAGTTATAAATGAGTGAAAACTATGTTAATATGCTAAAATTATAAAATAAAAGCTAAATATTATGATTTTTGTATAGTTGGGAAAAATGTCCATAGTGAAACAATATACTAAAGGTCCTATTATACAAAGTGCTAAAAGTTAGTTTTAAAATAATTGTTTAAAATTAAATAAGTAATGTATTTTAAATAAAAATTAGATTTAATATTTGTATTATAAATTATTTATTAAAAGTATAATATTTTATGGTAGACAAATATATTTAATTTACTACTGTTTAAATAATTTCAAAATTTATTATTCCAAATTGTATTATTATATTTTATTTTTTTTGTAATGTAATATTTTCTAATTAAATGTTTAAGATAATTCTGTTTTCCGACAGTAATTATAAAAAATTAATACATATTATCTGATTTTTAAATCATGTTACCAGCAAATACACATACTTTTATGCTTACAAGGTTTCCAAAAGAAAGTTTCAAAATTACTTCAGAATTGTTTTAAAAAATTGAAACATTTGTGTATCATAAAAGTAAATGTTAGGAAAATTATTTAATTAGGTAGCTTTGAAATAAGTGTACTTAGTTTAATTAAATTTAAATTAAATTTAAAAAATAGATACATTAAAATTAAATTATTGCATAGATTAATAAAGTACTATTTAAAAAAGTTATTTTAAAGTGTTTAATTTGTTAAAATAAAAGTATAAAAATATTTTAAAATTAAATTTTGTAATAATATTTAATATTTTGGTATGAATGATGAATTTTATTTCTAAATTTTAATAACCTAAAATTGACAAGTATGACAATTAGATCATAAGTTGAAGATTAAATAACCAATCAGATAGTAAGTTAGATCTAGTTTAAAAGTAGATACTCTTACTTAATCACTTGCTTCTTAATTACTTTTTATTAAATTGTTAACTTATTATTTTGTTATCAATAATATTGTCATATATCAACATCAAAGTATTATTTAGTCTACTTCTTAATAATATTATTTTTTCAAGAAAAGTTTTGAAGGATTAACAATTTGTTAAGTTACAGTAATATGCAGCCTTAAATTAATAAATTCTCTACTAGTTATTTTTATTGAAGCTTAAACCAACTTCATGGTAAAACTATGGATTTAACACTAGAAATAATGTGTTTAAAAGAACGATAAAATTACAGCTGATAAAGGAAAGTATAGTTTTAAATGTATTATGGAAGAATTTTTATCATTATTCAATTTTGATACTTTGGATATTTGTAAGAGTGTTGAGTAGATATATTTTTCAAAGGATTAGCATGTTTATGCATTATATTTTAAAGATAAATAACTTTATTTGGAGAACAAAAAGTTACATGAAAAAAAAACTTAAATTTTAATATTTTTTTAAAAAAAGTTAAAAATGAATTTAATATTGAACCTAGAATAAAAGGATATCAATTATGCTTACATTAGTAACTACATAAACATTTTTTTAAAAAAGTTGCAGTGAATATTTTTTTAAAAATATTGACTTAAAAGTTATTACAAATCTTTCTTAAATAAATGATAAAAAAAAAAAAACTAACATATTATGGATATAATTTTTATAACAAAGTATTGTTAAAAATACCCATAAATTATTTAATATTATAAAAACTGGTTTTTAAATTATTTGTCAGAAATAAGAAATAATATGGATAATTAAAAGTATATTATTCTGACTGAAAAAATAAATTCATGGAATTTTCAAATATAACTTTCTAAATGTCTGTATATCTGACTGAATATAAAATAATATTTTTGAATGGAATATAAAAAATGTGTTTTTTCCATAAAAATATGTATGGATTTATAAGAGACAAGAATGATGCATCTGAAGCCACTATAATAGAAATGAACCAGAAAAACTCCAGAGATTATTTTATAAAAACCTTTTTCCACATGATATTACATTAAATAGCTGTCATCCTGATGGAGATACAGACAATAGATTGTGTTTTTATAGACTTTCAGAACAGGATGAATAGCTAATTTTTACATAGTTTTGGATTTAAAAGCCAACAACATTTTGTTTGTTTGTTTGTAAAAACCACATGCTGTGGAGGACAAAAGAGGTCTCTGTGTTTAAAACTTTAGGACAGTAGTGGTTGCTTTAGCAACAAGCATCAGGGAACTCCGATGGAAATGTTAGGAGGAAAAAAAAATGTTAAAATTGAACTTTATGAGAAGAAAGAATTGGAGTTTTAGTAATTATAGTTTTATTATAATTTTACATACTAATTGTAGTATTAAGTTATTTTTAGTGTTAGGGTAAAAAAAATACATTTAAATATTTTATCCATTATAACAAAATTAATATTTTAAATAATATTTTAATATTTTGTAATGTTTTTCATAAACATTTTTAAGGTATGATAGTGTTATACTGAGTGACTGTTACTATTAATTAAAATGTTTTCTTATGTAAATGTTGGACCAAAAGACGTCATAAGAGTAACTGACAAGTGTGGGCTCACTAGGTAAACTTTATAAACTTATTAATTTTATACGATGTATATTTTATTGTTATTTTCTAGAATTGCTTGGAGTATTTTTTTATGATATTGCTTTTTCATATGAACGTATGAATATGTGTATGTGTTAATTACATATAGAACTTTATTATGGTTCTAAAATATAAGCCATGATTTTAGAAATATATGCATACATTTTCTTTTATATTACCAGTGTTATATAATTTATTGATACTCTTAATTTTGATATGATTCTTTAATGGATAAACCCTACTTTTGAAAATATTTTGAATATTGATTTTAATATTTTAAAGCAAAATTATTTGTATTTTTATTGCTGTTTTTTAAAAGGAAATAAAACCTTTTCTTGTAGTAGTTTTAGACTGTTAAAGTCATATGCGAATTTCGTTTTTTATTTAGAGTAATGCTAGTTATTTTTGTGATGTAGGTTGTTAAATATAGTGTGAAGTTTTAATCAACAGTGACTTTGGGAGTATGTAAAGAAATATTTGGATGTTTATATGTAGGATCTATGGAGACAATAGGAAAGTAACATATATTGTTATCATATTAGTTTATGCATTGTAGATATTTACCACGGACTGTGTTTTTCTTAATATTTTGTATTTTAAAGTGTTTGATTGAGTGCTGAATAAATAGTCTGGACATTATTATTATATTTGAGGTTGTTAGACAGAAAAGTCAAATCATTTTGTTTACACTGTTTCCATGTAGATTATCCAATATATTTTATAGTATTGAGTCTTTGTTCTAGTTATTTCTTCCAGTTCTATGCATCGTATCGCTATCTTAATTTCAACAGTTATTATGTCGTATAATATTGTATTTTATGAAAAAAAATAATGAATAATTTTGAATTGTAATATTATTATTTTGAAAGGAGATGAGATAGGTTTTTCTTGTTTTAGTTTTAATTTAAGATCAAATACAAATGAAATTGAAAGTAAATGCTAACAGTGAATAATAAAGAATCGTAGATATTTTATGTTTTTATTAAAATATTTAAAAAAATAAAATAAAAGAGATGGTAACTATTCACATGATTTTTGAATAGTTGTGATATTTTGATTTTAAGTGTTAATGCATATTTTTAAAAAATAAAATAACTAAAATGAACAACACAAAATAGAATGAATGCTTGTAATTTATTAATATTATTTTATATTTTAACCATACATGAAACACACGTATAAGGATTTTTATGTAGAGAGTAGTACCAAGCAAAATTTGTAGAAGAATGCCAATATTATTATTATATTAAAGACAATTTTATTTATCGAATAAAGTAAAAAAAAATATTTAAAATAACACTAGCACTATTATATTACATAAGTTTAATTGATTTATTGTAAAAAATATTTGAACTTATTTTAAAGATGAGTATTATTTAAGTATTTCAGATTTTATATTTTTTGTGTACCCTTATGAAAACCATATGGTCTCTCTATGTTTAATTAATAGATATTTTATTAAACTATAAAAGTAGACTTAAATTTGTAATATATTTTAAATAAATGTGCCATAAATAGTATTATATTTTTATGATGTGGAAAGATGTAACATAATGTATCTAAAAATTATCTTTATATTTGTTAGGTTTTTTATTAAATACGATTGTAAATAGTGTATATAGTTTTTGTTAAATGTATAAAATAATAAAATTTGTTAAACTTGTTTTTATAAAACTTTGTGTTTTGTTGATTTATTCACCATCACAAATACATGATTGTCAGATACCAAAATAAACATAATATTTGTAGTACAGATATAATTAATTATTTTAAGAAATCACAATACTTCAGAATATTATATACTTGAGAAATTTCCTTTTGTATTAATATTATTATTATGGTTATAATTAATTGCACAATTTATAACATAGAATTTTAACATTATTTGCTGAATATTTTCACTTAGTATCAGATTATGCATTATATTTCATTTAAGATGCCACATGATAACTAAAAAAAATTATTACTTATTCATGTGATCACCATCTTTTATACTAGCACATAATTGTTATTAAACAAGGCAAAACTCTCCATACAGTAGTGCCATCCTGTGCCAACCAGATTAATCAATGAATGCTAGAAAGATAGGGATTTTATGCACAAGCTTTCTGGCATTCATGTATTACTCTCATTGTCACAGGATGGCACTACTGTATGTATTACTTATTGTATTATCAGGGCATAATTGCTGAGATATTCTTGACTTCGTTTAAGGAGAAGCCATAATACATCACATCACATCACACCACATGTTATCATTATTGTTGTTAGTCATCATAATATTGAACAGTGGATAAGATTAATAATTATTTATTGAAAATTATTATTGTTATTATTTATTATTGTTGTTATTATTATTAGTTAGGTGTAGTTGAGGATGATACAAAATCCTTTATCATACTTGATTACAGATTATAAATTGATTAGAGTTATTTTATAGAACCTGAGATAATTATAATTGTATTGTTTTTAATAAAGATATTAGAATTTATTTATTAACATTATATTAAATTGATTGTTATTATTTTAAAGTCTTAAGAATGCTATGAATTTATTATTATTTGAAATAATAAGGAGGATATTGTTCTTATGCCATTGAGATTGTATCCTGTGGGATATTGACCAAATGTAATTCTTTACTGCTTGTACTTCACTTTATTGTCTTATTAATATTTTATTTATTTAATTTTTCATAAACCGAACCAATTGTTATTTATTAATCAGTTATAGCTAGTTAAATAGTAAATATTATCATAGGATATATTTATTATAGATTATATTAAGATTATATATATTTTAGCCCAGAGTAATCATTTTATCTGAGCTAGTCATATTTTCCTATAATTGTATCAATTCGATGGTGAGGGTACAATATATATTGACTATTCAAATATTCGATTTTCTAAATTTTGGTACTAATAGAGTGTTGTTTTATTACCCTCCGTGAATGAACAGTGCAATATTTCTTGGACTTCTCATGTAGTTTTTCTCCTCAAAAATATATTAATATTTTCAAATCTAAAGATATGATGGATCACAAATACTTTTCAGACATTTGGAAGTATGTATGGGAAAATAAATTTTAGAAATACTGGAGAAGATTTTGCTGTTGTATTCTAGATGTCCTTAAAAAGTTTTCTTTTTCAAAAGCTAATAATAATAATAATTAAAAATAACTAATAATTGTAGAATGTAGAATTAACATAAATTTCTTTACAACAAAGTTAAAACAAATTTTTTATTTTTATTTTTTGAATGTAAGTTGGAGAAGAGGCAAGTTTTTTACATTTGTAAATATGAATATATTTTGAGAAGAGAGAAAAGACAAAATAGAAAAGTCAAAGTAGCCTAGTTCATAACCATTCAAAAATGCAATGAAGTAAGAATCAAGTAATACAGAAATATATAAAATATGTAATCACAGTTTATTATTCTATGATTATGATTTGCTCCAGGAAAGAAATTTAAGATAAAAGGAATGGAGTATTGAAGATTAATAGAGGATCCCATTATAAAATGCTCTTATGGCATATATATATATATATATATATATATATAATATATATAAAGGGGGGTTAATTCTAATATTTTCACAGATAACAGATAAAAGATGTCATATTATTATTATTATTATTATTATTATTATTATTATTATTATTATTATTATTATTATTATTATTATTTGCAGGATATTCTGTGTAGTGAAATAGCTAAATTATCTTGGGCCTTTTAAAAATCTCTATAGCTACTCTTAGCAAGCTCTGGTGAATTAAAAAAAGATTAACACCAATTGGAAGAAGCTATTGGAAGAGAAAATAAAATTTAAAACTTTTCAACTAATAAAATTTAAATATAAAAAGAAAGAAAACGATTTTAAATCTCACAGGCATTCTTATGGTTATTTGATGAAAGGAAAGAGCAATAGAAAGATTAGGAAGAGGGCTAGAGATACTTAATAGTAGAGTAAGATATTTTGTCAGGTTTTTTTTTCAAATGATATATTTTCAAAAAAAGAAGAGATGGAAGTTATGTTGAGGACATGGCAAGGGTGGGTAAAGAGATGGGGAATAAATTTAGTGAAGAAAAATCAAATATAATGATGGTTAATACTGGGGAAAGAGAAGATGTAGAATTTTTATGGGAGATATTAAGTTAGGGTGAATAGATATAGTTATTTGGGAATTATTTTAAATAATCAGAAAAATTATTTGGATGAATGGGAGAAAAAATTGATAAATGAAGCAAAGAAAAGAAAGGGATTGATAAAGAAATTAACAGTTTTCATATAATAAATATGATGTAGCTAGAATTGTATGGAAAGGAGTTAGTAGAGGGTTAAATATGGTAATGATGCATTATATGTTAGTAAAAAGATATTAGATTACTTAGAAAAAGCTCAATGGGAAGTAGGAAGATATGATTGGATGTAGAAGTATGGACAGCAAGGGAGGCAATTCAAGGAGAAATGGGATGGAGTTTTATAGAGAGAGCAAAAGTAAAATGAAAATGTTTGGTAGAAGGAGTTTATGGATAATAAAAGAATAGCTAAAATGAATTAGTTGTGGTAGGGGTAACAAGAGGGGGAGAAAGGTAATGTGTATGCAAAAGATTTGGATAAAGAATTTATATCAGTATATTTGTACAAAAGATGAGAGATTGGTTAAAAGGATTATTGAGTGTTATAGTAGTAAGGAAGGAAAAAAGAATAAATTTATTAATAAAGACTAGGGAGTTAGAGAGAGGAGAAAAGAGGAGAGTAAAAAGAGTTTATATATATATAGAAATAAACAGAATATTAGGTGGAGTTAATATATGATAATAGTAAAGAAAGTAGTTTATTGTTTAAGGCGAACGGGACTTTAGCTACAAAAGAAATACATGTAAATGGAAAAATATGGGTGATTTATTTTGTAAATTATGTAGGAAGGAAAGAAAAAATGAATGTAAATGTTTGAAAACAGAAAGGGTACATATAATGAAGTGGGAAAAATAAATATGAAAAGAGGATTAACAAAAGGAATTATTGTTTGGGGTTGGGGAGAGAGGGGGGTTAGATATAAAGGTTATAGAGTTGACAAAGATTATGTTGTGGAAATGGGAAGAGGAGATTATGGGTAAATTTAGAGTAGGGGAATGTAAAAAAAGTGGCAACAGGTTTATTGGGCATAATTGCTGAGATATTCTTGACTTGTTTAAGGGAGAAAAACAAAAAACATATTGTACTGAAACGTCAGCATTTAGCTATTTCACTACACGGAATATCCCACAAATAATAATAATATGATATATATATATATCATTTATAGCTCATTAGAGATTATAATGAAACTACAGCTATTAAATAATAAATCATGTACTGAGACAGGGAAAAAGCATTGATGACGATAATAATGATTGCTAAAAATTACCTATAGTTAATCACATACCAATCCATTCAAAACATTCTTTAATATCTGATAAACAACTTAAAAATCGAAGCACAGATTATCTGCTTGTTCAAATTTACTCACCAGGCATATAGATGAAAAAGGATATGCACAAATATATTTTTGATATAATCTTCATAATATTAAAAATTATAAAAAAATATAAAAATAAATAAATTAAACAATAAAAATTGAACGTGAAAATTCAACTTAGAATTAATATAATAATGCTACACTGTTTATTTATTTTAGCAATATTTTTTTTTTAGTAGAAAGAAAAAATATTTTGATGCAGCAATGGTTAAAGTTTTTTCTAATTTTTACTAACTACAATGTGTATTTATTTTTGGCCTGTGTGTTTTTTTATTAAATCGAAATAATTTGAGCGCCATTTGAAATAATAATACTTAATTAATTAATTTTACAATCAATTAGATAAATAAAAAGCTATAATAAAAATTATAAAGATTTAAATTTTAATTTCAAAAATTTTTATTTTAATAATATCGTCATATAAATCCATATGCAAATATGTATTTATTACATTTAATAAAAGGCTGAATTTGTTAAAAAATTAAATTATTGCACGATTTAAAAAACTAATTCATTAAGAAATATGTTACTGAGTTATGGTTGTCATAAACAATATTACATGATCACCATTTCTTATGCTTGCTTATAACTGTTATTAAAAGAGGCAAAACTTTCCATACAGTATTGCCACTCAGTGAAAGCCAGAGTAATCAATGGATGCCAAAAGGCGTGTGCATAAAATTCCAATCTAGTGCCTACTCATCTAATATTCCCAGACTTGTTTTTGTCTTGTGGCCTTCGTCAGTGAGGAGCCTTGGATGTGAGAGCACTGCACCTAGATATTACATCGTTGCTTTCTTTACAATTTAACCTTTCTGAATATACATAATCTAGATTTATGATCTTTCCATTGTTATGATATGATTTTACCCTCATCAGTACATCTAAGACTTTCTTCCAAACAATATATATGTTTATTTTTTTTTCTTAAACTCATCAAACTGTAATCTTTGTGCACAATTAGTGCTAGTTACCAAAAGCGATCCACAAATATCCAAAAATTTTGAAAAATCCAGAAACTAATCATTTTTCTATAAAATGATGTCATATCTGCAAAAGTAGTTATCAATTTACATTTGATTTTTTTGTTTCACTTCGAATTTAAAATCATTATCATATTACAGACGATTTATTGCTTAAAATGGTTTAAAATTTAAACAAAGAGATTCAACTTCTGCCATGCATGAATTAAAAAAAAACATATAGGAATCACTTTTAAGTCAAATGTTGTTCATTCTTGTACTTCATTTTCAAAAAATCTTTTTTCCAAATAAAAATGTTAACATGTAACTTGTGCCAACTTCTATATTGTTCTCCAGAACTTTATCAAGAATAATTTTTATTTTACTACTTCATAGAACATTAGGCTGTTTAAGTTATTGTTCTCTAAATTTATTAATTGTTCTCTAAATTTATTAATTTTTCCACTAACAAATTGAATTGCATCAAGTGGTGTTAGATACACCGTTGAAAAATTGTACACAAACAGCATGTTCTAAAATTTAATGCAAAAGTCCAACATTAGCTTAAAAATCAAGGTTTAACAATTCTTTTAAACAAAACATTGAAATGAGATCATTCACATTTTCTTTAAAACATTGAATCAAAGAATCATAATTTCTAATTATTATTTTAAGTGGAAAATATTTCGTTACCCACCCAACTTCATTTAAAGGTTTAAAAGCAATAGCTTCATTATCGGAAGCGTCAGTAATGTCTTGAAATTTGGTTCTTTTTATTGTAAATCTAGAAAACAAAGTATAAATTGTTCTCATTAGAATTTCAGTCTCTTTTATTAATTTAAGTTCTTTTCAAGTATTACAAATGCCTATATCTTTACTATGCTCAACACAATGTTGTTTAATCAAATGCAATATTTTTTCTTTGAATTTTGTGGGTAAGCTGTTTATTTGGGACGCACCATCAGAAGTAAACATAACCATTTTTTTTGTAAATCAATATTATTGTTTATAAATAAATCATTTTTATATAGCGCGATGTTTGTAAACTGTAATATTTAAAACAGCATTACGCTGTTGCACATGCGCTTTGAAGATTTTAACTATAAATGAATGAATACTAACACTCAACCACATGATAAAGTAAATTTCATTAGCGTCTTTCATTCAAGCATGTAATACTAATTTAAAGTGATTATTTAATATATTCACGCTTTCACTTTCAAACACTTAAGATTCGCCCATACAAAAGCGGGTTCGAAAAGATGGATGGCCAAGGCCATTCTATCTTTTCCAAAGACTTTATCATGTGGTTGAGTGTTAGTATTCATTCATTTATAGTTAAAATCTTCAAAGCGCATATGCAACAGCGTAATGCTGTTTTAAATATTATTATTGTTTATATAAAATTCATCTCTTGCTGACGTAATTGAAGTTGCGTCACACGTTTTCAACTGAATTATTTCACCAAATATCTTTGTATTTGTTAGAATTTTTACACCCGAATTTAAAATATAAAATTAGGCATTACTAATGTCAGTACTTTCATGAAGTGTTAGGGTGTAAATATCAGCTCTTTTTATTTCTTTCATCATTTCTTTTTTTACAATGAAATTAATTACTTCCAGAAATATAAAGGCATAATTTTTACTACGGCTAGTCAGCTTTCTGGAATTTTTATATATTTTGCTATGTGTTCGTTCTTGACGGAAAGTAAAGAAGTATTCATTTTAATTGCTAATAATATATTATCAATTAAAATATTGACTTGTTCAGGATTGCCTTTTGTTTCATTAATTAAATGTAATATTACTGTTGCCAGCAAAGAAGAACTTTTATTTTTTAATTTCTGTACACAGTCCAAATGTGATTTGTTGAATAAGTGATAGTTTTTAAAAAATCTAATTTTCAAGTATCATTCCATTTTTTCCCAATTAGGAAACTATTTTGCCCGTGCCCATCATGATAGTAATTGAATACCTAATAGAATATAAGTATTTCTACATATTTCTCGTAATGGAATTATTATTTAGTATACTATTACTTTTTGTGAAATCTGTTTCTACAATTTCATTGAGCCATTCGATTTTAAACTTACTGGATGATTTCTTTCTTTTCAAACTTTTGCAAAGGCCATAGCTGTTGATAAATCAAATAAAAATAATTTTAATAATATAGTTTAAATAATATAGTATAATAATATAAATGTATTATAATAGTAATAATATAGTTTTAATTAACAAAACTAATGGACCTAGAATGCCTTATTGATAATGATTAAAAGTACATAAAAATAAAAAGTTGACTATCGTAAAACATATAAAGATAGAGAAAACTTTCCATGGTAAATGAATATATGTGATGTATTGAAGAAAACTACGTATTCGGTGCATGCAATATATTCAGTAGTTCCTTCCAAGGTCAAGGATCAGAGCAAACACATCTGTCGAACGATCACAGTCTGATTGACAGTGGTCAGAACAGAAAAAAATTACTGCGTCGGAGCGTGATATGCACTAATGCATACCTTACAGGGAACACTTTCAGTAGCATATAAAACTGCAATGACCATGAACTATGTTTGAATCCAGGCTAAATATGAAAAAAATAAATTTCTAATCAGTCTTAAATATTATGTTCAACTATTCGACCAATAGCAACACTGATAAACGTTCTATTTTCTAGATAAATGCGTTATTGTGGATTTTTATTAATAAGTAAATTATAGATTATATGGAAAAAAAAACACTCAAATATGCTTCCATTAATGATTAATACTGACTCCTTCACCGTTCTTTCAGAATAAGTATTGAAAATAATTTTGTCCTGCAAAAGTCTATTTATAATACTGTTTTATTATTCTTGTTATTATTTTATTTAAAGGAATATGTTTTTAAATAAAATTCATAATTGTTAGTCAATTATTGTGAATAATATATGTGTACATTTTTACACTAAATTTCACATTTAAATTTCACAGTAAGGCAACTATTATATGGAAATATTTTAAATTAATATCACAGTATTCTCTCAAAATGTTCATCTGCATAAAATCTATAAGTGGTTAAAGACATCCCCTGCATTATGAATTGTATTCTCAATTTTTAATGTAGTCATAAATTTTTAGATAAACTTGAGTTTTTTCCCACATTGTAAACTCATATTCATTCCTAATATTCATTTATTCATCAATTGGTAAAAAAAGCTAACTATCATTAGTTGAATGATAATAGCTCTATTTAGATGGGTTAAAAGATGTTGTCAATATACTGATTATTACATAGATATTGTAACAGTATCTACCCTATAACAACTGGTAATAATAAAATTAATAATAACATGTCAGATCACAATATTTCAAAATTTATTTATGCCTAGCAGAAAAAAGATAAGTAGTGGGTGATATCTACATGATGGAGTGACTAAATGCATTTATTTTTAGTTGACACATCTATAATAGACACCGGTAACGACCAAATTGAACATATATAAAACAAGTTTCTATGTAGAATTAATTATATTACCTGATCACTACCCCCTTGTTAACCTTAATACTATTATTAAATGATAAAATGAATAATCGACTTAGACTTCAGAAAAGAAATATATAACAAATAACAATTATTAACAACAACAATAATTTTAATTAACAAATAGATTTATACAATAATAATAAAAATGTATCTATACAATTTGCTCTTAAAATTATATGAAAGTAGCTGGAGAGGAAACTCGTTTTTGTGGCTAATAATTTATTGAGAAAAGCTATTAAAAAAAGTTCATTTAATGATCTTAATAACTCTGTGATCTAACATATATTTCTGTCTCCATGAATGTGGAAATATGACCATTAAAATCATAAAATTTAAATGTCTGATAGCAATGTTGATATATTAACATCTTTTGATTCATTCTGGTTTTTCAGAACTTTAAATCATCGAAATAAGTAAAATTATAAACTAATTACAGAAGTACATTTCTTTTCTATAATGCATTTGAGGCAAGTTTTTTTATATTGGAAATGTCATAGATTTTTGTAGCTTTACCTTTAACAACAATTAATGGACAACCAAGATCAAAGTAGCATTTTTTGCTTACAGGTCCATACTCAGGTACAATGCTGGAAAGGTCAGTGAAAGCATTCTGGACATTTTTACTCCATAAAATGCACGCTGTTTACTTAAATAATTATTACAATTTTTTATCAACTTCTCTACAGTAGATGACATGATGAAGATAGTAGGAATAATTCCTATCTATTTCTTGGAAATGCAGATAATTTTAAAAGCATTAGTTGGTTTCCATAGTAACCTCCCTTTGGTGTAAAATAATATTCTTTATTTTAAAAAAAAAACCAATGCATTTTACTTTTACAATTTATTAACATTTTCAAAATGTTTTAACATTTATTTACCCATGACTTTTTATATGTTGTAATATATAATAAAGAAAAATATTCATATAAAAGCAATGTCTGTATACTCAGGCATGAAAGTTACATTTGCCACTTCTTCATTTAGGAATAAAATAGAGTCGATTTAGCCATAAACATTACTTGATTTTATTTCTACTCTAAATAAATGCTTAGCTGTATTTCTTTGAAAATGGAATTACAAGCTGGTATAAACATAACCCATAATGTCCTCCTTAGTCTAAATAATATTTACAAATTCATTACATTGATATGCATATAAAAATTATTCCATTAATTCCATTCAAATTATTTATGTGATTTGATCATCCGTCCATAATGTTGAGATGAACAAAAAAGAAATCGCTCACTAATAATGAGTGTATCATGCAATATGAAGACCATTAGAGTTATCTCAAGTACAAATATAATATCAACCAAACCATATAAATGAACAAAGCCTTGCTCTACTATAAGACCTAGAGCCTAATACATAATATCATGTAAGATTATGCCTGGCTCTTGTTTCAGATTTGTAAGCTGACAACTATAAGACTATGCCTAGCTCACTCTTGAGAGTTAGATACTCACAAATAAAAATATAATTTGTTTGGAATCAGTGCTGAGATAAGGACACTCAAATATCAGTAAAATATGACAAACTCAAAACAATGAAAATTTCTCCATTCATCATCAATACAGAAAACAACATGATCAAAGTTCAACAACCCCCCTCCCCCTATCTCTGCAAAATATTATAGTTTCTTCAAATTCTGCTTTGTCATTATCCCTTTCATTTAAAATAGTATAAGGGGGGGGTATTTTTCTAGTGAGTGACTAAGATTCATAATCTGATTGGTGATAATATTCTCTATTAGTAATATCAATTTCACTTCCAGTCTGACAAATTATTCTTTTTCTATTAAGACTATTAACACTACCTCTTGACCTTCATTGTTGGATAATTATTTATGAAGATTGACCTTCAGATCTTCCTCAATACCATAAATTTTAAAAATGACATTTATCTGGGGTACAGATTCCATTTCAAATATATCTCTATGTTGGAGGTTTAAATTCCACTCTTGATTGCCCTCATTTTCAAGTTTGCTACTATCAGATGCATTGAGTAATGAAGTGTTCTAGTAATTTAATCAGCACCTATTATATAAAATAATTTAATATATCCAGCATACAGTTCTTCTTTTCAAAATAGTTCATATATATCTAATATAGAAATAAAACAAACTAATTTCTTCTTTTTAAAACTTGATTTTTTATGTCTATAATCATGAAAAAGAAATCCAACGTTTCGACTATTTTTTATAGTATTTTTCAAGGCACACTAAAATAAAATATATATATACAATAAATATCACATATTCCAAAAAAAAAAAAAAAATTAATTAAAAATTACAAAATATATTCATAACCAAAATTTTTCATTTTTTTTACCTTATCTCACCCCCCTTTCCTATTACAATCACAACTTAAACACAACTAATTTCTTTTATATATATATATATCAAATAATGATCAAATTTTAAATTAAAACTTGTTCATAATGTTGTCTTTGCAACGTAATATATTAAAAAATAATTCAATAAAAATTATTTAATAAGACAACTTTTTTAAAAAATATTATGTTTAATAAACCTTATCAACCCGGATTTCGCTTCTATATTGGAGCCTTATCAAGATGTAAATACACAAAGTTATATTATAATTCCTTCTATTTTACAGCAACTCCATCTATAGGCTTCATTTTACATTATACTTATAAATTATAATCATGTATTTACATTATATAATCATATATTTATATTTTAATATTATTTATAAATTTCCTAATTTTCTCTTTTTTACATATTATAACTATATTTAATAATTTAAACTTATCATAATTAGAATGATAATTATTAATATAAATATATACATATAATTTACCTATAATTTAAGTTAAGTATAATTATAGGTAAATTATATGTATATATTTATATTAATAATTATCATTCTAATTATGATAAGTTTAAATTATTAAATATAGTTATAATATGTAAAAAAGAGAAAATTAGGAAATTTATAAATAATATTAAAATATAAATATATGATTATATAATGTAAATACATGATTATAATTTATAATATAATGAAAATAAGCCTATAGATGGAGTTCTGTAAAATAGAAGAATTATAATAAACTTTTGTATTTACATCTTGATAAGGCTCCAATATAGAAGCGAAATCCGGGTTGATAAGGTTTATTAAACATAATATTTTTTAAAAAAGTTGTCTTATTAAATAATTTTTATTGAATTATATATATATATATATAATCAAAACTACCCCAAATCTAAAATTAAACCAGACCAGCATAAAAATAATATTAAAACACAACCTAAGGTTTCACTGCTACAAGCAGACTTTTCAAGTGTAAAGAACTACAAAAAAACCACACATTATATATACTATTAAAAACTACCCACAAATCCATTCACTTCCCATCCACTCTTAATATTAAAAGAACTCTTAAATAAATTAATTGCTTCAGAATAATAAATTTTCAATAATAAAGACTCTTTAATTCTTCTTTTGATTTCATTTCTCTCAAAGAAGACAACCTTAGCTTCATCAAAATCAATAGTGTGGCCTGTATCTTTTTCATGGACATACAAAGCAGAACTAAGATATCTATTTTTAACTCTACTTATATGAACCTTTATTCTTTCATTTAAACTCAAACTACTCTGACCTATAACTGAAACACAGGCTTGTTATATACCTGTGGCTATATATATGTAATATAGGGTATATGAGCACAGACTTTAACACCACCCACCTCTCTCCACTCTATCTAATAACACTGATACACCTAAACACATATATGCTGAAAAGATAAATAATCACCAATACGTATTTCATGCTAAACCAGCAATCATCAGTTGGTCCAGACTATCATCTTTACACACATATATAGTATAAGTGCTCAGATATATATCTTTTCAGCATATATGTGTTTAGGTGTATCAGTGTTATTAGATAGAGTGGAGAGAGGTGGGTGGTGTGAAAGTCTGTACTCTGACCTATGTAAACCTTCTTACAAAATAAACAAGGAATAAAATATACCACACCAGGAATAGTCTTTTTATCAAAAACTTCTTTTGTATTATTTAATAAATTATTCAATGTAACACCCCTTTTCCATATATAAAACTTTTAATTAAAAACCTATTATTTTCTTTTATCTTTTTCTATTAACATCCTATTTAATTCTGGATTTATTTCATTTATGTATACACCCTCTTTTATTATCCTTTCATTATATGACTTAATACACTCCAAAAATTTTATTTCAAAATTCCCATGCCTAAATTTATTCTTATGAATGTAAATAGCAGAATTTTTCACCTATTATATCTGTTCAATGTTATTAGGGAATCTATGCCTAATTGAATACACTCTGGGTTTCAGATAAAGGACCAGCAGTCAAGGCTTTTAATTAGGCTACTTGTCATAAAATCGAGTGAATGTATCTCCTGGTCTGCATTTTTTGGGCAATATGGAGTTTAATCCTTTTGTGACAATCCATACTCCAGTAGGATTTTAACAGAGCATGTTTAAACTGACCAAAATTTACAGGTTTGTCAAATAATGACCCCTACCATGCATTATGCATCAGAGTTGCCTACATGCAATCGTGATTTTAGCTGCTTCAGTCAATTTATTTAAAGTGTTTTTCTAAGCTGCTAAGATAGTCAGTTGGGGCCTCCCCTGCATGTCTTAAAAATTTTTAAAAATTGATTGACAATACTGGTATTAGAGTTATATGTGTGTATCAACATTGGTGTATGCATTACTACTAACATCTGATTGATTAGTTTTATTTATGACACTTAGTTTTTCCATAGACAAGTCTATCTTAGATGATATTTTTTGTTTTATATGAGCTCTATTTTCACTCACCTCTCTATCTCTTCTTGAATCTCATTTGCACCTTTTGTTTGAATATTTTCAATTGCTTGAATCAAGTAATTGATTTCTGTCTTTGTTTGAGCTAACCCTTGCCTATTCTCTATTTCTAGCTCTTTAGCTATTCCATACAATTGTTCAAATTTCTTAAACTGTTTTCACTTTTATTCAATTGAATTTCGAGACTCCACCAATTATACTAACTCTACTAAATGATTTTCCAACCTAGTTATTATTTGTTCACTTAGTTGCTCTATCTGTTTTTTTGTTTCTTTTATCTCAATCTCACTTTGGCTTTTAAATGCTTCACTTTCTTTTTCCATTTGGCTTTTCATTTCTGTAAACATGTTTTGCATGGTTTTTTATTTTTTTTTTTATTTTGTGTTTTATGATCTTTACTTTGTTTTTGAAACTGTTTTTTTTTAATTGTGTGTTTTGTTCTTTTATTAGTTGAAACATGCTTCCCATATTGTCTTTAGTTTGTTTTTCAATTTTTTTTCAATTCTTTGAACATGTCATGCATGTTCTCTTTTTTAAATTCCGTGAACATGTTCATGATAATATTCATAAATTCACTACTATGTGTCTCAGTTTTATTTTCCTGAGCTTCCATTTTTTCCTTTGCTCAGGTAACCATATATACAAATTTAAAATAAATTGTGTTGCTCAGTTTTCTAAAAATATTTAAAAAACGTTAATAAAAACTAATCTTTCTTTTAGATATTTAATAACTAGAATTCTCGCTTCTCTTTCAACAATGTAGCTTTTCTAAAACTGCAATGTACTTTAATTTTAATATATTATTTTACTTATTTGCATACTACTAGTTCTACCAATTTATTTATGTCACCATCACTGTTTAAGTTAAGACAGTTATGAGTTTATTGATTGCTTTTTATTTATTTTTTATAATAAAATAAATTATTTTTCTCATTCGATCAAGTATTTATATTCCATATTTCAATGACTTTTTTTCCCAAAAAATATTTTAAAAACTAATCTGGGATCAATCCCTATTTGTTTTGATCAGAATAATCCCAGAACGAGGCCCCCAATGTAATTATAACAACCATTTTTAAACAATTGGTAATAATGAAATCAACAATAAGATAGAAACCACAATATTTAAAAATTAATTTCTGTCTAAGGGAACATAGATAACTAATAGGTGACTGTGTACAAATGGATTGAATTAACAATTTTATTTTTAGTTGACAAATCTATGACAGTCACAGGTAACTATCAAATTGGAATACATAAAACAAGTTTCTATGTAAATTCAATAATATTTCCTGATTTCTACCCCCACCTCCACACACACTTTATTATTATTATTAAATGAAAAAATCAACAATAGACTTGGACTTCACATAAGAAATAATGAACAACAAAATTATTAATAATAAAAATAACTTAATTTAAAAAATATAATTATTTAATAATAAAAAAGGTATTTACATATTTACACTTAACAGTATATGAAAGCATGTGTGGAAAAAAAATATTTATGGCTTTACATTAATTCATGGAAAAAAGATAATAAAAAGTTCAATTAATTGTTTTGATATCTTTTTGACCTCACATTTATTTCTGTTTTGGTGAATGTGGATGTATGGCCATTAAAATCATTAATTTTAAATATTTGCTAACAATATTAACATTTTAACTTCTTTATGATGGTTCTCCTATGAGGGTTTTTCCAGATCTTTAAATCATTAAAATAAGTAGAATTACAAACTAATTATGGAAGTACATTTCTCTTCTATAGTGTATTAAAAAAAATTCCTTAAATTGGAAGTGATGCAGATTTTTTCAGCTTTAGCATTAACAACAATTGATATCGTGACAAGATCAAAGTTAAGTTTAAGGCATGTCTTTGCTTACAGCTCTATATTCAGCTACAATGATGGAAAGATGAACAAAAGCATTTTAGAGATTTTTATCCCATAAAATGTCTACTAATTACTTAAATAATCCCTACAATTTTATAGTTACTATGTCTTCATCATATCATTTAGATATGATGAAGACATAGTAACAATAAATCCCACCATTTTCTTGGAAATACAGATGATTTTAGAAGCATCAGTTGATTCCCATAGCAATGTTCTTTTTGTTTAACCTTCTTGTACTCTGCTAGCATTCTGACAGTTTGTTCTCATTTACTTTAAGTTTTCAACTTTCACTTTAATATCAATCCTTATTATTTACAAGAATATATTAAATTTGACCTCATTTGATAGATATTTTTGTTTAGAAATGGAATAAAATTTTAAAAATCTCATTTAATTTTCGGAATTATTTTAAAAATTAGATTTTAATCATAACAAAGTTCTGTTTCATCACCAAATTTCAGGAGGAGCAGATTCAGTTTGCAAAATGAAGGAAAATATTATTTGATGTTTGTTTCAAAAATCTAAATAAATTATTTTTCATATCCATTAAATCTACTAATTTAAGCTTTAAAAGTTTACAATTTTTTTTGTAATTTTTACAATATCACTATATGTTATAAAAGACTGTTGAGTAATGACATCTCTAGACAGCTGTATTGCCTGTGACCATAATCTCTACTGTATCAATACTCAAAAGAGTATATTCTTTTATATTTCAATTTAAAGCATTTCTATAAAAAATAAATATGTAATAATATATTTTTGATTTTCAATAATTATTACCCAATTGCTATACAAAAAGATCACAAAATTTCCAAAAACATCAAGTTTTTAAACAATCATAATACTTTCTCCTAAAATCACAAGTTTTATTTTTTAAAAGTAGAAAACACAAATATAGGCTTATAGCAAATATAAATTGCATTTTGATTTATGAAAGATTTATATAATTTGTGATAATGTATGTTAATTTAAAGTATTTAGTCATATGATTTGATAAAATTTAACTATATGAAAATAACATTTTTGCTTTATAATTATCACAAATAATTGTTTTTTATTTTATTTGGTGGTTTAATGTTCTTAGCTTAAATACTGTTGAAAATCACAACATTTACTTTTTTAAATATTGATCAAATGTAGTTTTTTTTAACTTTTTACATATTAATAAAAATTAGGATTTATATTTTTAAATCTTTGATGATAATTACGAAATTTGCATTTTAATTTTTTAATTAATGATAACATTTTTTATATTGTAACTGTAATTTTTTGCAATAACATGTTCATAATCAATGCCACTTATCACTTGGATGTGTCAGCATGGATCGGGTCGATTTTAAAATGGTGTCAAGCATGTACTACATCAGCACCATTTAATTATGTGTTGTTGAACTTAGTTCTAAAAAATTGCAAAATCACAATGTTTTATATCATATTAAATACAAATTCTAATTAATATTATTTTACAACATTTTCAGCAGCTTGATTTTAACTATAAAAATGTTAAATATAAAGATGTAAAATGTTCCTGTAAATCAAAATTTTTGAAAATATCTAAAAGTGTTAAGACATTTATTTATAATGAATTTCTAAAACACATGCTTGTTATATACCTGTGCACACAGGTTTGTTATATACCTGTGTCTATATATGTAATATATAGGGTATATGAGTACAGACTTTCAGATGACCCATCACTCTCCACTCTATCTAATAACACTGATACACTCAAGCATATATATACTGAAAAGATAAATAATCACCAATATATATATTTCATGATAAACCAGCAATCATCAGTTGGTCCAGATTATCATCTCCCACACATATATATTATAAGTGCTCAGATATATATTAAGATAGACAATCTTCATACTTTAATGGACAGGCTCCAATCCACTACCCACTCCAACTCTTCAACTGTCCACCCAATTGAAAACCTGATGATGAAATGCTCAAAGGCCAACCTGAGGCTAATATTCTGCCCATCCTTGCATATGTATTAAATGGATTATATCCTGTACATGTGGGGTTTAGATTGACCTTAGGTCAACATGGGTGTGACAAGAATCTTGGCCTCAGGGTGGCCTTTGAGCATTTCATCATCAGATTTTCAATTGGGTGGACGGTTGAAAAGTTGGAGTGTGTAGTGGATTGGAGCCTGTCCATTAAAGTATGAAGATTGTCTATCTTAATATATATATATATATATATATATATATATATATATATATATATATATATATATATATATATATATATATATCTGAGCACTTATAGTATATAAGTGTGGGAGATGATAATCTGGACCAACTGATGATTGCTGATTTAGCATGAAATACGTATCTTTTCAGCATATATGTGCTTGAGTGTATCAGTGTTATTAGATAGAGTGGAGTGTGATGGGTCGTCTGACAGTCTGTGCTCATATACCCTATATATTATAATGAATTTCATATTTGCCCACATATTTTTTTGAAATACTAAATAGCTGTTAATATTATTTTAATTTTGTAAGAAAGAAAATTATGACTTCACTTATTATAGAAAATCAACAATAATTTTTAGTGTTTCCACAATCCATTTAGTCTTTTTTTTAATGCAATGCATGATTTCTATTACTTTAAATCTTTGACCTTTTCTTTTTCTCAGTAAAATTGTATAACTTTACAACTGTATATTTAAATAATCAAAAAAGCAGATCATATATAATGTGATATTATTTTTATAAGCTCTCTGTATTAAATTGTATATTTCATTTAAGTATTAACTCATATACCATTTCCATTATACCACAGAAGCATATTCTTCACTGCCTATAAAAACTAGTTCTTATTACACTATATGTGTTTCAGATATCCAGTTGTATTAGATATGATAAAAATTCAATTATATGTGTTCATTATATTAATGATTGTATATATGTGTTGGAGATGATGATTTGGATCAAGTGATGAATGCTGGTTCAGAATGAAATATGTATATTTTTTTTCACATGTATGTGGCCAGCAATAGATTATTGATATCATAAGTGTAATCAATCTTCAGACGTTAAAAAGAAAATAAATCTCAATGACTGTTAAGTTCATGAATTTAATCTTTACCATTTGTAAAAAAAGCTAGCTAGCTAAACTATTTGAGGTTGATATTATTATTTGTTTGTGTTCTTATCATAGAGATGTGTTATGTTCAAATTTGGCATTATGAAGAAAAGTGAGTTCACATTATTGTGCATTTTCTAAAATGTATGTTTAGAAACTGAAAGATAAAGATTTATTAATAATAAAATAGTAAAACTATAATAAAAAGCAAGTATTTTACTTGATAACAATTACGATCCACAGAATTAGTTTATCTGAAATTGAATTTTCATGAGACTCGCTTAAATAGTTTTATTCGTATTTATTTAAAAAATTCTCATTTTTATTGACCGAATAATGATAGTCCTTTAAATTTTCCAGATACTATTTAACTTATTCATTTTTATCTTTTCTATGTTTATGAGCTTTTAAAAAGCAAGCTATAATGTAATATATTCTTGTCTTGTATTTTTGTGTCTTTTTAAAAAAAAAAAAAAAAAAAACGTTTTCAATAAAATGTTTACATTTGTGCAATTATTAATATTGGGTAATTATTTACATGTAATATAGATAGGCATATATAAATAGGTGAAGTAATGTATATTTATACACAAAAATCTAATAAGGACCAAATAACCTATAAATATAACACTAAGAAGTAATGTTCTTTCCCTTGGCTCTCTCATAAAAACAGCGATTAAAAAGGCATTGTTTACCAAGTTTGAAAAATAAAAGGATGATAAATATTTAAACGTTTTACATACTTCTTATTTTAATCTTTAACAAAGCATTTTTTAGTCTTGCATTGGTGGTCGAGAGGTCAGCGCGACTGCCTTGCACTTGCAAGCAGTTGCCCGAGTTGCGGGTTCGCGTCCCGGCCGATGCTATGACACTTAAAAAAAAACAAAGCATTTTTACATATATCCGTTTATTTGTTACCATTTGATGTTTAGTCAAGTAGATTATAAGATGGAATCAGGATAAAATATTGCATCTTGAAAAAATTGCTTAATCTGCTTTGAATCCCTAATATTCGTATTATAAAGAAAGAATGTTTACCGGATGGATCTAAATGGCTTGGATTGCATAGGTATGCTCTCATATAAATATGTGATTTAATAATAAATTCTTGTAAATATATAATTTGTTGAATATTGATTTTGAGATACTGAAAATTAAATTTTAATCTGCAAATATATTTCCAGTACTATCATTTTTTAAAAACAAATGTTCGAATGCAAAACAAATTTACTTCATTAACTAAATTGTAATATTTTTGGCATGACTATGTGTATATAAATAAATTCTGAATTCAGAAATGTATCATTTAATTTTCGATAAGTTTGCAATTTGAAACATATTAGTTATAGGAAACTTACATATATGTTTTAAGAGAAAAATGTCTGAAAAATGAACAAATAATATATATATCTTGGAAGATTTCCTTTTTTTTTTTTTGATGATAAATGCCTACAATTTGTTTTTTTATTTGTAAAAAACACATGTATGGTGTATATGTAATACATAAACTATATATATATATTACATTTGTCAAAATAACTATAAATTTGTAGTTGTCCAAGTAAATAGCTTCATTCTTTCTTCGTCTGTAAGGCCTATAATAATAATAATAATAATAATAATAATAATAATAATAATAATAATAATAATAATAATAATAATAATAATAATAATAATAATAATAATAATAATAATAATAATAATAATAATAATAATAATAATAATAATAATAATAATAATAATAATAATAATAATAATAATAATAATAATAATAATAATAATAATAATAATAATAATAATAATAATAATAATAATAATAATAAACATATACAAAATCTTTCAAGGCAAACCCATTCCTTTTCTGGGATTTTCATTCTACTTGGGGACAAATGGTATGAGACAAAACATACAAAACAAGATACTTGAATTCAGAAACAAAATATCAAACTCTCTATCAAAAGTATACTTATCCATATTCTCAAAAGTTCAATTATTAACGTGTTAATTCCAACGAAAATAACATATTTTTCTCCAATAATAAAAGTCTCTAAACATTTCACATCAAAAATATCATCACTATGCACTAAACTACTATAGGGTTGCAAAGCAGTTGCAATATCAGCTAAATCTTTTAGCAAATCTACAGAAAACAATGGATTAGGACTGCACACTATCTACACATTCCCTATACAGAAATCAATCAACACATTAGAATCAACAATAAGATAGTTTTTTAAACTAAAATGTTTGCTTACAATCACATCAATGGATACTCCACCTCAAAATTCACAGTATTTATCTTCTCTAATTTAAATGTCACAACAATATCTGCTCAAATTAACATCGAATCAACATACAAATATTCATGCTGGCAAATTTACAAACTATTACACCCAGAAAATCCCCAAGACACACAAATAACAATGCTTGAAATTAGAAATTACCAATTACTAAAAAAATTCAAATAATGCTCATTAAAACCAAAATATTTTGATTTTGAATTAAAAATAAACTTTTATGCATTACAAAGCTCATATTTTATTCGATACAAATGGTTTTATAAAAACATTAATCCTTTTTGCAATCCATGCCACACAGCAGAAGAAACGCAACAGCATATATTCTATTCATGCACAAGTTTATCTAATATACATAAACTATTAATAGAAACCTATCAAAGGAAAAATGTATCAATAATAAACATATTATAATCATTTAAAAAAAGTGGACCCCAATAATACAAGCAATAACTTTTTTACTATATGCATACTGGTGCACAAGATGCTCATTTACATTTGGTAACAATACAAGAAGACATCCAGCAACATTTACAAAAAAACTTCTACAAATAAAAGAATGGGATTACAAGATTAGCCTTCCAGATATTGCAGCAGCAACATGGTCACTCGTAAGACAACCATAAAACCTATAACATAATCACCATCAAACAAAGATTATATAAACTGCAAAATACAATTGATTTTAAAATTTAGAACTTGTTCCAAAGTTCATATGATTGCCTACGTAAAAGAATGCAATCTTTTGTTGTAAATCTATATAACATTTGTTTTATAAAATTCTTTGAATAATAACAACAACAACAACAATAATAATAATAATAATAATAATAATAATAATAATAATAATAATAATAATAATAATAATAATAATAATAATAATAATAATAATAATAATAATAATAATAATAATAATAATAATAATAATAATAATAATAATAATAATAATAATAATAATAATAATAAATCAATTCTGCACCTTATGCAATGTGGTAAAGGGAAAATCAACAATATCTCTTTCAGAAGTGTCATGCCCTCAACCTAATCAGGTCTATCATGTTAAATACATATGGATGACTAGTTGCAGCTATACAACAGCTAATTCAATCCTATCAGAAGATAATTCCTCTCTCAGCATGTGCAACAACTTTTACCATGAATGCCTTCTAATGCACTTGCTGCATCTTCACTATTGGTAACAATATCAGAAGACCCCCAGCTACATTCATCAATAAGCTCCAACAAATTAAGGCCAGGGACAACAATACTGCATCCTCAGATATTTTTGCTGCAATCTGGTCACAATTAAAACAACCATCCAATCTATAATAGATCATAATCCAACAATAACCACATTGAATAGCATTCAATGCTACCATCTATTAGTCACCAACTGCCTTTAACTCTATCCACCATCAGACTCCAGAATTTACTCCCCAATTATTGCAATCTACTAGCTGTCACCATATGAAATTCTACTCTGAACTGACATACTTTGTACAACCCCCATAGCTTGATTTTATGCTACATGAATTATAAGTTTCGTCCCTAGTATACTACAAGATTAATAATTAAAAGAATTATAATGAATATTATTTTAGTGGTAGTAAATAACTTTTAATATGGCAACAGATTTTTATTATCTTAAACCAAATCCATCTAGGTATGAAATTGAGTTTTATATTGGAATGTTTTTAAGTCTTTAATGATTAAACTCAATATCCATCTTTGTATTAAAACTAGTAACATCATTTGTAAAAAATATACATTGAAACCTGATTATTGCAACCCTTGGAATTAATCCATATAAAATCCTGTACAACATGATTGTACTTGTAATCCTTACAATCATTGTTATGTAATGTTATGTAACCCAAAGGATTAATAAAGATTATTGTTGAAACATCATTATCATAGTAGTAGTAGTAGCAGCAGCAGCAATAGTAGTAGTAGTAGTAGTAGTAGAAGTAGTAGTAGTAGTAGTAGTAGTAGTAGTAGTAGTAGTAGTAGTAGTAGTAGTAATAATAGTAGTAGCAGCAGCAGCAGTAGCAACACTAGCAGCAACAACAATTAAGGCTCATTCACCAATCAGGATGTTCAAAAAATAAAATAAACATTTTCATAAAGAAAGAACAAATGAAAAATGTTTAATAATAATTACATATTAAAAATAAAATATGTGTAAATAAAGTTTTAAAGTATATCAATTATAATACATAAACTAAAAGTTTAAGATAATTTAAAGATATGCATTGAGTAAATTATATAGATAATTAAAAATATCAAATAAAGCAGATTTTTTATTTACATATTTATAATAATAATAATAATAATAATAATAATAATAATAATAATAATAATAATAATAATAATAATAATAATAATAATAATGATAATAATAATAATAATAATAATAATAATAATAATAATAATAATAATAATAATAATAATAATAATAATAATAATAATAATAATAATAGTAATAATAATAATAAGGTTGCACAAATAGAGTTTGCAGTTAATTGAAAGGAGCCTACTCCTTTTGAAGCCTTAAAGAAACTGACCAGAGCAAATTCCTAATGTCCACTCCATAAGTTTTTGTTGTTGCAGCTCTCATTACTATGTGATTATTTATATAGTATACAAATATGCCTGATAGCTCTTAACCTAAATATTGATTGAGATTTCTTGAAGGCAGAATGAAGATGTGTATAAATGGATTTTTTCCTCTAATAAATATTTACAGTTTTCACAGACAAAAATAAATCATGGCTCTTATTCCAGGAAACTGTAAATTTGTCAACTAAAGCTGGTTGGTGGCTGAAGATAGAAAGTACTAAAAATACTGATTGTGAATGGAGGCTACCATTTGATGATGACTTTTTTAGGTACTTACAACTGCAGAACACTTTCAAGTGAATGAAGTTTGCAAGAATTGAGAAAACACTCATATTAAATGGAAAATTATTGAATTTTACAATACTAGAAAAAAATGTGAAGAGTATTGTATTGCAAAGGAATAAATATTGGAAGAACATGTATTAAAAATACAAATATTGGAAATACAAGTGGAGTAGATTTCATTATATATAAAAAGTTGAAGAACATTTTGGAGATTGATGGTTTATTTGACAGAGTGGCAAGATCAGTTATTGAACTTAATAGAAGATGTCAAATGCAAATAATTCAGATTTATGCCACAACAAGTTCTCATAGTATTGAAGTAGTAGATGATTTTTATGTGGATGTCCAAAAGGCTTTTAATCAGACCAAATAACATTTTAAATTTTTTTGGAAAATTTAAATTCTGGAATTGGTAACAATTGAACAATGAAAATGTTGTAGGTAAATTTGGTCATAGTAAAAACAATGAGAGAGTTCATAGACTTGTGGAGTTTTCAGAAAAAAAACACAATTTTATATTATGAATTTTTTGAGAATATTGCTAAACAGAAATGGACATGAAAGCATCTAAATGAATGTACAGCAGAATTGAATTTTATTTTGACTAACAGAAAATATGTATTTCAAGTTTTTAATGTTCTTAATAAATTCAACACAAGAAGTGATAATTGTTTAGTGAGATATAATATATATATATATTAGTGCAAAAGTAGAGTCAAAAATTATTTAAAAATAGTATTCACAATATATATTCCTAATCTTCAAAAACATTCTAATGAATTTAAATTAGAACTTGCAAACCATTTGCAAATATTAGCAGATTTTGAACATGACTCAGATTACAATGAAAACAATAGGAAAATAACTGATACACTTTTCAAAGCTGCAATAAAAATAGATGGTAGAAGAATGCAGTGATTGATCAATAAAATTTCTTCTGAGAGTAGAGAATTTATGAAGAAAAGAAAGAATAGGAAGCTATATAAAAATTATATATTGAAGAGGATTGACTATCTCAAATTTTGTAAGAAAGTTTGAAAAAAAATTAATAATAATATAAAAAAGTATAATTGTGAACTAAAAAAAGCTATGAAAAGTCTAAAAATCTTAAGAGTGTAAAATAATATTTGGCATTGATAGGAATGTTATACTGTAATAAAAAAGATGAAATGGTAACAGTCTATTAGATCATGTCAGCCACTTTATGGTGCTATTTATATGTAAAAACCCATAAATAAGCCATTTACACAACCACCACCTTGGTATGTATGTGTATATATATATATATATATATATATATATATATATATATGCTGTTGTGCATATATATATATATATATATATATATATATATATATGCACAACAGCACAGAAAAAGGCCATTTAATAGGCAGCATCAGTCAGCAATGATAATGGTGTTATTTCTATACTATAAAGCATAGAAAAGATGTTGTTTCATTGGCAGCCAGCCTGCTTTAGTGTTACATACATTATCCGAATGTTCACAGTTCAATGTTTGCTACAATATCATGTCAAGGTGTCTGGGATTCAGCCTGCCATAACTCTTCAAATATGTATGTCAAAGGAATTAGCTTACAAGTCATCTGATCTACTGTTACCTCTTTACAATTGTCAATCCAACACCATGCTTCTTTACTAAATATGGAACTTTCAAAAAAATATTCAGACAGGGTATATCCAAGCAAGATTTTGACCAGCTCATGCAAAAAATCACATTTGCATGAGAACATGTCTGTGACAAACAAAATGGCTGAAGGTCAAAATCGGGACAATTGCCATCCACAGAAGCCAGCATGCATGGGGATTTAATTAATTCTACTCTAATAGTTTATTTGCAATAAGGTAGATCAATTGATAATGCTTTAATTCTTGCAAATGTGAAAAGGCATACCATCTGCCCTACATTGCAGGACTAAGATGAAATTTTGGGCCACTTGTAGTTAAAGCCTTTTAAATTTTTGGGGTAGCGTAAAATTGTTTTTGACTAAATTACAGGAACTGATTAAGGAAATCAATGAATTACATTAAGCTTGGAAAAAATGTATGCCTGTGAAAATTCCCATACTTCTATCCAGAAGCCAAATGAAATTGTCCAAAGAATACATTTATTAATATTTAAAATAAAAAACCCGATCAAGTTGGAGATTAATAATCATTCTTAATAGATGTGCCATTAATACCCATACATGCATTCTTTCAAAGATAGCTATTGTAATAAATCAATCAATAAATTAATAAATAATTACTATTTTTTTTCAAATGACTGGAAAAAGTAAAAGACAGTTCAGTATTTAAAGCATTATCTGCATTTTTTGGCCACCACAATGTAGTTAGTTATGTCTCAAGTTATGCTAGTAGACTTTGTAAAGTTTGCAGGAAGAGGGGATCACTGCCTATCATGTTCTTTACCCATTTCTAATGCAGTCTTCTCTGTCTGACCAATGTATATCATGCTACAAGGTTTACAAATAATCTTTATACACCAACCCTGCCCTACTATTCTCATTATTATTTTCTATATTACGTATCCATTTCCCTAATGATCTACTGTTTTTCCATCCTATTTTAATATTACCAGGTAATTCTTCCCTTGGAAACTCTTTATATACTCTATCAAAATATGGAACTGAAATCCATTTATTATTATACGATAGAGCAATTAAAAGGAACGATATGAGATCAGGGATTTATGTACATTTTTGAATACTAAGCACAGAATGACTTGTGAAAAAAATATTCAGGTGATTAAATATGAAAAGAAGGATAGTGAGAGGATATGTTATGAAACTTTGTATATACAGGAGAATTTTGAAAAATATATGAATATAGTTAAAGGTCCTATGAAGTTGGCTGGAAAATGGGTGTTGTTAGATAGCTGGAAAATTTAATTTAAGTTGGATATAATTATAAGTAAATTATGTGTATATATTTATATAGATGATTATCATTCTAATTATGTTGGATTTAAAATATTAAATATTGTTATATAGATATATAAGGAGAGAAAGATTAGAAAATTTATGAATGATATTAAGGTATAAATGAGTGATTGTATAATGTAAATGTATGATTATGATTTAGATCAAGTTTGCAAGTAAATATTATCTATAATTATTTATGTTTGTGATGAATAGCAAATAAAAGATTTGTTTTATGTTTTCTCTTTGATATTGTAATGTAAAATGGAGCCTGTAGGTTGAGTTGCTGTAGAAAAGAAATATAATATAACAATTCATCAATTGTTAAAACAGAGTTTGTTTAATATAAATAAATAAAATAATAACTAAATAATTATTGCCAAGTGCTTTCAACTCTTATGAGTCCTTATCAAGGCAGTGTAAAAAATTATATTTTCCCCTAGGCAATGAATTCAACATTTCATTGTATTGACCAGGAACAACTAATCAGAAAGCTGGTTAATTTCGAATTCATACCACAAGATGAATTTGTTTAAGATATACGATTCTTTAATCTTGTGTTTTTTATCGTGTGTTTCATGCATTAATATTATAAAATCCTTTGAACTACATATATGGCCTGTATTATTTTGGTGAACATAAAAAAACTGAATAAACTATATCATCTGTATACGTATATTTATGTTGTTGAAGGCGATATTTAATATTTGTATTTGTTTCTCCAACATATATTGCACTACAATTTATTTGTTAATCGAAATTTTGACTTAAAATTTTTATTATATTTTTATTCATATTGGGAATAAAAGCTAATGACATCCATAGTTTATTATTCATATTTATATGATCACTATTATAACGTTGTTTATAATGATTTAATACAATAGATACTAGCATTTGCTTATTATAACCCACTTGTATTAAATTTTGCATATAACATTTTATATTAAAGCAACTCTGTTTTAACAATTGATGAATTGTTATATTATATTTATGTTATGTATTAACAGAAGTATTATTTATTTATTTATGTAGAAAAGAAAGAATTATAATGTAACTTTAAGTGTATTTACATCTTGATAAGGCTCCAGTAAGAAGACAACATCCGGGTTGGTGAAATTAAATATATTATAAAAGTTGTCTTATTAAATAATTTTTATTGAGCTATTATTTTTAATATATTATATTGCAAAGACAACATTATGAACAAGTTTTGATTTGAAATTTGATCTCTCTCTCACTCTCTCTCTCTCTCTCTAAATTTGATCATTATATATATATATATATAGAGAGAGAGAGATAAAATTTAAAGAAAATAAAAAAGTACTACTATTTTGTTAATATGTTTTATGTAATGAAATAGATAAAATGTTTAAGAAATATAAAAAAAGTAAATAATAGTTGTTAACAAATAAAAAAAAAATTAGAAGTAATCTAAAATAATAAATATTTGGGAAATAACTCAATTAATATGCATAAAATTTAAAACATTAATGCCTCCAGTTTTGATGTGGGACTTTACTGTATCAAGAATACTATTTTCTATTCACTAAAATTGAATAACTCAATTAGAATGATGAAGAGTATTAAGCCAATTATTCAATGATCTCAATTCATTTTTCAATATATATATATATATATATATATATATATAATTTTTCAATATATATATATATATATATATATATATATAATATCTTTGTGAAATGTTATAAGATAATTTTTACATTACAGAAAAGTGAAATAAAATGCTTTACCTTTTGTCTTATTTTTCTGACGATTAGAAGGTATTATATGATTTTCTTTTGGTTCTAAACAAAAGTGAATTAATAATAATTAATGTGTTAATTAGCTTATATATAAAAATTTAAAGAAAATAAAAATACGCTACCATTTATTAATATATTTTATGTAATAAAAAAGATAAAATATTTGAAATATGTAAAAAAGTGAATAGTCGTTGTTAAAAATATGTAGAAAGCAAAAAAATATATAGTAAAATAGTAAGAATTTAATAAAATAAACAATTAACACGCATAACATTTTAAACGTGAATATCTGAAATTTTGATGTAGGACTATACTACATGAAGAAGACTATTTTCTATTCGAAAATATTAATTAATCCGTATCTAGTATGTTAAAGAGTATTTATTAATTAAGTCACTGATTATAAGCATGAAGCGTATACAGTTTTAAAAATATCAATATGTAAGTAAATTATCTTTAATAGTAATGCGAGAGGCTGAAACCTTTGACCGATGCGCCTTAAAAATGCTTATATCACATCTGATTGGCTGTCATATAAGTATTTTTAAGGCGCATCAGTCAAAGGTTTCGACCTTTCACGTTATTATTATATCATCTGCTTGTGCTTAATAAATTTAATATATATATTTATATCTATATATATATTATTATATCATCTGCTTGTGCTTAATAAATTTAATATATATATTTATATCTTTGTGAACAGTTGCTTACAAATTAGCTTTTAAATTACTGAAAAGCAAAATGAAATGCCATGTAATGAATGGAGAATAACATTTGTCGTTTGCATTATTTTTCTGAGGATTGGAAAGTATATTATTTCTATTTGGTTTCAACAAAAGTGAATTAATAATAGTTAATGTATTTATTAGTTTATCAAAAATACCCCAAATTCATAACTCAACCAGACAGCCAAGAAAATAAATTCTAAAACATTAATAATGGTTTCACTGCTACAATCAGATTTCCCAGTGTAAAGAACTATAAAATAACACATGAGAAGTGTACTTGTAGCAATGAAACCATTGGTTGTATTTTTAGAGTTTATTTTCTTGGCTAATCTGGTTGAGTTGTGAATTTGGGGCAATTTTGATTATTTATTAACTTGTTTAGTTTATGTTTTTAATGTTTATTAGTTTATATTGTACCTATATTGATATAGGCATATATAATTTTATCTAAAATTATATTATTAAAATAATCTTTCGTTAAAGAAAAACATAAAATTAAATGTTGAAGAGTTTATTCAGTTTGTTTTTGAAAAAGATAAAACTCAAATAGTTTTCTAGCGTTAGTTTTGAAATAAAAAGCTACAGTTAATTAATCAAAAGTGGGGAGTGGAGTCTTGGTTTGAGAAATTAAACTAAGGGTTATAAAAGGAAGTAAAAAGTTTTTATTAGTATTCGTAAAAATATAATTTAAAAAGTTAAAACATAACATCTCTTTTCATTCAAGAAAAAATAATGTTAAAACTAATATATGTGCATATATATGTGTGAGTGTCAACAATAGAATAAATGTTATTATAAATAAATGCAAGTTAAAGAAGATTATCATTAAAAAACACGGCAATGGTTATTAATTAATATCAAACAACATTTTTGCATGGCTATTACTAATTAAGCAATCTTTCAAAACACGTTTATCAAATGATTATCACTGGAATTTGACAACAGATCTTTGCAGGAGATATTACGAAGACAACACATCACAGATATAAATAGACTTCTTTTTATCAGACAGGGATCAGTTCACAAATTAGTTGAGTGAGTGCAGTTCACAAAGTAATTGAGTAGTGCTGTTCAGAAATTAATTGAGTCAGTTAAGAAACAAAATGCAGTGTTGAGAAGATTTTGGGAATTCACACCTCTCCACAGCCTAAAAAGTCCGATGAAAACAGCAAGATCTGCCCGTGAAATAATGTCAGCTTAACATCTTAGAAAATCTCCGTCAGTATCTAATTGTCTCCGATAGTAATAATCATGAAAATCAGGAAACTCAGCAAGGAAACGTCCCAGCCAGCTGGTAAGCATTCATAATGGAAACATTTTCACCGAAAGCAGCCTCCAAAGAACAAAATTCTATGTCAACATTCAAAAGCCTAGGTAAAACATTTGCTTATTTCATTTATACTGTAATAGCCATTGCATTGCATTAATTCATATGAATCTTTCAAGAGTCTAATTATATGAACTCTATATCATACATAAATGAACTATTGATGTGTGTGATTAAATTTCAAATGCTATGTAGTCCTTTATTATCATTATTATGTGTGTGCATGAGTTAATATGTGCATGATCCTTATATCAATATTATTAGTCAAAGTAGATAAATTCCCAGTGTTCTGTTATGAAAATATTCAAGAATATTTAAACTATTTAGAATGTTAATTTAAAATATGTGTGTGTTTTATTAGAAGTATAAAATGTTTAAATTTAGTAAATAAATGTTAGTTAATAAATTATCTTTAAAATTAAACTTTATTTGTCGGTCAATTCTTTTTATCAATTCCTTTTATCAAATTCTTTTATCAACTCCTTTTACAATTCTTTTATCAAGTCTTTTAACCACTAATTAAGTATAATCTATTAGTGATTACAAACAACTGAGCTAGTCATGGATTTAGGCATTGAGTTAGTGGCCACTGTTCAAAGTGCGTTGTCTATTCTTTTAGTATTGTTTTAGAATAAGCAGCTGGCGCCCGTGGTTATACACAAACAAAAAAGTGCTTTGGATGTGGTGTTCAACTTAACAGCCGAGAAGAAGCGATGTCCTGGAAATGTAATTTTAGTTATATACTTTCTAGCTATCATTTGGGCGTACATACTCTCCGAGTATGTTCTTCTCTGCCTAAGAGACCGATGTTTCGAATGCACATATTCGAACTCGGTTCAAATGGCTATACCCAACTGTGGGGCTGAACCTAAGAAACAATAGTAACGAAATACTATGTTTCTTGTTTAAAAATTTTTTATAAAAAGCTAAATTACGTTTGTGAAAGTGTTTTAATTTTTTTTTTTTTTAAAAAAAGAACTGACCGATTTTTTTTTTTTTTAAATGAAAAAAGATTTTGACATATGTGCTATCAAATCAGAGACAGTTGATATTTGGGCAAAGTTAAAGCATTAGAACGGGTAGTAAAAAGGACAAAAGGGTGGAGTTAGCATGAGTTTCCATCTTAGTAAGAAAAATAAATAAACAATTCGATTTTGCAAAATATAATTTAAAAAATACAAAGTAGTAGCGTAATTATGAATAAAGAAATGGATCCGAAAGAAAGCCCAATATATTTTAAAAATCCCCAGTTAGTAGAAAAGGAGAAAGAAGAAGTATCTGAGACACGAATGATGATGAAAATGATGATGAATATGATGGAAGAAATGTGTCAAGAATTTAAACAAAGTCAGTTACAACTCAAAGCAGAATTGAAGGAAGAAATTAGTCAGGTTAAAACATAAATTAAAGAACTCAGAGCAGAAGTAAGAGAAATAAGATGTGAGATAACGGTAAAGGTAGAGAAGAACCAAGAAGTTATAGAGTTAGATTTAATTAAAGAAAGTCAGGAAGTTGAAAAGGAAGTTGAGGTGATAAAAGACATAGAAATTGAATTAGAATCAGATAGCATTGTGATACATAAAGTAGACACAAATGTAGATCAAGAAATAGAAGAAAAACATAAGTTCAAGGTAGTAGATAGTGTAGAAAAGTTTTTACAAAAATTTAAAAAGGTTAAAGTAAACGTTCGCATTCGCTGTAGACATAGATTTAAAACAAAGAGAAAGCGTAGAAAAAAATATTCCCAGATTGAAGTAATTCGGAGTTTGTCTAGGTATAAAGGTTTTCTGAGTTACGAAGTCGAAAACAGAACGGAAAGAGAAAGAGATAAAGCAATAAAATATA
This sequence comes from Epiperipatus broadwayi, assembly GCA_028023455.1. Lineage (NCBI taxonomy): Eukaryota > Metazoa > Onychophora > Udeonychophora > Euonychophora > Peripatidae > Epiperipatus > Epiperipatus broadwayi. The sequence goes on from JAQFVV010006334.1 coordinate 212,984, forward strand.
AAAGCGGAACCGATAAGAGAGGAAAGTTAGTTTATATTATAGAATTTGTAGAAAGAAAAAAGGAGCCACCGGACATAGTTTAAGAGTTAGTAAATGGGTGGAATAGTAAAGGAAATAAACAAAAAGGACCGGAAATGGACAATGAGCACGAATATGATTATTCTAAAGTAAATCAATCTAATAAATTAAATCTGAAACTTCTATTTAAAACTTAAGACAATAAATTTAAAAATGAATGAATAATAATAAATGAAATGTTGCAAGTAATAATAATAATGTAGGCTTCACAAAATAAAAGTTTTTTTTTTCTCCACACACATATTAATTAAGAAGAAATGCTCCTAAACAAACAGCTCAAATAAAAAAAAAAGAAAATTAATCAATAAAATCAAGTTACATAAATGGGTAAAGTTAATGATGTAAAAGTAAAATTGTAGTTTTAAATAAATGAAAAGATAACGGAATTTCTAGAATAAAATTAAGTTAGTCAAATAGATATTTGTATGATAATGAATCACAATAAAGTAAAACAGTTTTTTTTTCTGAGTACATGCACATTAAAATAAAATAGTTTTGAATACGTAAGTTAATAAAAGGAAGTAAATAAATGGTTTAAAGTAATCAAGTCCAATAAAATCTCTGTATAATAATAAAGAGCAGTAAAATAAAATAGTTTTTGAATATAAGCCCGATAATATATAAGTTAAAGTAATGTTTAAAAAATAATATTGTAATATAAATAATATTTGTAAGAGTTTAGAATAGTATTGTAAGATTAAATAAAATAAAAGTTTTTTTTTTTAGAATATACGCACGTAAATAAAGAAGTTAAAGTAATTGTTTAAAAATAATAGTGTAATTAAATAAAGATATAGATAATGTTCATATGGGTTTAAAATAAGTATCGTAAAACTAATATTTAAAATGTTTGTACTGGTTTAAAGATAATATTATAAGATTAGTGTAAATAAATATTTTAAATAATGTTTGTAAGGAAAGTAATGTTCGTAATGAATTTAAAAATAATATAAATGAAAGTCAATCTAAGTTGTATTAAGAGTGTATAAGGGTTCAAAATTAAGGGATGAGGATAGTATTGAAATAAGTTAGATAAGGAGTAAGTTTAAAGCTGTCGACTGGATAGATTTTAGCACCTGAAATGGATTGGCTGGGATCATTCCTTTTTTAAAAAGCGCACTGGCAACAACCAGAGTAAGTCGTAAGTCACTTTTCAGGGGAGAATCCCCATATCTCATACCTTGTTTTCCAAAGCGTAAGTCGGAAATGGACATTTGAAAATTCCTGCCATTCGCAGCTGCTTAGTCAAAGTCTGATCAAGAGAATCGGCAATCGTTTTCCAGAGTGTAAGACGGAAATGGACAGTTGAAATTCCTGCCATTCGCAGCTACCTTTTCTTAGTCAAAGTCCGATCAAGAGAATAGGCAGCCGAAGCTTCATTTATAAAAGATCCCTGTGCCACAACTTTAGTTTGTCAGCGTAATCACTATCCAGGATGAACATTGTAAGCAATGTTGCCAGCATAGAAAGAAGAAAAGCATAATTGGAGATTGCCCTGAGTATGGAAAGGAAAAGATACCAAAAAGCAACCTTAGAAAGAATAATAAATTAAGATTTAATGTTGTCAGAGATAAAATGGTCAAAAATGATGCATTTTATTCTCAAAAGGAAGGGCGGTGTAATGTACCTATATTGATATAGGCACATATAATTTTATCTAAAATTATATTATTAAAATAATCTTTCGTTAAAGAAAAACATAAAATTAAATGTTGAAGAGTTTATTCAGTTTGTTTTTGAAAAAGATAAAAATGAAATAGTTTTCTAGCGTTAGTTTTGAAATAAAAAACTACAACTAGTTAATCAAAAGGGGGGAGAGGAGTCTTGGTTTGAGAAATTAAACTAAGGTTTATAAAAGGAAGTAAAGAGTTTTTATTAGTATTCATAAAAATATAATTTAAAAAGTTAAAACATACCAATCTCATTTCATTCAAGAAAAAATAATGTTAAAACTAATATATGTGCGTATATATGTGCGAGTGTCAACAATAGAATAAATGTTATTATAAATAAATGGAAGTTAAAGAAGATTATCATTAAAAAACATGGCAATGGTTATTAATTAATATCAAACAACATTTTTGCATGGCTATTACTAACTAAGCAATCTTTCAAAACACATTTATCAAATGATTATCATTGGAATTTGACAACAGATCTTTGCAGGAGATATTACGAAAACAACATGTTGCAGATATAAATAGACTTTTTTTATCGGACAGGGATCAGTTCACAAATTAGTTGAGTGATTGCAGTTCACAAAGTAATTGAGTAGTGCTGTTCAGAAATTAATTGAGTCAGTTAAGAAACAAAATGCAGTGTTGAGAAGATTTTGGGAATTTACAACTCTCCACAGCCTAAAAAGTCCGAGGAAAACAGCAAGATCTGCCCGTGAAATAATGTCAGCTTAACAACTTAGAAAATCTCCGTCAGTATCTAATTGTCTCCGATAGTAATAATCGTGAAAATCAGGAAACTCAGCAAGGAAACGTCCCAGCCAGCTGGTAAGCATTCATAATGGAAACATTTTCACAGAAAGCAGCCTCCAAAGAACAAAATTCTATGTCAACTTTCAGAAGCCTAGGTAAAACATTTGCTTATTTCATTTATACTGTAATAGCCATTGCATTGCATTAATTCGTATGAATCTTTCAAGAGTCTAATTATATGAACTTTATATCATACATAAATGAATTATTGATGTGTGTGATTAAATTTCAAATGCTATGTAGTCCTTTATTATCATTATTATATGTGTGCATGAGTTAATATGTGCGTGATCCTTATAACAATATTATTAGTCAAAGTAGATAAATTCCCAGTGTTCTGTTATGAAAATATTCAAGAATATTTAAACTATTTAGAATGTTAATTTAAAATATGCGTGTGTTTTATTAAAAGTATAAAATGTTTAAATTTAGTAAATAAATGTTAGTTAATAAATTATCTTTAAAATTCATTTCAATAAAAATTTTATTAACAATAAATAGTGAATACACACTAATAAAGGATAAATCAATGAATAAATTGTACAATAATATGATTATATAGTGTTCTATTTAATGGTATTAGCATTTTTAATATAAACATGAATATTTTCTTTTATAATTGACTATTCTATAATGCTGGGTAGGTGGGAATTGATAATCAGAAAAAGGAAAGAGCAGTTAAAGACCAGGTGTCAGCAAAGACTTTACTGGAGTCAAGGAGCTGGTCACGTTTCTTGATTTTTTTGAGTGTTTGATAAAACAATGGTATGATTTGTGCTGGGGGTAATTCCATGAGACTTTTGCATCTCACTATCCATATGGAATAAAGAACAAAGGTAGAAAGCCTTATTATTGAAAAAAATCCATTATGAATGGCATTTTCAAGTGAGAAAATCATATCAGGTCTTATGTTGGAATTGATTATAATTATATCTTTCAGAGTTTTAAGACTTGGGCACCGGTGTATAATATGGTCTATGGTTTCATCTTCATGAGCACACAGACCACATATAGGGTCAATGCTGGTAAAACCTCTTCGGTGATAAAGAAACCAATTTGTGGGTAGCGCATTAAGATTTATTTTAATGATGAAGTCAAGGAATTTGGGTTCCAGACTCCATCTTTTGAAGTGTGTAATGAGTTTTTGGTTTGTTACTTTTAGGCTGATTTTAATGGGTTGTTGATTATAGTTGATTATATTGTATGCTTCCAATAAGGTGATTTTTTGGTTAAGGTTAAAGGGGATTATCGGGTTAGAAAGTTGTAGGTGTTGTATTAAGGATGCTATCCATGAACTGGAAGAGGGTGGAGGACGATCTGTCGGTGTAATTTTTTTAATAATGTTAGAGTATCTGCAGGAGAGGATCAGATTATGTAGAGTGTTGTGGGTTTTCTGTAAAATCATTGTTTGTATTTAGTGGAATGACAGTCCATTGAACCTGCTGGTCGTTGGATACCTCGCAAGCTAATAGCAACTGTCCGTCCTCTCCAGAGACGTTTGGTGCATAATCGGTTAATTTTATTTTGAAACTGTTTAGATATTTTAACGAATGGAATATAATATGAGATTTTTGACATTATGATCATGTTGGGGAGGCCAATTTTTCCATATAATGAAAGATATATTCTAGAGAGTGAAGTGGTGATGGCTTCAGTTGAATGGAGGATTGCATCTTGAATCTCTCTTGCCATTGCAGTTGGAGTTTTGTTGATTGGGAAACCTAGGTATCTTTGGGATTTTTGCAGAAAAGGGAGAGTTAATTTGTTTACCAGACATTATCTTCCAGATGGAATATTTGTTAAAATTTATTTGTAGGCCAAGTTTCACTGTATTTCTGTTTAATATGTTCATGAGATGGGGAAGGTATTTAATGGTGGGAAGCACAACCATGATGTCATCTATATATGCAAATACATTGAAGTTTTTATTGAGAGAGGGAAGGAAAATTCCAGGGAGGTTTTTTCTATATCCATCAGAAGAGGGTTGATGTATGCTGTGAAGAAAAGGGCACTGAGTGGGGATCCTTGAGATATCGACTTGTATGGCTTGAAGCCTGGTGTGATCTTGCCTTCAAGAGAGAGAAAAATCTCTCTGTTGTTGAGCAGATTGCTGACCATCTGTACAATCCTGTCTGGAATGTCGCATTCCAACAGAATATCCAGGAGGATGTTTAGCTGGACTGAATCAAATGCTGCCGCAACATCCAGCTGGACAGCAATAGGTTTTGATTTACGATGCCCTCTGATGTAATTGAACAGTGCAGTTACATTGGACATAGCATGCGAGGTTGATGATACCTTTTTTCCGTATTGGTTTGATGAGATATGATTAAGAATTTAAGTTTGGATTTGATCTTTAATGACTGACTCAATTATCTTAATAAGCAATGGAGTCATGGAAATTGGCCAGATACTGTTAATGTTATTTAGTAGTTTTTCTTTTTTAATAAAAGGCACGAGTGCCACTGGGTAAAGATCTGTTATGTTTCTGTTGCCGGAGGCTAGGTGATCAATCATTTTTTTAATAATTGGCACAGTGAATTGACTAAGGTGTTTGAGAAGGAAATTTGGGATGCCATGAAGGCCAGGATGAACGCCATCAGGGAGAGATGTTGTCTTCTTTTTGATTTGGATTTCCATGATGCCATGTTCGCCGGGGTCACCAGCATCCAACCAGCTGTTTATAGAAGGAGCTCCATTTTTTTGCATTAATTGGAAGAATTGTTTGCTGATGTGCTGCATCATTGGAAAGCCAATAAGATTGGTTCCATTAGTATTAATGGATAAGGGAGTGATTTGTTTTTTATTGTACCCCAGTGCCCATCTGAGGTAGTCTCTCATCCAGCAGTGTTGTTGTGCTAAGAAACATTTGGCTCTTCTGATGGATATATATTCTGCAAGGGACTTTTGCTTGATTTTGTAGAGATTTTTAAGGAAGATAATTTTTTCTGTATTTGTGAAATTTTGCTGTGATGCTTGAAGTTGTATATTAATGTATGTTAGGTCATTTAGAAGGCCATTAGGTCCTTTGATTTTCCTGGTGTTGTGATTTAATATGGACTGAAGTATTACAATGGAGGAAAACCAGCCCTCCTCAGCAGGAAGGGAAAGGATGTTTATTTTCTGGAAAAGGATGTATGCTTCAGACACTATCGCTTCAGTCATATTTGATTGGGTGATCATGCGCATGGTTTTAACAGGTCAATCAATAAGTGTTGGGATTGAAATAGGTGTAAGTTGTAAGATTAGAGCCATATGATCAGAGAAAGCAACAGGGGCCAAGGCTGCATCAAGTTTGAAATGGAGATCTGGGGTGTAGAAAACCAAATCAATCAGGGACTTTTTAGTTTTAGTATAGAAAGAGTAGGCTTCAGGGGGGAAGAAACCCTCTCCACACATTAATCTGTGATTTATTAGATGCAAAAATCTCTTGTTGAAGTCATTGTATGTGGTGTTAGTCATCCAGAAGAATAGTTGGGGAGGCTCTGTTAGCATTGATGGCATTTAGGATATGGATTATTTTTAGATATTGAGAGGTGTCTTTAGCTTATATATATATATATATATATATATATATATATATATATATATATATATATATATATATATATATATATAAGCTATGATGATCGGATAACCCCAATAGTCTATTTCTATGACAATAACATTGGCATCTAGGAATAGAATGCTAAAACTGTTTGGTGGTGTTGACTTGCTGAGAAGAATACCGACTCCACCTGAAGCGGAATGGCCTATGGAAAATCTAGTAAATCCGATAGCTGAGAGAAGAGATAATATTTTATGATTAGTCTTATGATTAGTCTTATGGTGATATTTATTTTCACCCATAAGAAGTATATGAGGAGAGCAGAGCAAGAGCCAGTTTTTAATAGCTAGAACTCTATCAATTGAGTTGATGCCGTAAATGTTAATGCCAGCAATTTTGCAGAACATGATAGATTAATCCAAACCGTCCTCAGCAAAGTGTACCAAGTCAATGTGGGATATCTCAATGTTAATGAGTTCTGATGTTGTTTGGCAATCAGAGTCTTGTGATTGAACTTGTAAATGGATTGGTGATATATTTGTTGGTTGAGCAAACGCATCCATGAAGTATTCGGTGTCTGATGAAGTAGTGTAATCTGTCTGAGATTTGTCAGATGGATCAATGGTATCGATGGTTATAGGATCCATGGTTTTCCTCTTTTTTTTCTATGGATTTGTGAAGCTTTGCACTGGATATATCTGAAATTTGTCTGCTAGAGGTTGGTGGTGAATAATGTATTGGATGGGAGCTTGTCATCATCAGAGCTTGATTTATCTGAGCGAACTGATTTCTTTTAATTTTCTTATTTGTATTTTGGGTATTTGTTGTGTTGGTTTTTTGGGGTCTTTTAAGTTTAATAGTGTTGTTTTCTTTTTCCTGTTCTTTTGATGAAAGTGTTTTTTTATTGTTATAAGAATTTGGTTTAGTTTTTTACTGTTAAAACATAATTTTACTTTAGGTGATAGTTTTCATCTGATGGTAATTATTCAGGGTGAAGATTGAGGAGTTTGATCACTTTGTTTAGTTTGTTCTGGTCCGAATTATGATGCATCATTGGTTTTAAGCTGGGTGGGATTTGTTATAGATGAATTGTTTTGAAATTTTTTAAGTGTATTTTCTTCATCACTTGGGTTTTCCTTGCTCTCGTTAGATGGTTTGGTCATATTGTCTTCTTTTGTAGAAAGAGTTTGACCTACCATTGTTTCTCAGGGATTAGTATAATATGTATCATATGAATGATCTTGAGTATTATTGGTTTGAGAGATAAGTTTAGTAGCAGTATATGTTATTGCTTGGTTCTCTGATTCACTACTATTAGTGTAGAGGTTGGTGTTTGTTTTTTCTTGAAGATTTTCATTTTGAAAGATAGGTTTGGATGTGAAAGGGTTTGTTGGAGGATTTATTTGAATCAGATTGTCTGGGTTTGTGAGGTTGCTGTTTGAATTAGTTCCATGTGGTGATTGTCTATTTAAGGATGTGATAGCTGTATTAACAGGTCTACCAGGGCATCTGTGAACTTTATTATTTTTAATACCACAGTGTGTGCATATTCTTGCTGCACAATCTTTAATAAGGTGTGTTCTTTGAAGGCAGAAGAAACATTGTGGCTGTACTCCCCTGAAGGTCAAAACCATAGGAGAGCCTTTTGCAGTAATAATGGTGGGTATGTCAGTGGGTATAATGTTTTTCTTTAATGTAAGTGTGAAGATAACTGTATTGGACAGGATTTGATCTTTGAAGTGAGGGTTTAATATGTGTTTAATTTACTAACTGAACCATAATTAATAAGGATGTCTTGTAGTTCTTGTTCTTTCAAGTGGGCAAGGCAGGATGTCTTGTAGTTCTTGTTCTTTCAAGTGGGCAAGGCAGTTTTGAATTCTGCTAGATAGTGTAACTGGATGGTTCATATCTATGGAGCATAGTATATAATTTCCTAAAGATCGGTAGTTATTTTTAAAGTTCATATGGTTCACCCACTTTTTAAACTCAACGATAACATAGTGGTCATTGGAATGATTAAGGATCATGTGAATGCCTCTGCCTAATTGATTTTGATTGATTAGACTGTATAGTTGTTCTAGAGGGAACTTATATAATGCACATTGTTGATTTGTTATGGCTAAGATTAATGACTTATCACTGTAGTAGTTTGTAAACGATTTATACAGAGTGTTGGGAATCATTTTGTTGAAATCGTTATTTATTTTTAGGAACATATTGTCATTAAGATCGTTTATATTAAATAAGACATTTTCCACAGTGTTTGATTCTTGTTCTGTGTCTAATTCTGAGATATTCAAATATAGTTCATTGAAATTATTGGCCTTAGTATTTTTGGAGATGCTCTCAGAATTTTTAGACCTTACGATATTTGCATTCATAGAGTGATTTTTCAATATTGGAATTGAGGAAATTGGTTTAGATTGCAAGTTGGCTGATGTAGCAATGGATTGTTCTGTGCTACAATCTTTGTTTGTTTTGGCATGAGATTTATTAGTCTTAAATTTATTTCTTCTTTTTGATTTTTAAATTTACTGTTGACAAACTGTAATCTGACAGCGCTGGTTTTGACGACCACTGGTGGAAAAGTTTTAACTTTAAAAAATTCGCCGAAATCATCTTGTTGGAAATTTTGTCTATTATTTTCAGATATGGTTTTCAGGGTATTATTGGGCAAAGGAAATTGCTCATTAGAGTCTTCTGAAGGGAGCATAAAGTCTTCGGAGAGGAGATGATTGTTTTTTGCTTGTATTTTTAAGGATTTCAATAGTTTCGCTTGATGAGATATTTATGCTATTGTTTATATTAGGGGTAAGTTGAATATTTTCTAAACTTTTGTTGATATTTGCGATGGTGTTTTCATTTTATTTATTGGTTTTTGGGTTTTTATTTGTAGTAGAAGTTAGTTTAGTTGCATTTAGATTAGATCTAAGGCTATAATATTTATGACCGATGACTGCATTGCTAGATTGAATGCTGAGATCGGGGTTAACATTAATTTGAGAGTTATCGATTATATTATCACTTTCCATAATATATAATGATTAAAACCGACTTACCTTGAATAAAAAACGTAAAGGTAAGGGGACAATCATCCCTGTCTTTTTGAAACTGAATCACTAAGGGACGCTTTTTATAAGACCAGTTGCAAAGATGGCTGCCAAAAGCGGAAGTACCAATTTTCTTTAAAATTAAACTTTATTTGTCGGTCAATTCTTTTTATCAATTCCTTTTATCAAATTCTTTTATCAACTCCTTTTACAATTCTTTTATCAAGTCTTTTAACCACTAATTAAGTATAATCTATTAGTGATTACAAACAACTGAGCTAATCATAGATTTAGGTGTTGAGTTAGTGGCCATTGTTCAAAGTGCGTTGTCTATTCTTTTAGTATTCTTTTAGAATAAGCAGCTGGCGCCCGTGGTTAAACACAAACAAAAAAGTGCTTTGGACGTGGTGTTCAACTCAACAACTGAGAAGAAGCTATGTCCTGGAAATGTAACGTTAGTTATATACTTTCTATCTATCGTTTGGGAATACATACTCTCTGAGTATGTTCTTCTCTGCCTAAGAGACCGGTGTTTCGAATGCACATATTCGAATTTCAGTTCAATATATAAAAATTCAATGAAAACAAAAGTGCATTACTGTTTTGTTAATGTGTTTTATGTAAAGAAGTAGATAAAATATTTAAAAAAATGTAGAAAAGTGAATAATAGTTATTACCAATTGAAGAAAGCAAAAATAATATAAAAGAATAAGCATTTGAAAAAAAAAAAACAATCTGCACAAAATTTTGAACATTAATATCTGGAGAGTTGATGTAAGTCTTTACTGCATCAATAGAAATTTATTTTCCATTGGCTAAAATTAAACAACTCTTAACTAGAATGATAAAAAGTCTTATGTCATTTATTATAATAATAAACTTAAAATAATTTTTAAAACATCACTTATATATATATATATATATATATATATATATATAATAGATTGAACCTCTGTTCCTTATTATAAATAATATTAGAACAATAAAATATAATTAAATAAAACAAGTATACATAAGATTCATAATCATGGTTAAAAGACAAATAAACAAAACAACATAAAAAACAGGACTAAATTTAAAAAAAACAAAAAAAAAAAAAAAACATTTTTTTTAGTAATCTGAAGACTATTGGTACTTTCATTACGGGCTCATTTTGCGCAATAAATCAAACCTCTTTAGTTTTTCGCTTTCTATTATTTCTTTTCTCACATATTATTTTAAAAATACCAGAATCAAAACTATGCTTACATTCCTTATCATGCTATTTAGATTTGAAAATAAAGTGAAACATTAATTTGTTGTGTTATAAGATGACTGTTAAATCTTTTAATATTAGAGGTTGTGTCAATGCTAGATCTTAAGTGCCAATGTCACACAAATTTTAGGGTTTGAGAGTGATTTCACCATCGAAATAATTATTTATAAAAGTTTAAATCTGACAATATTAATAATTTGTAAATTTATTTTTCTTATATGATATGCAATTGGCATACATAGATATGTTGAGGGTTTTAAAAAATATCATGATTCAGAATAAAAATGTTAAAAATATTAGGAAATGGATGGCACTACCATATGGATCAATATGTTGAAAATAAAATTGCAAAGATCTGTACAGATAAGTTTAATGTCAATTTAGGACACCCATTAGTTTGAATAGAATAATAAATAATATCAAGAATAAAATAACTAAATTAGATAGGTCTAATGTTGTTCTGTGGTGGAGTGCCTCAATCGTATTGTTTTTTATATATGTTATCATGAAACAAAATCAAATTTGAGGATGAGAATGACACAGCTTTTGTTAATGTGTAAAAAGTTAAAACAAATTTAACAAGTGCGTTTGTGTTTTATAATTGCAAGAAGAAATATGGACATGGTTTTGATTCCGGCATTATAAAGTAATGCGTGAGGAATGGAATAATAAACAGTAAAAGATTAAAGAGGTTTTGTTATTGTTCAAAATGAACACCATATCAATTAGATAACCAGTATTATCCAAGTTAGTAAAATTGGGTTTTGAAAATTTTTATGGTAAAATATTGGATTTTTTATATGTGTTTATTTGTGTGATAACCATGATTCTGATGTTACCAGGCATCTACAAAAGTGTAAATAATTTGTTTATTTATATTTTATTTTTATTCCCTGTTGCAGTGTTTTAATATATATTATCAATTTCATCACTTTCAATTATTATCATCCATTGCAGAACATGTATTTTTATTTTTCCAATTTTAATTCGATTAACAATTCTCTAGACTCTCTTCTCCATATCATGCCAACAGGCTCTTTTTTTCCTTCATTCATCCTACATACTGATTCACTCTAAATCTTTTACAATATTTTTGGAGTCAATTTAATATTTCAACTAACCATCTATTACAATAGTTTCTTGCAATAGGTTCAGCCCAGATAAATTCAATTTCTTATTCGCTATATGATGTCAGTAATACATGTTCTTCTCTCACACATACATTTCACTTTTGGCCCCTTCTTATTGCATGTCACATCTATCTTTCCATACATTATGTAATAAATTGAAATACCTATACTGTTCTTTTGTTAAATATCAACTTCTCAAATTTATAAGTAAGAACTAATAAAACAGGATTTAGACATATTCTTCTTTAATAAAACGTTATTATTACAAATAGAACTCCATCCAAATTTAAAATCTTGGATTAAATTCATCTTTGTAGTTATTTACATCTTCCAATTCATCAATAACAATCTTTTAATTTTCCCATTTGAAAAAGTCTATTTTAGATCTATTTAATTACTTTCATCTAATAACTCTTAGAACATTTTCAGAAGCTCTAAAGCATTATTTAAAAAAATCATATCATCTGTATAATATAGATGGCATAAATAGTCTCCATTCACTTTAATTTTTTTAACTTCCCACTTCAATCTACAAAACAATTTTTGTGAAGATTTTGCAAAATATTTGTGAATATAAAGTTACTCTATTTTATACCTTTTTCAGTGTTAATTTCTTTTAGTATCAATCTAAATATTGTTGTTGAATTTTGAAAAATGCCTTGGATCTATATCTTGATGATCCAATGTTTTAATCATTGTGCAAATGATTATATAATTAAATGTGTTTTCATAATTTATTAGTCCAAACCATATTGAGAATCCATACTTATTAGTCCTTTATACATTTTCTAACAGTATTTAATTGTGATATTTTTTATTAAAACTAATTTAAATTCCAGTTTGTTTTTTGGTTGATTTAAAACACAAAGTATGCTTAAGAATATATTAAAGAGCTACAATTAAACATAGTGTTGAATTATTTTAAAAATAACATTTGTCAGCTTAAGAAATTAAAAGCTGACATCGAAAAATGTCAAATAAATGGAAAACTGCTAACTTTTTCTATGTGTGTATATTTATGGTTCACATAGCAGTTGAATAGTCATTATAAATGCACTTTAATGCAATTTATTTAACATTTTTTCTTTTTTTTATTTGAGGTGGAGTATCTATACTAATTTATGAATGAGTTCTAAATGCATATGTCTATAATCTCATTTACAATTATCTCTGATTATGCATAACACAATAAAAAGTCACAAGTCAGATCATATAGACACATTTTAACAATCTCGTAATGAAGGTCCACCTTCTCATATTACTGCTAATCCATATGTTAGACAAAATGGTTCACTTTTGTCTGTCCCAACGTTGTATGAATAAGAAAACCATTTAATGAAATTTGAAAGAGCTGAATCTTTACATCTCCTATAAACCTCATAATGTATTTATCAAGCCAACATAAAAGTTTTAAAAATTTACAAAGCATTTTAACAAACGTGTAAAAATGCCCCCAAATTCTAATAATTTTAATGTCCATAAATAAAGGATGGTTATTATCCAATTAATGTTGAGAAGAACACACCGTAATAAACAAAAAAAATCTAATGACTTTATTACTTGAAACTTCATAAACAGTTCAAATGCTGTGCAGAACTAATCAATCTGATTACTATATGCTATAAATCCAAGCGCCCATCACTACAACAAACTATATAGAATAACAGGCAATGTGAATTATATAGGCGTAAGACCAAATAGATTCATTTTAACAAACTCATAAGAAATATCCAGTAGCTTTATTGAACTACTTTTACCTAACTACCACATTATTATATAATAAATAAATAAATCACTCAATTAAATAGTGTGAAATTTTATATTAATGGGCCTCTTTATAACACATTAATTAAACCAGATTTTATTTTCAAATTGAAATTATGATACTTTCTAATAAAAATGTAATTATTCAATAACCTATAGAGATCATTATCAAAATAAAATTATATCCTTTTCAGATGACAGTTATGTATTATTATTAAATAACAAATCTGTTAGCAAATAAAGTTAGCCATTTGGTGACGATTTAATAGATGGGCATTTTATGAGAAACTATGTGATGAGGCCTTTGTAGGGTCCAATATTATGTATGTATCTTTGGAATTAGCGTCGACATGAAAAACGTTTTATAATATCGGCTATACATGTTTAATAAGGTATAGTTTATTTATGAGCTTTATAAAAATATTAGAATATACGGCTTCATAATTATTTAAAACTGTAAATTGGCTTAATTCAGACTTTATAAATATTATTTAATATAAAGTTTCAACCCTTTCAAACAACAGTGATTAACTTACTAATCATGCATGAACATGGCAACAAATGAAAATGGTGTAATTAATAAATTAACACTGATATTAAAAAGTGGGCACTCTTTAGAAATTTATTAAAACGATTCCACAAGATCTGAATTGTATAAAAGTATTATGATATATGGATTCAGGATTAGCTTCTTCAAGAATAATTTATTTTGTTCTTTTTGCTGCATAATTAATAGTCATGATTTGTTTATGAGCTTATTTTTAATTAGCATACATATTAAAATACAACAAGAATTAATAAATAAATGAATAATTACATTATCAACAGATATAAAAAATAGCAATATTTCATATATCATTATGAATATAAAAATATATACTGTTGTTAAGTTTATACTCATTGACTCTTAGATAAATGATAGACCTGAAGCTATTTACAAAATCTAGGCAGTTCTTATTTGAAATTAGCAACAGTTCTGATTGCATTCTGTACAGTTGTAAACACCATAATAATCTATCTTATGTATATAAGTATCAATCATATTTTTATGAAATTTTGAAGAGATTGTAAAAAAATCGCCTATATTACTGCTCAGGCAAATAATTAAAATTCGTACACCGGAAATATCAGACATGATATTTGATCATAGACATTAATCCCACAAGTCTAGTATTCTGCCACTGCTTATTTAAAACACCACAAAAACATGGATATTATTAGAAATGAATATAATAAAATAAAACACATATAAATGTTGTTAGTCAAAAAAATAAACACTATTAAGAAGTTAAAATAATTTTTATAATTGTAAAAATTCTTGAAAAAAACACACACCATTGAATAAGTTGCTTAAGAATGAAGCAATAATAATATGATAGTGTATTATTATGACCATACATAAAATAATATTTATATACTTTGAAAGAGCCATACAATATAAAATTCTCTTATTAATCTGTTTTTTCTGAACCTAGACCACGATTGGAAGAAGAAATTGAATTGCTTCTCAGGTAACTATTAGCCATCACATGATCATCATTCCTTATGCTTACACAAGCTGTTTTCACAGAGGCAAAAATAATCATACACTAGTACCACTCAGGGCAAGCCAGAGTAGTCAAAGGATGCAGGAAGGTTTATGTATTAAATCCCTATCTAGTGCCTTTTCATTCAATATTCCCAGATTTTTTTCTACCTTGTGGCTTTCATCAGTGACAAGCCTTGGATCTGAGATTACTCTGGTTTACAATGAGTTTAGCTACTCTAGTTTTTGACTATGTGAAAATAGCTTGTGTAAGCATACAATAATAGTGATCATGTGATGTATGATGGTGTAATACCAATCCTGCTCAATAGTGTGGATGCTGAACTGAGTTCAAGTCTATATGACTGTACAAGATAATAAACATAGCTTGAAAGTATTATTGTTTTCATTTTGGACTCAAAGATTTATAGGTACTAAAAAAACTACAAGTTGGCTGCTGTAGGATTGTATTAGACCTTAAGGTCTAGGTGCAGTGAACTCAGATCCAAGGCTCCACACTGATGAAAATCATAAGCTAGAAATTAGGTTAGGCCTATTGGATGGGTAGGCACTAGTTAGAAATTTTATACATAAACCATGTATCCATTGATTAATCTGGCTTGCATTCAGTGGCACTACTGTATGGGGAGTTTTATCTCTGTTCTCAGTAACTACATATGTTTTACTACGTTTTTTAAGATAGCCAACTAATTGTCAATTGTTTGTTGCTTTGTGAATGTGTGTGTAGATATTTTTTAAGCTAGAAGTTGAAATTAGAAAAAAAAAGCTGAAAATTGTTCCATTACATTAGCCTGGTAAATAAAATACTTTTTTCAATATTTTTCTGAAGAAAGATCTCACAAAAACTAATAATCTGCAGCAGATTTTGGACATAGGCTGTCAAATCTATTTCATCTATGAAATAGTATCTGCCATCTGCCTGTTAGACTAGCTGTTTACCTACCTATTTATTTATTTACTTATGTATCACTTTTATACCTTTCTATCTAGGTACTTAATCATTTACTTTCTTCTTTTTCTTTTTATCTACTTACACACACATCTACTTATTTCTCTTATTAGCTCATTTTCTACCTATTTGCTATACTTCCTTTTTATCTATCTATCTATCTATCTATCTATCTATCTATCTATCTATCTATCTATCTATCTATCTATCTATCTATCTATCTATCTATCTATCTATCTATCTATCTATCTATCTATCTATCTATCTATCTATCTATCTATCTATCTATCTAGCGATCTATCTATCTATCTATCTATCGATCTATCTATCCATCCATCCATACATCCGCTATCCATCCATCCATACATCTATCTATCTATCTACCTATCTATCTATCCATCTAGCTAGCTATCCATCCATCCACCATCCATCTATCAGTCTATCTATCTATCTATCCATCCATCCATACACCCACTCACCCATCTACCTATCTACCTATCTATCTATCTATCTATCTATCTATCTATCTATCTATCTATCTATCTATCTATCTATCTATCTATCTATCTATCTATCTATCTATCTATCTATCTATCAATCCATCCATCTACCTATCTACTATTATGTGTCATTCAATCCATAAACCACCTCTCTAATTTTTTGGCCATCAGTCTACATATCTATGTTTCTAGCTCTTGGTCTGTAGCCTATTTATCTACATATATCCATTTATCGATCCACCTCTCTATTACCTGCTTTTCTATCTACTTGATTGGCCAACTGATTATAGTTATGCTATTTTCTGACCGACTTACTTAGCTACCTATATTTTACCTATCTATCTGTCAACACATATATCATAAGTATCTATCTGCTTAAATATGTATTGACAAATGTAATCGCCTATCTACAAACTATCTTCCTCTCTATAAAATGGCTTATAAACCTACTTATCTTTTTACTTAATTTTCAGTAACATCATTTTCTGTAGTTTTGAAATTTATATTATTAATTATATATATAAATTATATATTTTAATGGTAACTTGGAAAAAATACATTTCAATTTAACTGATTGATATAACTTCCATAGACTTATATATAAAGTAGATAAGAATGGAGATGATGCAACCTAAAATGGGTTATATTTCCCAATCAGCTTCACAAAATAAAGTCTATGGATTTGGCATAGGCATTACCACTGAGAATTAATTTAAATAAAAAGGCATACACTTTCAACCTTTATCATGGTACAATTTTTTATTTGTGATAAACAAAAATTATGTTGGATGGTTGAATTTCAAATCCAGTAATTCTCAATTTCTGATGATACTTGACATTTGTTCAGTGGTGAAACATTTCTTTAATTTAACCATTGTTTTATAAACTTGGAATTTATGTGTAAATTTGCAATAAAATATGATATAAAATGACACAACTTGAATTTATAAACTAACAAACATTTATGTATAACTTACAATTAACTCTCTCCCTCTCTTTTTGACACACAGAATTAAAAAAAAAGATATTTTAGAATAAACTAAAACAACGAATAAGCATATATAAATATAAATTAACTACATGAAATGGATTATGCTGATACATTAAGGCGTTTTCTATTTTATTTTGTTAAAATTTTAAAAGGACTAGTCCTAACATGGTGTCTATTTTTAAAATCTCTGCTACTAATCAGTGCAGAATAAAATCTGCAATATTTATTATGTTTCTTATTTGTATGTTTTATATCTTCAGTTTCTAACAATGATAGAAGCATATATGTTTAAATAGGCATTGAAATTAATCTAGTGGAGTAACAAAATAGTTTTCAGGTGGTGTTTACATAAGTATAGTAGGCTGGTTTATGTTTACATTAATCAATAATAGTTTTAACAAGGCTGTAAACCTTAGCAATGAGCGTCTGAAAAAATCGTCACTAGGGACCTCTGTAGGTCTTTAAAACACATGCTTACGCTATGAAGAAAAGAGAGAATCCCTATTGCATTTTCTGTGGCTGTATAAACAAATACTATTAATAACCCATAAATATCCTCTGTCTGCTAATAACAATTTATAAATAATAAATCATTTTAATGTTGCACAACAATATGCATAGCATCCCAGTTATAGTTCACAAAGAAAATGTTTTTTCTTATTCTTTTGAATAATTAAAGGTAGAATATTTTTTTTAATTGTCCAATTCAGTGCTAAAGAAAGCATTGATCTCTTTTTTTGAAAACTTTTCAAGAACTCTTCTACATTTTTCTTTTAAACTTTTTGCTTTTTAATTGAAAATACACAATAAATTAGTGACTTTTTTATCTTTTAATTACTACTACATATGAGAATTGGTGATTCATTTTTGTTATCTACAAATCTAATCAAATTATTTTTTTTTTCAAAAAAATAATTATATGTATTTCAATGTCTGTTGCTTCAATTTAAATTGATTACCGGGATTAAAATCCTCTATTAAAATAAATTTTAATAAATTTTATAACTTTACTTATATCTTTGTTTGTTTATTTAGTCCAAATAAGATGCTTTTATATAACCCCCACATATAAGCACAATTAAAAAATAATACTATTAAAATCATTATATGTCACTTTTAATCAACTATTATTACTACTTTTAAATGATTTTCAAAACTCAGCACATGCTCACTATAGCAACTATGTTTTGTTGGTTGATTACATTACAGTATATTTCTGAATATAATTTTGAAGAAAACATATATAATAGGATAAAATGTTTTAATATTTAAAGGAAAAACAGAGATATTGAAGACTTTACTTTTGTGTTTTATGCAGAATGATAAAAAAAAATCAGAAGAAAATTGTGGAATGAAAATTTGCAGTTTATAAATATATTATAAAAAGTTAAGTATAATTACATATACAAATATAGAAATTTACCTTCTATGTTTGACTTCTCTTCAGGAAGTATAGATTCATCTAGGAAAAAAATAAAATAAAGTAATCTTACATAGTTCTATCAAAATATTTGTATAACCTTGCTTTTTAAAAATAGTATAAACAAAGCAATTTGTGTCAAACAAATTAAGAAAAATGGGGAATGATTACAGTAAAATGAAAATAATTGTTTTGTATAGAGAAGACAAGAGTATATAAAAGTAATAGTCTTACACTATATTAAGAAAACTGACAAAAAAATTATTTCCATGATTTTGGTTTTGTAAGATTTATTGCTTTAATTAAAGTAATTGTTATTATTTTTTTTACTAAGCAGCTTTTTAGCAATAAAATATGCAGTAGTAAAATTGTTAATGACAACTATTTTCCGATTGTAAAAATAAATAATCATATTGAAATAATATAAAAATAAATTAAATTTTTAAACAATTAGGATGAGCATATATATATATTGTGTGCCTAAATCTTTACTCAATTAGGATGAGCATATATATATATTGTGTGCCTAAATCTTTACTCAAATCTATATAAATTAGTTAAAAATTTTATTAGATTAAGTTTAAATGCAATATCTACTGGCTTTCTGAACATTTATTTGACAGAGAACACTTTTTTGCAATATTAATTATATTTTCAAATACAAAAATTGCATAAAATATCTATATTTCTTTCAAAAGAATGTTGTTAATCAAAAACATTAAAACCAAAAGCCAGTTGTAGAAATCTATTTCTTCTGACAGATACATTTATACACATGCCCACATGTATGTCTGTATTTATAAATTGTAATAATAAGTAAACAGGCATAAATATGGGGAGGTCAGAAAACATCATTACCTTTATTGAATGCAAATATAAGTAAGTAGTGAAAATCAAATATACAAGGAAGAAATATAAAATGAATATGAGATTAATAAAAATATAACCATAAGTAGTTATAAGAATTATACTTATATTTTGTATCCCCAGAATTACATAAGCATAATTAACCCATCAATAATTAACATTCGTACCTTGTGACTAAATTTAAAAGATTCACTAGTCAGTGCCAAATATTGGAAATGAACTGCAACAAACATCTCTATATTTATGTGCTAAAATATATATCATAAAATAATGTCATGATTTTGAAACATATTGATCATCATCAGTGTTCTAGTTATATGATACCATGAGGATACATGCTGACTATAATGTAAATGTTCTCTAAAAGTATAAAATGTAGCAGATGGACTTTAAATGTGATATGTGAACATCATCCAGAAAGCTATCTGAAAGTCCAAACCCAAGCCCCCACATATAAATAACTTAATTATTATTGTTCTAGAGTTATCTCAAGTTCTCAAAATCCTAGGGACTGTAAGAAAAGACATAAATGCATAAAGTTTCATTGGGATAATTTTTAAAACCTAAAACATTACACTATTATAATATCAAATTACACACATTATTCATTTATAGAACAGATATATGGAGAAATAAAGACATTAAAATCATTTTTGACAATTATTTAATAAATTAACTAATAAATAATTAATGAAATTGAAACAAATATGATAATTTAAACTTACATACATTTTTATCAACAATATATAATTTCATATAGTAAGTAATTTTAACATATTATTGACTCTTACTAATTTAATTAACCAACATTAACTTTAAACAGAATTGTTTTCTCCTTTCAACAGTTAATATTGAAAAAAATATTTCAAAGATAAAATAAATCAATTAACTTAAACCTCTTTCTCTTTTCTCATGAAAGTGAAAAGAACCTATATAATTGTATTGTGGAGAAAAAATAAGTTAAAGAAAAATGTTTAAATTAAAAAGATAGTAATGAAATTATTAATTACCATTAATCATGACATTTTAAAAATTATCTATAAATAAAACACAATGTGCACATTTACATATTTGTTTATCATGGTTATGTTTTTGTTTTGAGTCTTTCTTTGGTATTGTTTTTGAAGATGGTTATTTGTAAGCTTCTTTATTAAAATATATTTGTAGCCAAGCATACACATTTTAATTTATCTATAATAATATGTTTCACACAAGCTGAAATTTTTTGTATTTTCAATATAATAATTTACATATCAGGCTAACACTAATATACTTCAGGTCAGGCAAAGGCATAACAATTTATACATTTTTAACTCTACTATATTTTAGATTAAGCAAGGATATAAAAAGAAATAGTCATGCTCTTAAATGGTTATAAGATTTGTTTCAGATTATTTTGGGGTTATTCATTTTCTCCTGCATCTTTTTTAATGAACAAGTTACATGATGAAATTTGATGATGCTCAGTTTCTAGCTAAAATTTAACACATAGCTTGTGAAATGTCATTTCAGAAACCTTCTGTCTTTTTGTAGTGAGATCATTATTATTTCAGACTACCAAATTATTTCTCACTACTCTCTTCATAAATGGGCAGCTTTGATTTTACTCAATTGCTGAATCACAAATAACTGTTTTTACTGAATTATTTAGCAGATTAATCAAGAAGTGATTGTTACTTATAAGACAATAATGTCTACTGTCTTAACTGATCTCATAATTTTGACCAATCTTGTTTCCAACCAATCACATCTTGTTTCAAACCATCCAGAATTAAACACTGACCAATTGGGTGTATTTATACAAAATGTTGTTTTTTCTATTCTGTCTATTAAAATAGCCATAATTTTTGAAATTGCTCATTAGTTAATGTTTTCTTATGCCAAAGAAAAAGAAGTCAATCTTTTAATTACCTTGATCTGATAAACACCACTTTTTGTTTTAGAGAGAGGTAAGGAGAAAAAAAAACACTTTTAATTAAAACAATTTTTTTACCAAATGTTACAAACTTCTTTTTTCTTTTATTTTAAAACCATTGTTTATTTATATTATCTTTTATTATTATAGTTTTTTTAAAAATTAAAACTAATCTGGTGCATCAAATTACTGAAAAGAGAGAATAAAAATTATTTGTCTTATTATTTTTATGAATTATTTCTCATTTTTATATGACTCTTAACAAACAAATATTCATATTATATTTGTAAAAATGTTTTAGAACTATCATGTTATCATTTAAAAAATGTTAATTTTTAAATAAATCGATAATTAATGTTACAAAAAAAAACATGAAAGAAAATTAAATGTATCATCTCCCAATATTTAAATATATTTTTAATTTATGAAGCTTGTAATATTTGACTTTATATATATATATATATATATATATATTAATGTGAAAAATAGTCATATAGAGTTCAAATATGAAATTTAATAATATTTCTTGTATAAAATATACATTCAATGCTTTCATGTCACATTTATGATAAGTCTGCATTCAAAAGAAGGACCCTGATCTACATTTATGGATGTAAAAATATTACATTGTAGCAAACTTTTCAATTTTTTAATAAACACCTATAAGTGGTTATAATGTAAAGTAATACAATATTTTTAATGGATGATTTACATGGAAAATTTAGTATGTGAAGTTATTGTTTAATTAGAAAACATTTAACATAGAACAGAAATTATCTGCCCCAGGACAGGTATTGAAAGAACATTGGACTTTGATTTAGTATTATCTATTTTGTGAATTTAATCAAACCTGTCAGTTTTACTTTATCACTTGGATCAGTTAGTTTTATATTAAATACTATTTTAAACTAAGTGCTTTTTGATTAAACAATTATGAATGGATAACTCTACATATTAAATATTTCTATATAATATACCAATTAAAATATAGTATTACAATACATAACCTATCAGTGGAATGGTTTATTATAATAGGTAATAATATTGAAAAGTCTGCTTTACTTTGATTTCTTATCTATAAATGCAAAATCAGTGCTTTCATCTTTATAATACATCAATAGTAACATTTACAAGAGGATCTTCCTGGAACCATTTTTTGAATGCAATCAAACCTGTCAGTTTTAATTTAACACCTGGACTAGGACATTTAGATTTCATTAACTACTATTCTAAATTAAATATTCTTTAATTAAACCAATATAAATGAATAACTCAACACATTAATTATTTCTATGTGAAACATCTATTAAAATATTGTATTACAATGTCTAATAAAATATTAAGTATTATTTTATTCTTTTAAAATGTTGAATGGTTATTTATTAAATTAAAAATCATTATTCATTTAGAAAATTATTATTATCCTTGACAAATTATTCCTTTCAATATTGGTATGATTTATTTCACCAGTAAATTTAGAGCTATTTTTGCCCTCAAAGACATTTTGCTAAGTTTATTAGGGAACTTATATAACTTTCACACACTAACAACTGAATTTTACAACAGATTAATATGCAACTGAAGAAAATTTAAAAAGTTCAAACTATTAATTGTGTTGTATTTAATCTTTTACATATCTTTTTAACTTTCCACATGATAATATGGGTGTCTCAATTTAAAAAAATATTGACTTGTTATTCAAATAACAAATAGAATTAAAAAAAAAAAACGTTAAAAGAATATTTTTGTCCATGTTTATATATTTTTAATTCTTTTTTTTATATATACAAAAGTTGAAATTTAAGCACTTAATCATGAATTTCTGTGTGTGTGGTTTGTGTAGTAATATGGAACTATACATGGCTTTTATCGAAATATAAAAGTTTAACAAAATACATACAATTATTTAATTTTTTTTCATTCCACTACTGTTCTTCATTATCAAGAATTTTGATGATATTATTAGTTTAATGATATATAATATTACTAATTTGTCAATGCTCATGACTTATGTCCTTTCTGGGATATTAACAAGGAAAGACAGGAATATGCTAATTATAAATTAATCATTATATGTAGCTCTAAGCAAAATAACTTCTATAAAAAGACTTGGTAACTTTTAAAACAATTTCTGAGAGAGTAGTATTAAACTTGTTGATATATTTAATATAAAAGTGTTTTAATAACCTGTTCCAGTTCTGCAATGTCAGCACATAGATTTTGACACTTTAGGTATTATGATGGAGCTGCAATTGCTATCATATCTACATTATTTTAAGCCTAGAAAAACCTTATATTATGATGTAGTGATTTGCATATTGCCTTTTAGTCACTGCTGAACTTTTAAAGTATACTTTTAAAAAATCTGAAGACATCAGCATTATATGGATCTTTTGAATAATAGGACTGTATCCTATTATTATGATAAAACTCTTAGATAGGTAACGTTCAAATCAATAGAAATGAGAACTTCTGATTGATTGAGTGTACACCCGAGACTAAGTTATATACTATATAAAGATTATAATGCAATTTTTTTGTAAAAAAAACATTAAAAACCCCAAAACTACATCACAAATAAAAGATTGTATTTAAAAAAAAAATTTTTAAAAACATATGTTTTAAAAAATTTATTATGACAAAAAAGCAGTTTTATTGGATAAATATAAATCACTTTTGTCAAAACAATATATAAAATACTTTTTAATATTATAATAATAAATAATTTATTAACTTTTAGAATTTTTTTCTCTTTTTGATAATAACTAATTCAAAATATATCCTTAATTTTAATAACATAAAATTCAAATATCTAATATTTCTTTCTTCTATCTTTTTGAATGGATAAATTTTGTCCGTTATAGGTAAGAATTTCATTTAGATATTTATTTTCATATCTTTTTAAAAAATATTTATTTTAAATTTTTTGTCACTTGAAAGTTGATATTTATAATTATTAAAATCAAGAATATAGATATATTATATAGGAAGATTCCATTCTAAAAATAAAATGTCCAAATACGGAGGAATAATTAATAATAGATTACTGGTTAAGCCATGTTCACAATAGGCAGGAGAAATTTTTAATTCAATAAGAGAAAAGATTATGGGAAAAAATGAGTCTTAATCTGATCTATTATATACATTTTAATTATTTCATTGAGCCATTGAACACTTCTTTAAACACTGGGATAAATAATCAAGAAATTGTAGATTTATTTGCAAAAATGACAATTTATTCTAGCAATAATATCAATATGACCAAATTTATCAATTTATTGTGTAATATAAATCTCTTAGTATTAGTTTACATTGCACTGTTTTTTGGTGAATATTTATTTATTTTTTTCAATTTCTTTTTGAATTTTGAGAAAAGTGAGAAGAGAGATGTGAGGGAGTGATTGGAAAGTAAACACACTTTATAAATTTGAAAAATTTAGATGAATTTTAAATAACCATTTTCTTATATATAATTAAAAAAATAGGTTTTAAATTTTGGATTCCTTTTCTTTTGTCTTTAGAAATTTCTTTAACTTTTCAAAAGTGAAGGTCATGTAAAGAATTACTTTCTGGACTTACAATTTATACTAGTAATACTACTGTAATTTAAAATCCTGTGGTATTAATTTTTATTGACAGATCACTTTTGGTGAACATTTATTTTTTATGAATTCAATGTAATAAAATATCAAAGATGAAGAATGAAAACAATATCTTACTATATGATCTGGCATTACAAGTAATATTTTTTTTAATTTGCTATATATTAGTTTTAAAATAAACTTTGTGTTAATTTAAAATGTACCATGTTTTACATTTTAATTTAAATAAAGTAAAATTCAAATCAGTAACAAAAAAGTTTTGTTTTAAGCACTTTTGATTAATTTGTTGATGATTCAAACTACCAGTTCATTTTTAATTGTAGTGTTTGATTGGGTTTGTATGGAATGTGGCTGCATCAAAATCCATAAAGTAATTCTGCCAAAAACACATTTTTTCTCACTTTTTAAATATCCAATTCAAAAAAAGAAATTAAAAATTTTTAAATACAAAATAATAAAAATTTTCAAAACAAATCTGTCAATTACAAATCCAAAGAAATTGTGTAAAATTCTAAATCAATATTAGATATATTGCAGATAATGAGAATTCCAAAAAAAAAAAAACCTCAAAAATTTATACTTGACCATTTTGAGAAATTGAAAATCAAATAATAATAAAAGTTTGTCAAAAAAGACCTGTCAATGAAAACTAATACCAATAGGTTTTAGATAACACATTGAATTTTTAAATAAATTTATAATACAGAGACAAAATTATTCATACAGTAGTACCACTCAGTGCAAGCCAGAGAAATCAATGGGTGCAGTAAAGTTCATGTGATGTTTGATGGTGAAATCTTAATAGATGATAAATCACAATTTTTTAAAGAAATCTTCAAATGATTAATTAGTCATCTCATTGTTTATTGATGGTGTCAAAGAAATATTTAAAAAGTTGATAAAAGATAAAAATTGAAGTGTAGATGGCCAACGAGACTGACATCAAATTATGAGTAAGCAATTTGATTATTATTGATATCTTCAGATTTTTCATCATTTAAAATTAAATAACAAATTTTGATAAAAAAAATTGTAGCTTAATAATGTATGAAGAAGTATAATTTTATATGTACTCCTGTGTCATTTAGAACAGTCGTAGAGTGTTAGGTTTTGGTATAAAGGATCCTCAAATTGACTCATTCTAGCAGTGTTCTGTTGCCCAATGTTTTATGAACTACTGAAGATTAAAGTCATTTCATTATTCTTATTATATATATATATATAATAAGAATACTCCATTATTACTATATATATATATATATATATATATATATATATAGTAATAATGGAGTGGCTATTGCATATTTCTATTATATATAATTTATGGTTTAATTAGATCACCATTTTAGTTCAAGTTAGGTCTCACTTTTATATAACTCTTTGTCCACTATATCGTTAGATGAAAATATATTTTGAACAATAAAAATGTTTTAATGGTATATAAATATTGTACTAACACATGGGTAGTTAAATCTATATAAATACTTAAATGACATTTTGCCCTCAAAATCTCTTAATATGTAAACGATTTTATATTATATGTGATCAAATACTTTCTCTGTTCTATAAATTATATGCTAATATATGTTTATACTCACAATTCTTCATGTTACAGTAAACATTATGTGTGCATGTGTAGGGGTAGTTGATGGGTGGTATATGAGTGCAAATACAGTTTTTGTTTTATTTGTGTACTTATGTAAATTATTGGTTAAAATTAATATCTTCTTTTACTCTATTTTTAGTGATTGGAAATGTTCTCATAAACTCTTCCCAATAGTGAGGATGCTCTTTTATCTTTTTAAATATAATTTTTGGTAATATTAATAAACAAAAAGTTGATTGATTTGCAAAATAAAGCTTTACTATACTTTAAACTTTTTAAATAAAAGTAAAGCAGAACATAAGAACATCTAATATTTAGGCACCGGCTGTAAGACAAAACCCATATCTACCAAAAATATAATTTACAATGGTTCGATTGAATATCTCAATTTGTACATACTTATAATACTATAAACTATATAAAATTTCAGATTTGGCTTACATTAAGAGACCAATCCTAAGCAAATATATTTTCAGAAATTAAAATAAAAACAATACTATTATATTAATAGGGATGAATTAATTTGTTGGTTATTTCTTATGATATAACTAAAATGGTTTTAAAATTATCCACAAATAAAACAAATGATTATATTAAATTAGAACGTTTTACCTGTTGGTCCGTTTTCATAAGATTTGAGCAGATTTTTTTCTGTTGCATCACGTACTTGACAAAAACAGACAAATTATTTTGTTAATAATGGCAAAGATATTAAGAATTACATAATATCATTATCATTTTCAACACTTATTAATTTACTGCAGGAGAAATAAGGATGCTTTCTGACCCATTATAGAGAAGAGAGTCTAGGGATAAAAAAAGTTGACTCCAAGTCTAATCTAGCTTTTTTTATTCCAACATCTCTTGCTCACATCATATCAGAAAACTTCATTATTTATTCAATCACCTTACATTTTTGGAATTATAACAATGCAAAAATTAAAAAAAAAACTTAAAGTTTAAATGCAAAGTAATTTTAAATTATTTTTTTAAAAAGTGACTATGAAGTTAAAATGCAAATATAATCATAATAACAACAACAATATCTTTTTATTGCCTTGCCAAATACATAAGCAAGGTTAGTTAAAAGAGAGTTTGGATAAAGCTTCACATTTGTTTTTATGGAGACACAAAGGAGATATTTGATGAAATTACTGTTACTTTTCTTTTCAAACTTTAAGATTGTACTGAATATTTCAAATAATCATAAAAATATATTATAAGTCATAGCTAGTTTTCTGGACTACTGGTGATCTCAGGTTATTGGAAGTAAATATATCCATTGAGAGATTTAAATATTTTTCATCAATTATTGTTTACTAAAAGATCATAAAAATACAAAGTAACTTAATACTGTATATGTAGAAATAAACATAGTAAGGTAAGACTTTTGGTAGTATTGGGTTATGCATACTGTGGCCATCAGGTGATGCTGCAGAACTACCAAGAAGTCTGCAAGTGATAAATTTCTATATAAAAATGGATGAAATCGATGGAAAATTAAAATTAAATCGCCTAAGGTAAGATATCAAAAGTAAGTAAAAAATCTCATAAAATTTTGGGCCTAAGGCAAGTATAAAATCAAGTGAATGAATATGTAAATTTTAAAAAAGTGCACACACACAAGTGAAATAATACATAAATTATAAAAAGTACACACACACACACAAAATCAGTAAAAATACACAAAATAACCATTAAAATTAAAATGCCTAAGGCAAGATATCAAAAGTAAGTAAAAAAAATCAAGCAAAAAATTTAGCCTAAGGCCAAAAAAGTGAAAAAACATAAAATACATTAAAATGCTATGTAAATTTTAAAAAAGTACACACACCCACAAAATTAGTAAAAATACATTAAAATGAATTGCTGAAATTGATGGAAAATTAAAATGCCTGAGGAGAGAAATGGATAATGAAAATACCTAGGGCACCAAATAGAACAAACCCTCAAACCCTCCCCCCACAAAATTTTTAATACCTAAGGCAAACAAATCAAAAAATTAAAAATCAAACAAATTCATCTACAATAAACCAAGAAAATGCAATGAAATTTGAATTAGGCAACAAAAACAGAAAAAACCTTAATGGTAAATGGCAAAAAGTTAAGAATGGTGGATGGTGCTTCATTAAAATGGCAGAGTTTATATAAACTAAAAAACAAAAAAAAAACATTACACAAGAGCTTCTATCTATCAAATTAATTATTCTCCATTTTGAAATTATAGCATATCATCAAAAATAAGTCAAATACCCCCCCACCTTCCCAAGGAAGAATTTCTACCCAAAAATAGCTGTAATTGACAAATTAACATGAAATATATAAAACACAACCACATTTTTACACTCTGCAGACAACCCAAAATAAAGTAGCAACACAGATATGGATAAACTTCACTTAATTGTCCTTAGACTAAATTTTTTACTTGGGTTTTTACTTCCTTTTGATATCTTGCTTTAGGCATTTTAATTTTCATTTCAATAAAAAATTTATTAACAATAAATAGTGATTACATACTAATAAAGGATAAATAAATGAATAAATTGTACAATAATATGATTATATAATGTTCTACTTGTCATCTGGCTAGATTATGTTATGAGAGCACAATGTTATACTCTTATGTGGTTAGGTATAGTGAAGAGATTCTAATAACTTTCTTAATGGTATTAGCATTTTTAATATAAACATGAATATTTTCTTTTATAATTGACTATTCTATAATGCTGGGTAGGTGGGAATTAGTAATCAGGAAAAGGAAAGAGCAGTTAAAGACCAGGTGTCAGCAAAGACTTTACTGGAGGCAAGAAGCTGGTCACGTTTCTTGATTTTTTTGAGCGTTTGATAAAGCAATGGTATGATTTGTGGTGGGGGTAGTTCCATGAGACTTTTGCATCTCACTATCAATATGGAATAAAGGACAAAGGTAGAAAGCCTTATTATTGAAAAAAATCCATTATGAATGGCATTTTCAAGTGAGAAAATCATATCAGGTCTTATGTTGGAATTGATTATAATTATATCTTTCAGAGTTTTAGGTCTTGGGCACCGGTGTATAATATGGTCTATGGTTTCATTTTCATGAGCACACAGGCCACATATAGGGTCAATGCTGGTAAACCTCTTCGGTGATAAAGAAACCAATTCGTGGGTAGCACATTAAGATTTATTTTAATGATGAAGTCAAGGAATTTGGGTTCCAGACTCCATCTTTTGAAGTGTGTAATGAGTCTTTGGTTGGTTACTTTTAGGCTGGTTTTAATGGGTTGTTGATTATAGTTGATTATATTGTATGCTTCCCATAAGGTGATTTTTTGGTTAAGGTTAAAGGGTATTATCGGGTTATAAAGTTGTAGGTGTTGTATTAGGGATGCTATCCATGAACTGGAAGAGGGTGGAGGATGATCTGTCAGTGTAATTTTTTTAATAATGTTAGAGTATCCGCAGGAGAGTATCAGATTATGTAGAGTGTTGTGGGTTTTCTGTAAAATGATTGCTTGTATTGAGTGGAATGACAGTCCATTGAACCTGGGTGGTCGTTGGATACCTCGCAAGCTAATAGCAACTGTCCTTCCTCTCCAGAGAAGTTTGGTGCATAATCGGTTAATTTTATTTTGAAACTGTTTAGACATTTTAATGAATGGAAGATAATATGAGATTTTTGGCATTATGATCATGTTGAGGAGGCCAACCTTTCCATATAATGAAAGGTATACTCTAGAGAGTGAAGTGGTGATGGCTTCAGTTGAATGGAGGATTGCATCTTGAATCTCTCTTGCCATTGCAGTTGGAGTTTTGTAGATGGGAAAACCTAGGTATCTTTAGGGTTTTGCAGAAAAGGGAGAGTTAATTTGTTTACCAGACATTATCTTCCAGATGGAAGATTTGTTAAAATTTATTTGTAGGCCAAGTTTCATTGTATTTCTGTTTAATATGTTCATGATATGGGGAGGTATTTAATGGAAAGAAGCACAACCATGATGTCATCTATATATGCAAATGCATTGAAGTTTTTATTGAGAGAGGGAAGGAAAATTCCAGGGAAGTTTTTTCTATGTCCGTCAGAAAAGGGTTGATGTATGCTGTGAAGAAAATGGCACTGAGCAGGGATCCTTGAGGGATCAA
Organism: Epiperipatus broadwayi; assembly: GCA_028023455.1. NCBI lineage: Eukaryota > Metazoa > Onychophora > Udeonychophora > Euonychophora > Peripatidae > Epiperipatus > Epiperipatus broadwayi. Next base: position 243,818 of record JAQFVV010006334.1, read on the forward strand.
CTTGTATGGCTTGAAGCCTGGTGTGATCTTGCCATCAAGAGAGAGAAAAATCTCTCTGTTGTTGAGCAGATTGCTGACCATCTGTACGATCCTGGCTGGAATGTCACATTCCAACAGAATATCCAGGAGGATGTTTATCTGGACTGAATCAAATTCTGCCACAACATCCAACTGGACAGCAATAGGTTTTGATTTACGATGTCCTCTGATGTAATTGAACAGTGCAGTTACATTGGACATAGCATGCGAGGTTGATGATCCCTTTTTTCCATATTGGTTTGACGAGATATGGCTAAGAATTTGAGTTTGGATTTGATCTTTAATGACTGACTCAATTATCTTGATAAGCAATGGGGTCATGGAAATTAGCCGGACACTGTTAATGTCGTTTAGTGGTTTTGCTTTTTTAATAAAAGGCACGAGTGCCACTGGGTAAAGATCTGTTATGTTTCTGTTGCCGGAGGCTAGGTGATCAATCATTTTTTTAATAATTGGCACAGTGAATTGACTGATGTGTTTGGGAAGGAAATTTGAGATGCCATGAAGGCCAGGATGAATGCCGTCAGGGAGAGATGTTATCTTCTTTTTGATTTGGATTTTTGTGAAGCCATGTTCGCTGGGGTCACCAGCATCCAATGAGCTGTTTATAGGAGGATCTCCATCTTTTTGCATTAATTGGCAGAATTGTTTGCTGATGTGCTGCATCATTGGAAAGCCAATAAGATTGGTTCCATTAGTATTAATGGATAAGGGAGTGATTTGTTTTTTATTGTATCCCAGTGCCCATCTGAGGTAATCTCTCGTCCAGCAGTGTTGTTGTGCTAAGAAACATTTGGCTCTTCTGATGGATATATATTGTGCAAAGGACTTTTGCTTGATTTTGTAGAGATTTTTAAGGAAGATAATTTTTTCTGTATTTGTGAAATTTTGCTGTGATGCTTGAAGTTGTATATTAATGTCTGTTAGGTCATTTAGAAGGCCATTAGATCCTTTGATTTTCCTGGTGTGGTGATTTGATATGGACTGAAGTATTCCAATGAAGGAAAACCAGCCCTCGTCAGCAGGAAGGGAAAGGATGTTTATTTTCTGGAAAAGGATGTATACCTCAGACACTATTGCTTCGGTCATATTTGATTGGGTGATCATGCACATGGTTTTACCAGGTCCATCAATAGGTGTAGGGATTGCCATAGGTCTGAGTTGTAAGATTAAAGCCATATGATTAGAGAAAGCAACAGGGGCCAAGGCTGCATCAAAGTTGAAATGGAGGTCTGGGGTGTAGAAAACCAAATCAATCAGGGACTTTTTAGATTTAGTATAGAAAGAGTAGGCTTCAGGAGGGAAGAAACCCTCTCCACACATTAATCTGTGATTTATTAGATGCAAAAATCTCTTGTTGAAGTCATTGTATGTGGTGTTAAAGTCTCCCAGAAGAATAGTAGGGGAGGCTCTGTTAGCATTGATGGCATTTAGGATATGGATTTTTTTTAGATATTGAGAGGTGTCTTTGGCTGTATATATATAAGCTATGATGATCAGATAACCCCAATAGTCTATTTCTATGACAATAATATTGGCATCTAGGAATAGAATGCTAAAACTGTTTGGTGGTGTTGACTTGCTGAGAAGAATACCGACTCCACCTTGAGCAGAATGGCCTATGGGAAATCTAGTAAATCTGAGAGCTGAGAGAAGAGATATTTTATGATCAGTCTTATGGTGATATTTATTTTCACCCATAAGAAGTATATGAGGAGAGCAGAGCGAGAGCCAGTTTTTAATAGCTAGAACTCTATCAATTGAGTTGATGCCACAAATGTTAATGCCAGCAATTTTGCAGAACATGATAGATTAATCCAAACCGTCCTCAGCAAAGTGTACCAAGTCAATGTGGGACATCTCCATGTTAGTGAGTTCTGATGTTGTTTGGCAATCAGAGTCATGTGATTGAACTTGTGGATGGATTGGTGATATATTTGTTGGTTGAAGAAACGCATCCACGAAGTCTTCGGTGTCTGATGAAGTAGTGTAATCTGTCTGAGATTCATCAGATGGATCAATGGTATCGATGGTTATAGGATCCATGGTTTTCCTCTTTTTTCTATGGATTTGTGAAGCTTTGTGCTGAATATATCTGAAATTTGTTTGCTAGCAGGTGGTGGTGAATAATGTATTGGATGGGAGCTGTCATCATTAGAGCTTGATTTATCTGAGCGAATTCATTTTCTTTTAATTTTCTTATTTGTATTTTGGGTATTTGTTGTATTGGTTTTTTGGGGATTTTTAAGTTTAATAGTGTTGTTTTCTTTTTCCTGTTCTTTTGATGAAAGTGTTTTTTTATTGTTATAAGAATTTGATTTAAATTTTAGACCTGAGTCATTTTCGGTTTGCTGTAACTGCTGTGAAGCATTAATTATGCTGACTTTCTGGTTGAGTGTTTGATAAGTCTTTTTATCTGGATGGTTAATTATTGCAGGCGCTGAAGAATTGAGGACAGTTTGAGGATCACTTTGTTTAGGTTTGTTAGACTTAGCTGGCCCGAATGATGATGCATCTTTGGTTTTAAGCTGGGTGGGAGTTGTTATAGATGAATTGTTTTGAAATTTTTTAAGTGTATTTCCTTCATCGCCTGGTTTTTCCTTGCTCTCGTTAGATGGTTTGGTCATATTGTCTTCTTTTGTAGAAAGAGTTTGGCCTAGCATTGTTTCTCGGGGATTAGTACAATATGTATCATATGAATTATCTTGAGTATTATTGGTTTGAGAGATTGGTTTAGTAGCAGTATATGTTATTGCTTGGTTCTCTGATTCACTACTATTAGTGTAGAGGTTGGTGTTTGTTCTTTCTTGAAGATTTTCATTTTGAAAGATAGGTTTGGATGTGAAAGGGTGTGTTGGAGGATTTATTTGAATCAGATTGTCTGGGTTTGTGAGGTTGCTGTTTGAATTAGTCCCATGTGGTGATTGTCTAATTAAGGATGTGATAGCTGTATTAGTAGGTCTACCAGGGCATCTGTGAACTTTATTTTTTTTAATACCACAGTGTGTGCATATTATTGCTGCACAATCTTTAATAAGGTGTGTTCTTCGAAGGCAGAAGAAACATTGTGGCTGTACTCCCCTGAAGGTCAAAACCATAGGAGAGCCTCTTGCAGTAATAATGGTAGGTATGTCAGTGGGTATAATGTTTTTCTTTAATGTAAGTGTAAAGATAACTGTATTGGAAAGGATTTGATCTTCAAAGTGAGGGTTTAATAGGTGTTTAAATTTGCTAACTGAACCATAATTAATAAGGATGTCTTGTAGTTCTTGTTCTTTCAAGTGGGCAAGGCAGTTTTGAATTCTTCCAGATAGTGTAACTGGACGGTTCATATCTATGGAGCATAGTATATAATTTCCCAAAGATTGGTAGTTATTTTTAAAGTTCATATGGTCTGCCCATGTTTTAAACTCAACGATAACATAGCGGTCATTGGGATGATTAAGGATCATGTGAATGCCTCTGCCTATTTGATTTTGATTGATTAGGCTGTATAGTTGTTCTAGAGGGAACTTATATAACGCACATTGTTGATTTGTTATGGATAAGATTAACGACTTATCGCTGTAGTAGTTTGTAAATGATTTATACAGTGCGTTGGGAATTGTTTTGTTGAAATCGTTATTTATTTTTAGGAACATGTCATCATTAAGATCGTTTATATTAAATGAGACATTTTCCAGAGTGTTTGATTCTTGTTCTGTGTCTAATTCTGAGATATTCAAATATAGTTCATTGTAATTATTGGCCTTAATATTTTCAGAGATGCTCTCAGAATTTTTAGACCTTACGATGTTTGCGTATGTAGAGGAATTTTTCAATATTGGAATTGAGGAAATTGGTTTAAATTGCAAGTTGGCTGATGTAGCAATGGATTGTTCTGTGCTATAATCTTTATTTGTTTTGGAATGAGATTTATTAGTTTTAAAATTTATTTCTTCTTTTTGATTTTTAAATTTACTGTTGACAAACTGTAATGTGACAGCGCTGGTTTTGTCGACCTCTGGTGTAAAAGTTTTAACTTTAAAAAATTCGCCGAAATCATCTTGTTGGAAATTTTGTCTATTATTTTCAGATGTGGTTTTCAGGGTATTATTGGGCAAAAGAAATTGCTCATTAGAGTCTTCTGAGGGAGCGTAAAGTCTTCGGAGAGGAGATGATTGGTTTTTGCTTGTATTTTTAAGGATTTCAATAGTTTCAGCAATAGTTTCGGTTGATGAGATATTTGTGCTATTGTTTATATTAGGGGCAAGTTGAATATTTTCTAAACTTTTGTTGATATTTGTGATGGTGTTTTCATTTGATTTATTGGTTTGTGGGTTTTTATTTGTAGTAGAAGTTAGTTTAGTTGCATTTAGATTAGATCTAAGGCTATAATATTTACGACCGATGACTGCATTGTTAGATTGAATGCTGAGATCGGGGTTAACATTAATTTGAGAGTTATCGATTATATTATCACTTTCCATAATATATAATGATTAAAACCGACTTCTCTTGATTAAAAAACATAAACGTAAGGGGACAATCATCCCTGTCTTTTTGAAATTGAATCACTAAGGGATGCTTTTAATAAGACCAGTTGCAAAGATGGCTGCCAAAAGCGGAAGTTGTAGGCATTTTAATTTTAATGGTTATTTTATGCGTTTTTACCAATTTTTTTTGTGTGTACTTTTTTAAAATTTACATACTATTTCAGATGTTTGTGTGTGTGTACCTTTATAAAATTTACATATTAATTCACTTGATTTTATACTTGCCTTAGGCAAAATTATTAACTTTAAAATTTTGCCTTAGGCAATTTAAATTTAATTTTCCATCAATTTCATCCATTTTATATAGAAATTTATCACTTGAGGCTTCTTGGTGGTTCTGCAGTGTCACCTGGTGGCCACTGTATGCATAATCCAACACTACCCTATCATTAAAAGTATGTTCATGCCATAATAAAGTTCTGTCTATTTGAGACAGGCTGAAGTATATTTGAGAATATTTCTTAAAATAAATTTCACTATTTATATGGAAATATTTTTTACTTAAAGTACTAGTAGTTCAATACCATTTTGACTACAACTTTTTATAGTATTTATTTTTAATACAATTAGTTTTGAACATTAAGCAATACTTGTATGATGTACAATTATATGTAAGCATTTTAAACTTTTTAATGTCAATATATGGTGTAACTTGATAACAACATTTGAAAAATGCTTATAAAATTCGTGACTTTGAATTTTATTATTTAAAAAAAGATTTGGCTTTAGGATCCTGAAATAAAATAGCATATATGTTTTGGAAATAAAATAAAAATGTAGAAATTTATTAATAGCAATTGCAAAACTAACATACTCTAAAATTTTTAAAAAGAAATCGCTTAATAATAAACTTCTAATTTTTTTTTCACTTTCCAATAAAAATGTTAAAAAAATACAATGATAGAAATTTATATATTATATTTATTCTTGTAGTTATCTTTATGTAAGTGTCACCTACTCAGGATTAATTTTCTAAAATAAGCACCTACTTAGGACAAATCATTCCTATATTGTTATGTAACCTCTACTTTAGAGTTTATTATTTGCATTTCAAATAAGAATATTCACTTTTGACAAATAATAATGGTTAAATAATTTATTAAATTGTGTAAATTATTTGCATTCTTTATTGAAACTTTTTTCAACAATCTATTGTCATTGAAATTATAAATTTATTTAAATGCACATTGAATACATAAGTAATATTTATTAAGGCTGTAGTCTCAAGCACATGCATATAAAAATGTGATAGTAGGGACCTCTACAGGTCTTAAACCACAAGCTTACTCTTTGGAAGCTTACTCTTTTTTTCCAAAGAGTAAGCTTGTGGTTTAAGACCTGTAGAAGTCCCTACTATCACAATTTAATATGCATGTGCTTGTCATTGAAAGCAAAAACTTTCTCATTCATCATTTATGCATCTAATGAACAACATTCTCTCTTCAAGTGAGGTAAGAGCATCAAACATTTTAATTTATCTGTTTAAAAATATCTATAGCCCCTGCATGATTTAGAAATCACTCATTTGCTCTTTGCAGTGATGAAATTTTTATATTACAAATTTCAATTGACAATATGCATTGCTTCTTTTTTGTTATATGTTGGCATTTAGGAGATTCCAACGATTAAAATATATTTGATTTTCTTTGCATGCATACATAAATTAAACATACTTGTTTATAAGCAATTTAAAATCATTGATGATTCAACTTCATGTTCTTGTTTAAATAAGTCTAGATTTCAATTTATAAAATAACATTGAGGTATACAAACAAGATGTTACATCTTGTTTTCATCATTAAATTCAGAATTTAATTTTGTTTATAAGATAGCATTGTGGAAAGAATGTATTGGTGAATGAATAATAGATAGTAAATGCTTTTATATTAACTATACCAGAATGTCCAAATATTTGAATTTTAACAATGAAAAAAAAAATCAGTTGAACATATAAATTATCCACTGAGACAATATAATATTACATTTATAAAGTAAAATTTTGTTAATATTCTTTTACTTAATTAAAAATAAATAGTAAAATTTTGTTAATATTCTTTTACTTAATTAAAAATAAATATCTGCTACTATTATCTGAATTATTCTTTTGAAATAGTTAATATTTCATAAATATTTTGTGAAAAGAATAAAATGTATAAAATAAAGTTTAGAGAATTATATATTTATTTTTATTCATTTCCAACAAAATGAATACTACTGAAAAATAATTGACATCAGGTACTGTAGAAATGAAAATTTAAAAAAAAAAATAAATGAGAAAATTATTTTACTTAAATTAAAATTATATATTTTATTTACAACTAAAAATAAAATAATATTAACAAAAATATTTTTTAAAATAATGCTTATATGTGAATAGACCACTAAAAAGTGAAAAAATAACAATGTAATAATCTGTTTAATAAAAGCATTTGAGGACTTTTTGATTTTTATGTTATTTGAGCCTCAAATGCTTTTATGATACAGATAATTACTCTGTCATTTTTATACGTTTTAGTGGCTACTTACATAAAAGAATTATTAAATCAAATTATATATATATATAATAAATAAAGTTTGATATCTGTATTCGTTTCACAATATCACTAGAATATTTGCATATATAAAAGACATATTTTGCGAGTTCATCCATGTTAAAAATTTAAATATTAATATACCAACGTTTCAACTTGATCACCCAAGTCATCCACTGGTTGATAAAAGGTAAAAAGATGGTTGTAGAGGCGCTAAAATTACTGATTTTAAAAAAAAAAAAAAACGTTAAAAACCACCTGTAGCAAAAATGTTAAATTAAGAATTTTTAAAAAAATCTTTCCAAATAGGAGGAAATATATATATATATATATATATATATATATTTCCTCCTATTTGGAAAGATATTATATATATATATATATATATATATATATATAATGCATCTCATGAACAACCATAATCCTTTAGTAAGATAAATGTTTCAAACATTTGAATGTCTTTGTTTACATTTATGCATCATAGATCCATAATTTAAAAGAAATTAATTTAATTCTTGACGAATTTAATATTTCTGTAATGGGCATGTAGTGTCATTCATAATCTAATTGCATCCAAATCACATGAATAGTCACATTTCAAAATGTTTAAGCTAACATGTATATACGTTTTAAGCTGTTAGAGCTAGTTGTTAGTTAACCATTGATAAGATAATAAATATTTATGTGTATGCATTGACATAAAAATGAATAATGAAAAATTTGAGCATTGTATTGATATTAAACTTTTTGTGAACATCCGCAAATGTGAGCTGTTGAAGTGGCATTGGGTGAAGATGTTATGAAGAAATCAAGCATGTGCAAGTAGCATAAAAGTTTCAAAGATTCCAAGATGTGTCAGATGACTTCAGAAGCTTCCAGACAAAAACAACAATAGTTGACATTATTATTAACAAAATGTAAAATGTAATATTGTCTGACAGATGATTAAGTGTGAGATTGATGGCTGAAGAATTTCAGATTATTGATAAATAATTAAGCTAATTGTAAATAAAAATTAGGCATGAAAAAACTTTTGCAATATTAAAAACCTTGGATCATGATGGATGAACAGAAAGAGCATCATCCATTGTAAGAGACTTTTTGACCAAAACATCAATGACACAACTAGACAATTCTATCTATTTATCTGACTTAGCTCTCTATGACTTTTGAGTATTTCCAAAATTAAAAATTGCACTGAAAGAACAAATATTTTTTTACTAAAACTGATATCCAAAAAATGTGAGACAATTAATCAACAGTATTTCTAAAAATGAGTTTGTGGGGTGCATCCAAATTTGGGAATGCTTTTTAAATCAGTCTATAGATGCTCAATGAATCACTAGGAAGTTGACAGTAGCCACTATTTTATATTTCCACATGAATATTTTACAAACATGCATATTCTGGAAATCAAATTATGACACATTGTATGCATACAAACATTGTAATATATTGAAGCAGTTGGATCTAAGTTCGATACAAGCTTCATGAAATCCCACCTTTAGACCCACTTCAAACACTATCACTAGCAGTGAATTTCCGAATGTAATGGGACTTTATACGTTCAATGCACACTAGTTTCGATTAAAACACAGTATTACTTAAACATTTGTTAAAGCCAATTATTTTATATTTAAACTAACTAATATTATTAATAACTTCATGATAACATTATTCATGAAAGCATATATATATATATATATATATATATGCTTTCATGAATAAAATTATCATATATATATATATATATATATATATATATATTGTAATTTCATGGATTGTACTTATATATTTATGAATATTCAAATGTATATATTTGTTATAACGTTAAATTATATCGGAATGTTTTATTTTTACTTTTACCAGTTTGTTCAAATTTTTGTAATTAAAAGCTACATTCTTTCAATAAGCTTTTAGATCATTCTTTCCCAAAGACAATGGAGAATTTTTATTAATTAGTGAAAATGATAATTTAAAATGTAAGAACAGTTCTCAATTAAAATCATTTATTCAGATTTACAAATTCATTTTCTAATTACAAAACGCATTCAAAGTTAATGGATTTGAAAGTTTTATCGAAGGAATGGATCTGAAATCAATTAACAAAAGTTTTAACTTTTGATAATGTAAAAAGATTTAGGAGGAAGTCATCAAGAATCAGAATGGGTGGTAAACCACAGCAAAGGCATAAATAGCCCAGAAAAGTTTCAAGAAAAGAGAAGCCATTACTTTTTCAGAAGAATTGCTACTTGAAGTTATGTCAATTTAAAATTGTGAAATTTTTATAGTGTTTTCAGCATGGTGTGTGGCTAACTTCGGGGATTTGATTGCTGGATCCTGAAGTTTCCATAAAATCTTCAACATGTAGCTGTTAATTAGAACTTTTCCATACCAATCGTTAGCTGCCAAAACCTTAAAGAAATCAATCCAAAAATGCTGTTCATATAAGTTAAAATGCATGCCTACATCTCAACCCAATTGGACTCTGCTGTGTAAATTAAAGAACAAACCATGGAAGGACTGGTAATATCTTTTTTTTTCTGAACCATAACTTTCTGTCCAGTTTCTGAACTTTAAATCATCTTTTAAATTAACTACTGTTAAAATTTCTTCTTATTTTATAATGTCTTAATTTGTATAGTAATTCTCTATTTTTATCTCTAGCCTTTAAAATTACTATTTATTTTATTAAATTTTCTTTTCTTACGATGGTGGTTCATTTAACTAACTTTATTATATATTTATTGAATGATTATTAATATCATTTATTTTTGATTATATGCCAATAATACTCCAACTCGATAATAATTTATTTCATTAAACTTACCTCATGAAAATAATATTGTATTAGATTTTATAATTTAATTATTGCACATTAGAACTAATTTAATATGGTTCTACTAATTATCGAGTTGAAGGATTTACAAAATGTTTGCTATTTTTATTAATGACTGATAATAATTATTAGCCCATTTTCTAACCTATGTTCCCGGCTACTTTATTTGCATTCACATATTTATTTATTTATAATAATAATGTTAAAATATTTTTTTCTAAAGGTCAATAAGAATAAAATAAAGGCATTCTAATATGAATTTTGTATTTTATATTAATATTCAGGGAGGGCATGATATTTAGGGTATAATTAGTATAATTATATAATTGCGTTTAATCACATTTATTTTAAGCACATTTGATTTTTATCTGACATGATCAGGTCATTATGTAAAGCATTTTTATATAATTTTAACTTTCTTAATTAAATATGATGATCAGTGAATCATCACTTTCCAAACATTGATAATGCGAGCCACCTCCTTGCTTCATAGGCTTGTCATCAGTGATATTCTTGTGTTGCAATTACTTAGGACAAAATCACTTCCTCCCTCACTCGTTATTATATTGGAACACCAAAGGTTCACGGCTATGCCCCAGCCTGACTTCCCTGTGTTCCATGGATTCTTTTCTGGCGAAAAAGACTTGTAAAATACAAGCCACCCTTTTACTTTTTAAATCACCCACAAGCCATTATATTTCATATTTGGTTTTTTAGTGCCCATAAGTCGTTAGTACAATTTATTTTTCAGTTCCAATAAAGCCCACTCTCATGCTCATAAATTGTAATGAATTGATTTTATTAAAGTCAAACAACTTCATACACATCTAGAATTAAATAAATTCTTTGTTAAATTTTAAAGTTATGCTCTAAATATTTATTATGCTTTTTGTGAATTGTTTTACAGATGTGTGAAAATAAATCTCACATTTTTCGTCCATAAAATTAAAATCAATAATTTCTTTCCAAGCAAAATATCTTTATTTAACTTTGTTTACGTGTCAGGGCATAGACATATATATTTCTCGCATAATCGTGTCTTAATTATTGGCATATGAGCAAGACTGCCATTGCTTATTATAAATAGTAACTCCCGTTCTTAAAGATTAGAGGAAATATGTATAAAGTTAATCATAAACAATTTGAACAAAAATATTTACATACTATTAAATACTTTATACAACATATTTGGTTTTGACTTTCTTCATTATTTATTAATTATTTTAATATTCATGCTCACTGTCTGTATTGGCAACCCAAATATATATATATGAATTTACTTAGAAATAGCGATAGTCATTTTGTTATATGTTAGTCATTATTAGAGTCAGATCCGGAGTCTCAGAAATCATCATCTATTGAGGTAGTTCTTTGGTACATAGTCATGTGCCATCAACAAATGTTATCCATTGATTTAATCTGAGCTCGTGAGTTGGGTTCTAATTCAGCTTGGTCTTGGGTTTAATTCTTTGGTTTAACTGGGTTTGAATCCGACTGTGGCTTAGGTTGTTGGTGTGTAACATGTGATCAGTACAATATATATATATATATATATATATATATATATATAAGAGAGAGATTTTCACAGGTTACATATATAAAAGACATATTTTGCGAGTTTAAACATGTTAAAAAATTAAAATATTGATATACTGAGATTTGACTTAATCACACAAGTCATCTACTGCATGAAAAAAGGTAAAAAGATGGTATGTAGAGGTGCTACAATCACTGATTTAAAAACAAATATTAAAGTTCCACCAATAGCAAAAGTGTTAAATTAAGAATGTCTTTTTAAAAAATCTTTCCAAATAGGAAGTTTGCATATCAATACAATCTGGCCTTTTAAGTATCTCAATGGCTTCTGTAATATATATATATATATATATATATATATATATATATATATATATATATATATATATAGTAACATTATCCACATTTTGATAGATCTGGTAGACCATTTTTTATTCACTGTAAATTTAGTGAAAGTTAATCAAGTTACGAATACAGAAAATATAAATATTTCATTCATATTTCTATAAAACATAACTATATTTCCTGATTAACTGGCCTACCAATTATTTCAACTTAACCTAATGGCAAAATCAGCTTTTTATTTATTTTTATAAGGGCACCGAGATTCATGTAAGAATCTGCTGAAATCCATCGCATTGCACATTGTAAATAAAAAAGAAAATGATTTTAAAAGAATCTGTGTCATATTTTTCTGTAACTTACGTTATTTTCTAAATGATATTATTCCTGGAGCTTAGTCAATAAATATTGGCAAAGATAAATTATACTCAAATCCTATAAACTAACATTAATAAATTTAATAATTATCATTAATAACTTACAATAAAAAGTTGATATTGGAAATAAATATTTTTATTCTAACAAATTAAAATACTTGAAGATAAATTAGTTAAAATTAGAAAGGGCATGCATGCTAATCCAGGTAATCACTTTACACAATTAGCACAGTTCATTCTTTTCCACTTCGTAAAACAATCCATGGATCAAAATGTCTCATAAATCAGGGATTGTCTCTAACGGGTTTATATCACCAGTTTATATTATGGTATTGTTTGAAAACTTAATTTAGTCACTATTAAGATACGAAATAGTTTAGCTTACCAGTAAGTTTGTAATGATTTATGGGATCCCAAGCATGTAATTAGTTTCTCCTACCTGGCATCTGGTCGTTTTGTAGCTAAAGCAAGAAGCTCACTTGTGATGACATTTATTGCAAAAGATGGTGGTCACAAGGTTTTGTTTCCATTCTTGCATGATAACTTTGTTCAGCAAGCAAGTAGTGTTCCTGTGCAAATGCATTTCACAACTACAGGTCACTCTCACAGAAACCTCCACTCTAAGAACATATAACCAGCAAATAAATGAAAGACCCAGATTGAAGTTGTCCTCTTCTTTTTATACCTTGATCTAGTTTTGAAATTTTTGTGAAAGTTATTATTATAATGGCACTTAGGTTTATAATCTTGTACATTCTTTATCAAATTTACATTACACTTGTTTTTATTTTATCAGCATGATTCTGCCATCTTTAATTACCTAAAAAGATTTTTCTAATTGTAATCTTTTTACTTTTGGAATTCTTTTAATTTTGTAATTGTAATTGTTTTACTTTTGGAATTCTTTTAATTTATCTGGATTAGTAATCTACACGTCATTTATTCTTTCCAATTTTAACTTTTATTTTTAATTACATAAAAAATATAAACGAAAAATGTAACTTTTATTGTACGTTTTAAAAAAATAAAATGTACAAAGTAAAAAAAAAATTGTGTGTTTTTAATAAGATCGCTAAATTTACTTTTTCTTAGCTTTTACCAAAAGCCAATATATTTATCCCATATATAAATAAATGGTACACTATATATATATATATATTCCATTGAGACCGATTGTAAGTGCAGTTGGTTCACCTACACAGACACTAGCTCGTTTTTTGACTTCTTTTTTACAGCCGCATTTATCAACGATGTCATCATATGTTAAAGATGCTAATCATTTTCTTGAGCTTATCCGGGATATTAAATTGACTAAGAATGATATTTTGGTAAGTTTTGACATTGTTTCACTTTTTACTAGTGTATCTGTAAATGAAGTGATTCATGTTTTAAAAAATATTCAGTTGCCTAATTTTGCTGTGGTTTTGATTGAACACTGCTTATCGAATACATTTTTTGTTTTTGATGGGCAGATGTATAAACAAACATCAGGTCTATCTATGGGTTCACCAATTTCTCCAGCATTAGATTCTATTTTTATGGAGGATTTGGAAAATAAAATTTTGATTTTAGCAGTTAAAAAACCATCTATATGGCTGAGGTATGTTGATGATACCTTTGTTATTTGGCCTCATGGCAAGCATGCTCTTGATGACTTTTTTAATTTTTTAAACTCTTTTCACAACAATATTAAATTTACCATGGAGATGGAAAACAATAATCAATTACCTTTTTTAGATGTTTTGATTGAAAGAAGGGAAGATGGTTCTTTATCCCATGGTATATATAAAAAACCAACACACACTGAGAGATATCTGCATTTTTCCTCTCATCACCATCCTGCACAACTATTTTCAGTAGCAAAGACATTATTGGATAGAACAAAGAGACTTTCTGATGATAGCCATTTTCACCGGGACCTTTTTGCTACTAATAAAATGCTTCTTCATAACGGTTTTAATTACAACATTATTAATAGGGCTTATACATATCAAAAGAAAAAAGATTTTGATACATCAAAAATTAAGACAATTTGCCATATATAAAAGGAGTAACTGATAGAATTGGTAACATTTTAAAAAATAATAATATTCACACAATTTACACTACTTATAAAAAAATTAGTGAAATATTTCCACTTCCTAAAGATAAAATTGCTTTGGAGTGTCATGGTGTATATGAAATTCCATGTAGGGTCTGTCCACATACATATTTGGACAGACTAATCGTAGAATAAATATTAGAAAGGAAGAACCCATTCTGGCAGTGAGAGAAAAATCCAATTCATCATCTATTTATTCTCATATAAAATTAACAAATCATGATATCAATTTTGAAAAAACAAATATTTTAGCAAAAATTGAACAATATGACCAGAGATTGCTAAGAGAAGCTATAGAGATTTTCAAAAGGCCCAAGAGCATAAATGAAAGGTGTGAATTAAAGAAGATTAACAAGATTTGGAAGAAGCTATTGGAAGAGAAAATAAATTTTAAAACTTCTCAACCAATAGAATTTAAATATGAGGAGAAAGAAAACGATAAAAACGGTTTTAAATCTCATGTGCATTCTTATGATTTGAGAAAGAGGACGCTCTGAGGAAGGTACTTGATATTGTACTGAAACGTCAGCATTTAGCTTTTTCACTACACAGAATATCCCGCAAATAGTAATAATAATATGACATACATATATATAATTTGATATCTGTTTTCGTTCCACAATATATGTAATATACAAATCAATATATATATAAATATCAAAATACAGTAAAATTTACATAAATTATACTATTTTTAAAAAATACTTTTGACTATACATTTTATATATGTAGGTGTGGCTTACAATACATTGGGGAATCTAAGTGTACATTTGAGAAAAGAATAAAAGAGCATATGTCTGAAAGTTTGTAATGATGGTATATTATAAGATGTGATATTTTGGACCATTTCCATCATTTATGAGTGAATGTTGAATGTAACAAAAATTTTAAACTTTCCAAATACATCAACTTGTTAGTAATAACACACAAATGGACAATACAGGTTAGTAATTACAAACTTTCAGACATATACTAAGTATTCGGTATGGACCCGATGCTATGTTGGAATTTAGACATTATGAAAAATTATGTCTAAAACTGGCTAAAGTAGAAAATCATTTAACTTTTTTATGTAAATGTAAATCAGAAGGGATCATCCATAAGGGTTTGCAGTTAAAACCTTCTATTTTCTCCAAGGGAGCTGAAAAAATTATTCAGAGAGCAAATGAGACCTTATTGAGAGAAAGTATAAAGATTCAGTGATTTACCAAGTTTCAAACATTGCGATCTATTAGAAATGTGGAATTGCTTCTACAAAACAAAGTTACAGATGAAGATTTCTCAAGAGTTTGTCAAGCAGTGAACAGATCATATTGTAAGTTACATGGGGGGATAAAAGAAATTCAGAAGAAGAAACTTGTAAATCTACATGGGAAAGTCAAAAGTAATACTGCAACTAGTCTATCCTTATCATTAGTGAAAAATCTTAGTTCTAAACAACTAACCGATTGTCAATTATCTATTCTAGAAAAAAGTTTGAATTTCACCATTACACCATCTACTGTCCCACTATTGGATATAATGGCTGCCACTGATGAGGTGACCCAAAACTTGACTCTAGAAGAAGTGGCAGAGTTATGCTGGAGAGTAAAAAGAATCATTTAAAGACATCAAGTGCATAAGTAGAAATCAAACATTTTGTGTGATGAGAGGAAAGCTATTAAATCTCTCAAACAGGATCCATCTATAATCATTCTTCCTGCTGACAAAGGTAACACTACAGTTGCAATGGATAAAATGGATTATGATAACAAAATACAAGGCCTTCTCACAGCAGGTCAATACAATAAAATAGAAAAAATACAATTCCAATTACAGAGGTAAGACTATAAGCGTTATTCCGGAAGCATCACAGGTATTTCAGTGATTCATAAAAAAGAAAATTACCTTCATATTTCAGCAAGATTCATCACCTGTATGGACTGCCTAAAATTCATAAAGACAATGTTCCATTATGACCTATGTTAGTTCTAGAAATTCACCATGTCAAAATTTGTCAAGATTTCTTCTCGAAGTTCTTAGTCCATTTGCATATGGGACATGGTCTTTCGTCAGGGATTCTAAGCACTTTGTAGAATTAGTCAGGAACATGAAAGTGGAAAGAACTGACATATTGGTAAGCTTTGATGTGTAAAGTCTGTTTACAAATGTACCACATGATGAGGCATTGTCTATTGTAAGGAAAAGGTTATGTGGCAATAATAGTCTACAATAGAACAGCTCTACCTATTGATAGTACAATGGAATTATTAACATTCTGTGTAACAACAACATACTTTCAATATAACTCTGAATTCTTCCAACAAAATCAAGGAATGGCCATGGGATCATCTCTGTCACCCTTGCTCAGCAACATTTACATGGAAGAACTTGAGACAACAGCCATAAATACTACTCCATGTCCACCTAAAGTGTGGCTTCAATATGCTGATGATACATTTGTGGTATGGTCACATGGTAAGGTAAAATTACAGTCATTCTGGATGCACATTAACAACATATTTCCTACAATTAAATTCATGATGGAATCAGAACAACAACAAAATTTGGCATTCTTGGATGTTCTTGTGACAAGACTCCCTCAGGGAAAAGTAAAAATCAACAGTGTATTGGAAACCAACACACACTGGCAAATATTTGGCATATACATCCAATCATACAAGAATCACTAAACAAGGAATTGTACTATCACTATGGAACAAAGCAAAGGAGGTTTGTTCAGAAATCAGTGATTTGGAAAAGGAAAAGATTCACATAGAAGAAATGCTTATAAAGAATGATTATCCATCAGCAGTCATCAGAAACACCTTCAATAGACAACAAAAAGAGACACCAAAAGAGAAAACAGTTATTAGTATGGTAGTATATCTATACATACCAGGAATGGTGGAGAAGTTAAAGAAAGTCTGCAGTCAATATAACATTAGAACTGCTTTTAAAAGTCATACCACACTTCGAGGAATGCTTACTTCTACTAAGACTAAACTGGAAATGCTGAAGAACAAAAACTGCATCTATGAGATACCATTTGAATGTGGAAGGAAATACATTAGTGAGACCTGTTGCCCTGTTGAACAGCGATTGAAGGAGCACAAGCTAAGGGTTAAAAGAGAAAAACAGATGTGTCTACCATAGCAGCTCATGTAAGTACTAATGACCATATGCTTAAAAGGGAAAATACAAAGATATTGGATAAAGAGGAAAAAATGCATAGAAGAAAATTCAAGGAAGTTGCTCATATGACAAAGGTAAATAATCCTATAAGTCAACCCAGTGTGGCAATACACAATGTATGGAAGTCTCTAATTAATCTTGCTCTTAGGAAAAAATAATAATAATAATAATAATAATAATAATAATAATAATAATAATAATAATAATAATAATAATAATAATAATAATAATAATAATAATAATAATAATAATAATAATAATAATAATAATAATAATAATAATAATAATAATAATAATAATAATAATAATAATAATAATAATAATAATAATAATAATAATAATAATAATAATAATAATAATAATAATAATAATAATAATAATAATAATAATAATAATAATAATAATAATAATAATAATAATAATAATAATAATAGGAAAAACAAAATTGGAGGACTCAGGAGGATTTGAACCAATCCTCATATATAAACATTAAATTTCTACTATATGTTGCCTTTGACAGAATAACTCAGTTGGTAGAGCATTTGCCTTAAATTCAATATTCAAGTATCTAAAGGTGTGAGTTCAACTCCTAAGTGAATATTGTCACTGTGCATATAGGCCAGCAACACCTGAAGAAGAGTGGAGAATAATACTACTCGAAATGTTGTTTACTAACCTGTATTGTCTATTTGTGTGATTTACTAACAAGTTGATGTATTTGGAAAGTTTAAATTAAGTTTAAAATTTTTGATACATTCAACATTCACTCATAAATGATGGAAATAGTCCAACTTAAAAGAGCATATGCTTTTATATAATAGAATTCAAAAAGAGAAAAAAACTTGAATAGATGTAAATAAACGTTCATCATCTGTTATATTTGATCATAATAAATCTTGTCAATATGGATTTAAATTTGGTTATAAAATACATGAAAATTATTCAAATATTGAATGTTGTCATAATAAACGTAAAATAAAACACACACACACACACACACACATATATATATATATATATATCACAAATAACCTCATAACAAGTTTTGCAGAAAATCCCAATGAGTGCTAGGATATTCAAGCATTATATTAAAAATATACCAGGACAAGCCCAACACATTTTCTAATAGATAACTATTAACAAGAAAATATAAAATTTTCAGCCTTTCATACGTCTTCCAATCCAGATTTTCTATTTAACGGTTATCCTAAATGAGGTTCTAGGATATTCCAGAATTAGATTTAAAATATTAGGTCAAGCCCAACCCTTTATGTAATGGTTAATTATTAAGTAGAAAATCTAAAATTTTTAGACATACATATATCTTCTCTCTAACTTAAATAGCCATATGCAACTAAACTAAGTTCAAATACACCATATATTAATAGCTTTAGCAATATCAAATCATGATATCTTTAATAGCAAAAAATATAATTGATTAGTCAAATATCACATGACCTAATTTAACAAGCTTGTATTACAAATGTTATCTAATGAAGTGTCAATGGCTTTTAATATGCTTATCAGAATATCCACAACTCCAGACTGGTTTCTGCATTCCTCAGTGAGTTTCAGACATCCATTTGTTCTGCATTCCTCAGTGAGTTTCAGACATCCATTTGTCTTTAAATCCAGTTATATAATTTAAATAGTCATATGGGACTGAACTAAGTTCATATACAGCATAATAGCTTTAGTAATATAAAATATAATTGCATATGGGGGTCTGAAAATTTCAGATTTTCTACTTAATAGTTACCCATTGAACAAAGTGCTGGGCTTGCTCTAATATTTTAAATCAAATGCTTGAATATCACAGCACCTTATGGAGGAATCCAGAAACAGAAACCTGTCTGGGGTTGGGGATATTCTGAGAAGAAGAACTATTGGCAAGAAACTTAGATAACATTTGTAATACAAGCTTGTTAAATTATATCATGTGATACATGACTTTATTTCTTTTCAATTATATATATATATATATATATATATATGACTTTATTTCTTTTCAATTATATATATATATATATTAGTGAATGGGTTATCTATTATATAAATGAAGTTAAATCAACAGCCAAGGTCTATTGAAACGCACCAACTAAGATTAGTTTGGCAGGCTGAAAGAAAATAATAGAAAACCCGTGCAAATTATTACTAATCAAAAGGAGGTTATATATGTATATAAAAAATCTAAAAAAGATGGTAGTTAATTACTATTCAAAAGGAGATTATATATGTATATAAAAAATCTAAAAAAGAAGGTAGTTACTTACAGATGGAAATATATTTAATAATAATAATAATTATTATTATTAATATTATCAGTTGTTTTTTATAATTACTTTATTAGCTTACACTGTATATTTATGAAATAAATATTAAAAATAATTCTTACAAGTGTATTCTTGACGGCAAGAACTTGTAATATGAGACTAAAAAAGTCAAAAACAACAACAACAAATGAGAAAAATAAATTAAACATTTTAACCTATTGCATTCATTTTACTATCAAACTTTGCTGAACAAGTATTTAACATTTTATTTACAGAAATAAAAATGAAAAGAGGAATAGAAATTAGACTAAAAAAATGAAAGTGAGTTTTGTGACCACTATATACTCATAACTCTAAGATGATAATTAAACTTCTGAAGAAGAAACGTTACTTTTTTGAAAAGTGTCAGTCCTTTGCTTATTTGAAGAACTTTTTTGCATTCTTTGTTATATTTTCTTAATAGAGTGACTAAGGTAATTTTTGTAATATAAACAAAGTATTTCTTTTCTATGAATATATTAGCATAAAATTTATTCAGTAGTATTACATTTTGTTAGGAAAACAATTTATTGATTCAGTCTTGCCATAAGATGAAAATACACTCTATACAGTCTATTTTAATGCTTTTTTATAGCTAAACTGATAAATCTGTTTTTAAGGTGCAGTTTCGATTTAAATTCATTAAAATATTTTTTTTACTAATGGCTTTAGTTGTTATAACTTTAATAAAATATGAAATAATCAAATTTTTTAGAGCTGAGAAATATTTATATATATACAGGTCTATAATAATTAAAAATACAATACAGAGGATCTTTATAGAATAAGAGTACTTTTTGATATCAATTTTGTTTATCATATTTTTTTTTCCCTACGATAAAAAATTTCATCATATTTGTTTTATCATTTCAATTATTTTAATCAATTCTATATTATTATTATTATTATTATTATTATTATTATTATTATTATTATTATTATTATTATTATTATTATTATTATTATTATTATTATTATTATTATTATTATTATTATTATTATTATTATTATTATTATTATTATTATTATTATTATTATTATTATTATTATTATTATTATTATTATTATTATTATTTAGAACTAATTTAAAACTTTTTTTTCACTCATAAATATAAATACCCAAGTCAAGTAAAAAAATAGCCATTTGTCTTTCTATAACAATTAAAAATATTGTTACATTTTTATTTACCAATGTCAAACTTCCTCCACTCACAACTTTGACGCCATCCATTTCAGATAAATACACTAATGATTATTACTAGTCATTTTGGAAACTAAAGATTATCTCTAGCACAGATATAAACTTTAAACCTCAGTTAAAGATTAATATATCTGATTTTTTAAACTTGCACACACGGAATTATTCACCTTTCTGTATCCCGTATGTAATATCTTTATAGATATAATAAACATCTCCATACTTTCCCATTCGTTTTAAATATATATAAATAAAGATATAATAAAAGACAAATGATCCCCAAGATGCATTTCCTGCTGAACCAGCACTTATCAGTTGGCCCAGGTCACAATCTCTCATATATATCTTTATTATATGCAAAGTATTTATCTAGAGTAAATGGTTACATTTTCATTTACCATTGTCAAACATCCTCCATTCACAATTTTGACGCCATCCATTTCAGATAAACACACTAGTGATTATTACTAATCATTTTTGAAATACGGGCCAGCGAAAGTGAATAATTCAGTGGGTGTAAATTAAAAAAAACAAAACAGATATATTAATCTTTAACTGAGGTTTAAAGTTTATATCTGTGCTAGAGATAATATCTAGTTTCGAAAATGATAAGTAATAATCATTAGTGTGTTTATCTAAAATGGATGGCGTCAAAGTAATGAGTGGAGGAAGTTTGACAATGGTAAATGAAAATCTAATAATTTACTCTACATAAATAATTTGCATATAATAAAAATATATATGAGAGATTGTGACTTGGGCCAACTGATGAGTGCTGGTTCAACACGAAATGCATCCTGGGGGTCATTTGTATTTTATTATATCTTTATTTATATGTATTTAAAAAAATGGGGAATTATGGAGATGTTTATTATATCTTTAAAAATATTGTACAATAATTCAGACTGTTATACATTTTGATTGATATCTAAATATTTTTTGCCATATCCCCAAGACTATATATAAAAACAACTGCAGATGCAAAACATTCCATGTTAAATAAGTAAGCTTTTGTTTTATTTATGTGTAGCATAATACTAAAATTATTATATAAATTAATAACTTACCTTTTTCTTGGAGGCGAATTGGAAATTATATATATTTGTTTCAAACAAAATAAGAAAGATCGTAAAATAAGTCAACATTCTTTATAAATCGAAAATATATTATCACCACCTAAAGGAAAACAATGTCGACAGAGAAGTTTAATGTATCACATACGCTGCTGACACAAATACTAAACATATAACATTTTTTAATTTAATTAACCTAACTAAGATTTTTTACAAATAGATCCTGCCAGTCTTATTGTAATTACGTTTTGTATATTCTCTAGATACTAAAAATTATTCATGTTTTTTTTTAACAATTTTATACTTTATCAGCTACATTTTTATAACAACATATCTATAACATTTTCATCTTTATACTTATTATAATGAATTTATGTTTATTTATTTTTAAAGTAATAATTGGTACAATTATCTGCCATAAATATAATCTGATATCTCACTCTATGTCAACCTCATGTTATTATCATTGTGTGAATGGATTTCATATAGTAATGGCTGAAATTTGCAATGGATATAATCTGAAATTTTATTCCAATGTAATTATTATGCAGTGAAGAAATTTCATATATTAATGGCTGAACTCTGACATGGATATTATCTGAGATTTTATTCCAATCTAATTATCCATGTACTTATTATTCAGTAAATGAATTCCATATATTAATGTCTGAATCTGCTATGGATATAATCTGAAATCTTATTCCACACTAGCTATGCATGTAATCATTATTTGGTGAATGGATTCTATATACTAATGACTGAAAATAAAAATGTTTCAGATTATAAGTTGATTATGTCAACGTTCTTCATAATAGTTTTTTTAATTTTGGGAGAAATGTTATATCTCTGTTGATGCAAAACTTAGAGTTCATTTTTATTTCTTAAATAATGTTTCAAGTCAAGTGGTAAAATAATAACAAAATAAAGTTTCAATGTTTTGAAAAAGTAATTAAATATGGCAATGTTCTCAGGAAAGGGTAAAGCGAAGTAAACATATATTAATAAGCATGGTGATGAATCTCATGCATACAAGAAGCATGTTGGCAATTATGTTTTTTTCAGATAAAGGTAGCACACTTTGAGTTTCATGGGTTTTTTTTAATTCATCAATTTTACATATTACCACACCACCATCATTTTCAATTATTATTATTTCCACTTCAGGATGAAGGTTTATGTAAGTGTTATATAGTTTTTTAGATACATTGATCCCATTCGTACATCAAGTCAACTAACACTCTTATTTCATCCATTCATTTCATAAGTAGTCTCTTTCTAGGTCTTTATAATTTCTTGGAAACCATTATAAAACTTTCACTGTCTATCTATTATCATCTCTTCTAACAATATGTCAATTCAGCTCCAATGTATTGTCCTCATTTTTTAATTTATCTGATTATCAATACATAATTATAATGAGTCATTTTCAAATTATTTTTTTAAATGAAGATAATTTTTATTATAATATTTTTATTGAAAAAAAATATTTATTTTTTTCTATTATTTTTTTCTGTAAAATGTCATTTTACACCAAGTCATAATTGTACAAAAATATATACTTAAATGAATGGGTGAACATGAAATATTAAAGCATATATATTCCAAGTTTGACCAACATCTCAGAATTAGTCTTGGAGCTGTTTCTTTATTATTGCACTATATTGTGCATATATTTAAATGAATTAAAATCTTTAACAGAAAATTGGAATCTTACACCTTAGATGCTCACCCAGTTAGTTTACAAATGCATTAATAGTATTGGATTGCCATTATTATTTAGGAGTCCATAAAATAGTTGAGTCTTGGATTTGGTTGATCTCAAGTTGAATATGAACCATATGCTTCAAAATTCAATCCAAAACCACTGCACTAAACTTTAATGTCTTCACATAGACGTATCTTGCTACTATTATTAGCAAATTGAAATTTCTTTATAAAACAAAATAAATATAATTACAATATAGGTACATTTCTTTATAGCTAAATGAGCTCTGAAATA
Source organism: Epiperipatus broadwayi (assembly GCA_028023455.1). Lineage (NCBI taxonomy): Eukaryota > Metazoa > Onychophora > Udeonychophora > Euonychophora > Peripatidae > Epiperipatus > Epiperipatus broadwayi. The sequence continues at coordinate 267,874 of JAQFVV010006334.1, forward strand.
ATATAGTGCAGAATATTTAAAATATTAACAGAGATTCAGTTAAGGGTACAACAATAATCACTGTGGTAATTATTTACTTATAAATTGAAATTAAATTGAAAGGTTGCAAAGCTTTCACACTTATTATACTACTTATCTGATAGCCAATAATAAGCATGAAAGTTTGCAGCCTTTCAATTTAATTTCAACTCACTATCTGTGTTTTATATAAAATAAATATTATTTACATACTTATGAATGAAGAAGGAGTATTTGTTTTTTGTTTACTTTCTAACAGTAAAAGGATGTAAGTCTTGAATTATTTAAATATTTCATTGAAAAAATTTCTTTTTTAACTGAACAGTTTTTTTTATTAGCCAAGTGAATTAAAGTTTTCCAATGTTTGATTGGTCAATTACAGAATCAGCAGTAAAAATACATTCATCTTTTAATATTATATTTATTTTAGTTTTGTTTGTAAAAGGTATATTAATAATTTGGAAGATTATGAAAGGGAATAAAAGTTTTTTCAAAAATAAATTTCTATTTATAATTATAATAATATTTGATAGTGGAAGACCTTAAAAGAAAGCTTGTAACAAATTAGAAAATGCTGTGGATGTCATTGATCTCTTTCTCAATTTATGTGTAAAAGTAATTTTTTTATTAAATCTTATTATTTTTTTAAAATAATTACACTTTCAGCATATTTTATTAAAATACATTATAATATGTAAAAAATAAAATAAAAAAAATACTCTAATATGTTCATTTTTGTTTGAAAAGCAAATAAAGAGCTTGGGTAATGAAAATTGTAGACAGGAGTTCGACTTTTATTTGGATTAAGAACCAGCCAATCAGCATCTAGGAAAACCTGCCTTCTCCCATTTCTGTAACTTCCATCATCAATATTATTGATTTTTTACTTGTAAAATAATACTAGAGAGGGAATCATATAATAAAGTTATGGAAGAATAAATATGAAAAAAGTGATTTGGTTTTTATGCTGGGTTTGGGAAAAGATAAGAGGGATTTAGATATAAAGGTTATAGAGTTGACAAAGATTATGTTGTGGAAATGGGATAGAGCAGATTATGGAAAACTTTAGAGTGGGAAATGGAAAATAAAGTGGCTAACAGGTTTATCTGGGCATAATTGCTCAGATATTCTTGATTTCATTTAAGGTAAAGCCACAATACAACACATCACATCAGTTTTAAAATAAGCATAAAAAAACACTATGATAATGTAAAAAATGATAGTTTTTGAGAGACTTGAAACCATATACATCAATCCATGGTTGTTTCTCAGAAAGTGTTAAAGGATGTTTAAATTTTTACATAATGCTTACATTATTATATGGCATTCTAAGTAATTTAGAAGCTGCATTAAAGTATTTTTACTTATTCTTGTTTTACAAACATCTAAGAAATGATATTACATTTGACTTTTTAACATAGACATTGTTTTACAAATACTCATAATACATCCTGCTCGTGATTTTTTTAAAAACACAAAACAAATTCTTACAGGCTTTAATATTTGTTTAATAAAAAATTTAACACATTATTAATATTAATGTAAAAAAATGTAGTTCGCATAATGTAAGCTTTATATATATATATATATATATATATATATATATATATATATATATATATATATATATATATAATTAAAAACGGATCTTACTTTTAATAAAGTTGTTTTGATATCATTATAAACTCTCTTAAAAGCCTGTTGCAGGAACTCATTTTAGGTGTGGTTAACAATAAATTTAACACAAGTGGAATAATTGGTACACTTATAAGAAAAACTGCTTTATAAGATCATGATAATGTCAAATATTTTCTAATCAAATGGAGAAGTATAGAGGAATGCTGAGAGATGTGTTTCAAGATTGAGATACTTAATAAATAAATAAAAAAGATTCAGTTCAGCCATATTGAAAAAATTGCTCATCTTAATTTTATATTGATGGCTCCAATAACTCATGATCTAATAATTAATGACTGGAGTAAAGCAAAGGTATTATATCAATTATGAGATAAAAGTAACAATGGTTTTAATAACATAGGTTAGACTAATTGTCTGCATCATACTGTCATTATGTTAACATTATATATATATATATGTTCAACAGATGGCGTTTACATAAACGAAAAAAGAGTCAGAATTAACTATCTCTTTCATTTGCTTACCCCCAGATCAGCTGATTTCAAGCTGGTTTGCTCTCATCAGTGAGGGATAGAGCATAGAAACTAGATCTAAACACTGACTCTCAAGTGTTTATGCAAAACGTTTCTATCAGTTTGAAGACTTTACTGGTCTGAAAAATTCATGCCTGCAAACTGATAGAAATGTTTTGCATAAACACTTGAGAGTCAGCTCTTTTTTCATTTATGTAAACAAATTTTACACTTGTCGGTTTTGGTAAACCATCTGTTGAACATAAATAACAAGTGATAGCAGTTCGAATAACTTGTTTTTGTTTTTTATAAATATACCTTTAAATATATATATGCAATGATATATATATTGCAGAGACTTTGATTATGTGGTGATACTGAACTGAGATCAGACCCATATAAATATCTGGCTTGCTAGGCTGAGTTTGAAGACTTTACCGATCTGAAAAATTCACACTTGCAAACTGATAGAAACGTTTTGCATAAACACTTGAGAGTCAGTGTTTAGATCTAGTTTCTATACTCTATCCTCCCACTGATGAGAGCAAACCAGCTTGAAACAGCTGATCTGGGGGTGAGCAAATGAAAGAGGTAGTTAATTCTCTTTTTGTTTTGAAACAAATTTTACACTTTCGGTGGTTTTGGTAAACGCCACTGTTGAACATAAATAACAAGTGATAGCAAGTTACGTGAATAACTTGTTTTTGTTTTTCATATATATATATATATATATATATATATATGCCATTGCATTATTTTTTTATAAATAAAATTAGAAATTAAAGTAAAAAGTTCACAAATAAAAATTTGTTTTAAAAGTTGAAAATTAAGTCATCTAAACTCGTATATATATAAAATCGCACAGATGAAAAATTATCAAAAGAAAACTTTATTTAAAAAAAAGTATTTTAAATCTAAATTTTCCACAAAAACTTAAAAGATTTAAAGATAAAAATATATCTTTAAGAATGTATAAAATTTAATTAATTCTATGGTGTAAAAAGACTAATAATGGAAATGATTATTTTCAATGACTTAAAGTAAACTAGCCTTTGGGCATCTCAAAATTTATAATTAAAAGTCAGATAGGAGAGAAAAACAATAGAAACAGAATAGCCAATAAAAAATTCCTTCAGGAAATGAACCTCAGTGAAAGAATAATCATCATCATGACATCATGTTGAGTTAATCTGAAATTTGAATAAAAAAGAAAAAGATTGGAAATAAATTAGTAGGGTGTGTTATATGTGTTATTGCCAGGAGAGATGAAGGAGAAGAGATTGAAAAGATGCACTTTCAATCCCTTTAGTTTTCCCAAAAGAAAAAATGGAAGTATCATTTTCCTATATTGTGGACACCGAGGTCCTGTGATAAGATCCTACAAAGCGATACCAAGTAGAGCAAAGGACCTCCAGATAAATACAAACAGATTGATAACAGCATACCTGTCTCCTCCAGAGAGTCATGTGAATTAATGTTGGATCCAAATTACAAGCAACTAAAAAGTATGAACTTACTCTTTTAAAACCATAAGAACTTTAGATAATTCATAAACATTAAGAATAAAACTTTCCCAGTATTTAAATAGAGATAGAAATTTCTATCTGACCAAACTAAATCATTTATTAATAATTATTTTTATTGAATGGATTTTTTTTAAAACTCATTTCCATTAATTTATTTTTTCCATTCTTTTTAGTGTTTATTATGCTTTTTTTTTTTCACATTAAGCTAAAACATTTAATTAAATCATGTTAAATTTAAGTCAGGCATGAATGGTTGCATAGATTTGTAAAGTTATGTTACTTTAAGGGAGGGTAAATCTTAGGTTGTTTGTTTTGAAGTTAGAATGGGTCAATGGATTGGATGTATTGATGTAATTAGTAAATGTAGCATGAAGATCCACTACATGCAGCATCACCTTATATGCCACACTTGTGGAAAATAAGACCCATTTCTTACTGACCATTAGAAGCAGATGGTATTCCCTGCTCCTTGGATCACCCCTTAAACCTATGGCATGGAATAGCAAAATGGCAAAAAGGATCACAATCCATTCCTATGGAGTTTTCTTTTTTATTGTTCTTCTTGGGGTAAATGTTAGGTTGTTTGTTTTGAAGTTAGAATGGGTCAATGGATTGGATGTATTGATGTAATTAGTAAATGTAGCATGAAGATCCACTACATGCAGCATCACCTTATATGCCACACTTGTGGAAAATAAGACTCATTTCTTACTGACCATCAGAAGCAGATGGTATTCCCTGCTCCTTGGATCATCCCTTAAACCTATGGCATGGAATAGTAAAATGGCAAAAAGGATCACAATCCATTCCTATGGATTTTTCTTTTTTATTGTTCTTCTTGCCAGACAGACAAAGTATTCCTGTACTGGACGAGAGACATTTCTTCTGGATAACCATGCTGTTCAGATGTATATTTCTTACAGTGAAGTATTGTGCTGTCATATTCATGTTGCTTTGTATACATTGATACATCAGATAGACTGGTGTTAGTTTGACTGTGAACTTTTGGCCTAGGGTTAAATAAGGGATATATAATATTTTCTTTTTGAGTGCAATCTATGTAGTCTATCCATACGTGACACTCTAATTAAAAATTAGTAAATTGATCTGTGTGAACTTATAAAATAAAAAAAGTTAAAATGTAAATTAAATTTTAAAGTAAATATACTAAAGTAAATAATTCTAAATGTTATATATGTGCAAAATAAATGTTTCTGTGCATTGTTACTCTGGCAGTGGCTTATTCTTATTTTTTATTATCTTTTTTTCTTTAAAAATAAAGTATACAATATCTCTGCTGCTCCACAAGCTAGTGACTGGAGCTAACAGTCTATAATAAAATAAGATTGGATCTTAAGTATCTGTCTACTATATAAATTTTCCAGATTTGAAGGGCCTGGTGGTGCCCTTGTGTGGCAGACATGTAAAACTTGATTATTACCTGACCATTACAATATATATATATATATATATATATATATATAAACATTCTTAATTTAACATTTTTGTTGTTATTGGTGGAATGTTAATGTTTTCTTCAAATCAGTGATTGTAGCACCTCTACAATTGTCTTTCTACCTATTTTCACCCAATGGATGACTTGTGTGATCAAGTCAAAACATCGGAATATCAATATTTAAATTTCTTTAACATGGGTGAATCCTTATATGTCTTTTATATATGCAAACCATGAAAATCTTCATATATATATATATATATATATATATATATATATATATATATATATATATATATATATATATATATAATATTTGAATTTATTGTAACTTTTTTCACATTTTTCTGGTTTCTGGTAGGCCTTCTTTTACACACTATGAAGCAAAAGTTAATCAAGTTATGAAGATGGAAAATATAAATATTTCATTCATATTTCTAATAACATAGCTATATTTCCTCATTAATTGTCCTACTAATTATTGTGACTTACACTGTTGACAGAATTAACTTTCTTTTTTTAACAAGGGTTCCAGGATTCATACAAGAATCCGCTGAAATCCGTCACATTGTACATTGTAAATTAAAAGGAAATTTATTACTAACACTAATAATATCTAATATTCAAATTTAAGAATGTGCAAAGAGAGTGCTATATCGATACTAAATATTCTATTAAAATCTATTAAAATATTTATACAAGAATTAGTAAAGAAAAAATTGAAAAAAACATATACTAATCCATATACTATTAATCATATGAAAAGTTCTTGTTACATTTAAATTCTTCTAGCTAGGTCCTTGAAACATTGGAAATCAGTCACTACTGTTATTATCTTTCCTGGTTAATGTTAATTGGCCTTAAAGTCACAGATTGGGAGTAAATAATCTTAACTTACTATTAAGTTTGTATTAGTTCTTATAATATACTTGTCTTCTTTTGGAATCCAGTGCTCATTGAAATTAAATTGATCTCTCCTGCTGGCATCTTCTCTTTTCTGATCCATTCCACAACTGGATCAAGAAGCACAGTGGTGATGATCTCTTCATTATGAAAGATGATATTCACAAGGCTTCATTTCCATTTTTGCATGGTGACTTCATTCAGCAAGTGAGTAGTGTCCTTGAGCTGATACATTTTACAGCAATAGATCACTCTCATGGAAACCTCCAACTCTAAAAACATATAACCAGAAAATAAATGAAAGACCTAGATCAAAATTGTCCTTTCCTTTTTATATCTCGATTCAGTTTTGAAACTTCTGCACATGTTATTATTATCATGATGCTTAGGTTTATAATCTTATACATTTATTTTATTTTTCTGGTAGAATGTTTTTTATTAGTAAATTATTTCTGCCATCTTTAATTAATATCCTAAAGGTTTTCTTGATCATAATTTTTGCACTTTTGGAATTCTTTTTGTTTATCTGGATTAGTAGTCTGCATGCCTTTTTTAGACTTTCCAATTTCAACTTTTATTAAATTACAGATAAATAATTCAAAACAAAAAAATCAACTCTCATTGTACGTTTTAAAAAAATAAATTATACTAAGGAAATTGCGTCTTTTTATGCGAACTTTAAATTCTACCCTTTTTTTAGCTTCTAAGTAATTTCAAATGCCAATATATTTGGGCCATCTATTTGTAGCTGGTACAATATGTACATTGCCTATACTAAACTTAATATAATTATAAGGTACTTGAATTCAAACTTTCAAGCCTACTACAACTATACAATCTATCTTATGGAAATAATACACATAACCACATACATTTGAAAGTGATGAATGATATTCAATATGCATAATTCATGCTGAACCAGCATTCATCAAATGGTCCAGATTAAAATCTTTCACACATATATACAATCACTGCTCATTTTATATTAAGATAGCAAATCATATATATATATATATATATATATATATATATATATATATATATATATATATATATGTGTGTGTGTGTGTGTGTGTGTGTGTGTGTGTGTGGTACATACTGATTATTACAATACTCATAAAAATAACGATTATTGTACCAATAAGAATAATTTGGTATCAGTATTTTCTGTTTATGAGGAGGGAGATATTTATCTTATTTTTACTACTGCAAAGTTAATTAGATTGCTTTGCACTGACCACTAAAAAGAAAAGTTCTAAATTTGACTGAGGTATAAAAAAGTTGAAACATAATTCTTCAAATGTCAAATGTCAGTTAAAGGCATGACAGACAGATATGCTATTATAACACAATTTATTTTCATCATGTTGATTATAGTATTTAAATAGAATCATAATTGTGAGTTGAAAAACTCAGCTATTTGACATATTAATAATAAAGAAAACATAAATATCAATTTCAAGAGACAGTTGAGCCATGAACTTTTGTACCAACATGCATGACTTCAATTATATGTTTTTTTTAAAATATATTATAAAAAATGTTTTGATTGGAATATCGAGGTTCTCCAGGTTGACCAAACATCTAAAATTGTAACCGAGGTTTGTTGATTTTTTAATCAAGGTTAACCTTGGGGCCTTGCCTACTGCTGACTTCCTACATAGTAAAAGGAATTATAATCTGGACCCTATATGTACACTATGTAGGCGTAGTGATGAGACAATGGCACATATATTGGAGGAGTGTCAAATTTGGAATAGCATAAGAAACACTTTTAAATCTTTCATTAAAAACAAAAAAACAGCTTGTGTAAATTTGACTAAGGCCTTCAAGAGTGGACATTTTGGGATCATAAGATTGGCAACATTTATAAATTTTTCCATTTGGTCATTGAGAAATAAGACTATCTCTGAGAGTGGAAAAGAATATGACATGATGAAAATGTCTTTACACTTACTAAAAGAAATTAAAGAATTAGACCAAAAATTTTCTCAGAATTGGACATTCAACCAGACCTGGGCCCTATTAAACCTAAATCAAAATGTAGTACCGATGATGAAAAGAATATAAAGTCTTAATGTAATTGATATGAAATTAATTGTTTTTTGTTTGTGTATATATATATATATATATATATATATATATATATATATATATATATATATATATATATATATATATATATAAGTGTAACCTTGATTTTGTTGACTGGTCTCCTTTGAGATCGATATGTAATTGTCCTTCCTTTTGTAAATGATTCTTATGGTTTGTGAATAAAATTTTCTTTTGAAAGATAAATAAAGAAAAATAAATTATAAATTTAGTTTTATTTATATTTGAGCAGACATTTTTATGTGTGTAAAAATCTTATAAATCTTGTTTAAAAAAATTATAAATAGATTTACAATATTCCAAAAGCTATCTTATCAATTTTGTATGCTGTACATAATCATGTATATGGATAAAATTTATTTAGTTTATGTTGAAAACAAACATATTTTATTTTCATTTTATTATCTTATCCAAAATTGAATACAATATTTCATGTAATAAAATCTTTTTGAAGTGCAATTCTAAATGTATTATAAACTTAAGAACATATTTGTTAACTCTCATATTTATTGAGAATCATTGGATGTTTTTTTCAGAGAAAGTATTGCTATTCTTCTACTTTATATCACTGCTTTATCATTATCATAACTCGTTTTAGCATAATACACTCTTATTGTTTTTATTTATATATTTAATTGGAAAAACAAGCTGAAGAAATCAGTATCTCATGGATACTTATGTATGATCTATTAACCATATTATCTTTACTTTAATGTTTTACAACAGAAATATGACTTATACAGTGTTCATATACGCCTGATCTAATTTACATGCAAAGTTTTTAATGTAAAAAATATGATTTTTTTGATTGTTTATAAAATAATTTTGATTATTTATACACATTAATTGGTTGATAATTATTTTAAACAAAAACAAATTCTTATGTACATTTTCAATTTAGTCATTTATTTGTTATTTTTAAAAATCATAATTAATAAATTTGATTGTAATATAAATAAAAAATAATGGTATGTGTAAGTCATTATTAGTCAGAGTTATTATCATGTTAAAATCTTCCCAAATATTATAATAAAATATAAAGCAAGTATTAGATTTTAAAGCAGAGTTTGATAGATATATCATAAATATACATTTGTTTCTTCAGATTAATAGAAAGTAAAAACAAACATGTTTTCTAAAAAAGTTTACATAACCATTGACATACTATCATTGTGTGTCCTTTGTTCATATTTATTAACTTATTTTTTCAATGTTTATAAAATCAAATATGATTTTTAAAATATATTTTATTCATAGAATTAAATTAAAAAATTGGAGCTCATTTGTTGAATTTTAATATAAAATACAGATTTTATACAGAGATGAATGATTGAAAATTGTCAAAAATTTCCACCATGTGTAACAATAGAAAATATCAGATTTTGTAAAGATGAATAATGAGATTACTATTATGTTTCTGTAAAAGAAAAAAGTTATTAGAAAAAGTAATGTATTTAATTATGATAAAAGCCAGAAATTTTATTATTCATTTTATTGTAAAAATATAATACAGTAATTTTATTTCTTATTCTTATTTTTTTAGTGAATAAATAAAGTCATACTCAGTAATATATATATATATTTCTTTAATTTCTTATTAATAAATATATTATTATTATTATTATTATTATTATTATTATTATTATTATTATTATTATTATTATTATTATTATTATTATTATTATTATTATTACATTTTATTTATACTATAATATTAATTTGTATATGCATACTACTACATATAATTATTATATATATATTATATATATATATATACTATATATATATATATATATATATATATATATATATATATATATATATATCAAACAGCTTTGATTTGAATGATTGATGTTTAATAATAAAGAAATATAACTTTAAGATCTTACCATTTACATCCAATTAACTCAGAACTGGCATAAAATAGAAAGGAAATATATTTTAGTTTAATCAGAAATTACACTAGATCAGACAAAGTTATTTTCATAAATATTTATAGGCCCCAACCCAACCACCTTTCCAGATCATTAAATTACTCCTAATTAACTGAAAAAAATTCAGTTCCTTTATTGATTCAGAATTTATGCTGGTTTAAACTGGAGACCAACCAACTACTTGAAGAAAATTCTACACCATCAACATTATTAAATATGACACCTGTTTATCTTGGTTGAGTATGATATCTTATCTGAAAAGCTATTATGAAGTTAATTTACTATTATAGTCAAACAATATTAATACAAACAATTCACTTACATTACAATGTATAATTTAATAACTCAAATGGCAAAACTTTATGAGAAGATATACAGAAGGCTATATTTATATAGTGAATTATTTATATCATCTAATATGAGTATTGAGCGTCTTTAGAAAAATTTAACTTTGTTTAAATATTCCAAATACATTCAACTGTTAGTAATAACACATAGGTTAGTATATGCACAGTTTCAAAAAGTATTATTCCCCCCTCTTCTTCAGGTGTTGCAGACCTGACCAGTGAGAGTATTAGCATGGGAATCGAACTTGGATTTTTAGATTCTTCCATACCATTGAGAAGCACTTGCAAGAACACAAACTGATAATTAGAAATGAGAAAACATATATGCCTAGTGTAGCAGATCATGTATGTCCCAATAAACATATGTTGAATTGGGAAAGTACAAATATATTGGATAGAGAAAAAAAGGAAAAAAAAATTAAAGAAGCATCTTGTATGTCAATGGCAAACAATCCCATATTTCCACCTAGTGTGACTATACATAATGTATGAAAACCACCAATCAATTTTGCTTTTAGGAAAACAGAGAGTTCAGAAGGAAACTCATAGATATGTATATAAAATTTCTACTGAATGTTGCTTTTGGAAGGATAGCTCAGATGGTTAGAGCATTACTGTAAAATTAAATACTCAGAAAATCTAAAGGTTCGAGTTCAATTACCATGCTAGTGTTGTCACTGGTCAGGCCTGAAATACCTGAAGAAGAGGCTAGAATAATACCCTTTGAAACATTGTGCATATACTAATCTGTGTTATTGCTAACATATTAATGTATTTGGAATATTTAACTAAAGTTAATTTTTTTCTAAAGACAGTTACTACTCATATTAGATGATGGAAATAGACCAATATGTAAATACAGCTAAAATGACATCATCACAAATCTTCAGGAAGGCAGAAGGATAGACTAATAAAAATATTTATTATGCAATAATATTCATCGATTAAACTGGTGTCTATTATTCTAATTAACTTAATGGTATACTTTAAGATATATAAAATATTATTACATTATTGTTTTAAGAAAACTATAACAAGTGTGATTATTCACATTGACCAATAGGCAGCACTTTTTGAGTGTGCACTATAATTTTGAAAATATTCCATTGAATCTTATTCTGTCAATGGAAAATTACAAATTTTAATCATACTTTCAAAAATGATAAAGCAAAAAAAAAAAAGAAGTGTTAAAATTAATGATAATTTTAGTGAATGATTTTTTATAAAAATCATGATAATTTTAGCTATGCATTGACTGTTCACCACATGTTTACATTTGCAAATTATGTTGTGAATGAAATTTATTAAAAATCATATTCAATTTTTTAAAAAATAACATTCAATTTAAAATATATAGGCATTATATTCTAAATAATCCATTTTCAGTGTCAAAGTATTTGTTTACATACCCTACCCCCCTCCATGAAATTATATTCATAAACATGGTCAACATATTTGTTTACATTTTTTTCAGAATTATTTTTTCAAATATGTGAAGCTTGTTAGCTTTAAAAATATTAACAAATGTATTTTAAATTGAATGTTAATTCAAAAAAAATTGAATACATTTTTTAAATAAATTCCATTCATACCAAATTGTTCAAATATTAACACCTGGAGAATCCAAAACAAGTGGCAAACAGTTAATATGTGGCTAAATTTATCATGATTTTTTAAATATTTGTTAAATGAAATTATTTTTTTAACATTTCTTTTTTGCTTTACCATTTTTGAAAGTATGATTAAAATTTGGAATCTTCAGTTGACAGAACAAGGTATGGAATATTATCAAAATTACAAGATAGTGCCTGCCCAAAAATGAAATTTTATTTTTTTTATTGAATTTAAATTTTAAAAAAATTCAACTTTTTGGACTTTTGTGTATTTTTATCATTTTAATAAATAAAACAACATGCAAATATTCAATATGATAACATAGAGTCAGCCCTATTATTTAGACTAGGTATTGCATATTTTTGAAATTCGATTATTTAAAATAAAAACAGATGACAAACTTCTAGCAGGAATACTATCAAAGTATAAATTTCTATTACTAAAACCCAAGTAAAAAAAAATCTAAAGGATATTAAATTATGTGTTTTTAATATGAAAACAATTGAAGTGAGAGGTAAAAATTTTTATAATATTATTCTGTTATATTAATTAATTACTCAGCAAATTATTCATTTTATTGAATTTGTAATAATGCCTTGTTGTATATTTTACTTCCACATCTGTAAATTTTATATTGTTTAAACATAAATGTGTTTTATAACCCTCTTTTTAATTATGAGATTAAAAATTCTTAAAAGAACATTGTAGTATAAATAGCAGGCAGCAGAAACCAACTTATATTTTTCTCTTTTCCTTTTGTCTAATTCCTGTGTCATTGTGCTGATTAAAAATGTAGGATTTACCTTCCAATTAATGTGCAAATAAAAAAAGTATTTCTGAGGAAACAATAAAACATCCTTGCATTGTTCCTTTCTCAGTGTATAGAACCATCTTATTAGAATGCCTCTAGTCCTTGAAGTAGCTAAACTAAGTCAACTATGTACTTACCATGTAAAACCTATAACTATCAATAATATATTATTCAGATATATGGAAAATCAATTATAAAACAGTAAATAGTTTAAAATATATAGTAATCTGATCATGACCAAATATTTTTAAAAATCAACCAAGAAAAACACAGGAATTTGTAATATCAACTTCACCTTAGAATTGCCACACAGAGCTATTGTATAATACAATTAAAAATAAACATAAATAAAATGAAAAATGTTATTATTGCTAATGAACTTGCTGATTGCTGTGTAAAGTCTGTCATGAGCAAATTATATGAAGTCTATTTTAATTATAAACATTTCATGAACTTCACTTAAAATCTAAATAAACTTACTTTTATCTATAGAATATTATTATTATTATTATTATTATTATTATTATTATTATTATTATTATTATTATTATTATTATTATTATCATCATCATCATCATCATCATCATCATCATCATCATCATCATCATCATCATCATCATCATTATTATTATTATTATTATTATTATTATTATTTCTCCATCAATGTTATATTAAATATTTTTATGTTATTTTTTTTTATGTAACCAATATTGTGTCAATTATAATTAAGGAATTAAATCATATCACATTACTATAACGCTAATTTAAGAGTTATTTTTTTAAAAAAGAGTGATTTAAAAGGATTATGTAAATATAAATCATAAAAGGTATATCAATGAGGTTTATTATTTAAACTTAATAACTCTAAATATAATCAGATTTTAAAATATTTTATTGGGATAAGTATCTGAACTATTTAAAAAAAGAGGAAAATAATGTTAAAAAATTTAATGATATGCTGTCAAATCTGTTGCTGGAATACGATTTATTAATAATGCAGGCTTGATTTATTAGTCAAAGGTTTAAACATATTTTAGTTTTTCTTATGTTATATATATATATATATATATATATATATATATATATATATATATATATATATATATATATATATATATATATATATATATATATATATATATATATATATAAAGACCTGCTACTAGCTTTAAAGAAGCTTAATTATTTTATTTTTTATGATAAATGCTACAAGAGAAAATACATGAAGCTTTTATCTATGATGGTCCCCATCCCCAGACTGGTTTCGAGCTATGGCTCTCATCAGTGAGGAGCTAGGACATAAGATTCATAAATAAAGGCTTCATGTATTTTCTCTTGTAGCATTTATCATAAAAAATAAAATAATTAAGCTTGTTTAGAGCTAGTAGCAGGCTCTTTATATATTACATATTGGTAATACAAGCTATATAGGTCATGTGATATATGACTGATTTTTACTATTATATATATATATATATATCACATACATGTATATTTAATAAAAAAGATACTGATATAGTTGTATGTATTTAGTAAATAACAGACAAACTCTCCATACAGTAGTGCCACTCAATGCAAGCCAGAGTAATCAATGGATGCAAAAAGACTTATACATAAAATATTGGGTTTTAATGCACAGACGTTCTTGCATCCATTGATTGCTTTGGCTTGCTCTGAGTGGCACTACTGTATGGCAAAGATTTGCTTGCTTTTAACAGCTTGAGCAAGCGTAAGAAATTATGATCATGTGATGTTTATGGATTTGATATTTAGTAAATAATTATTTAAAGATTTTGCACACTTTATTTTATTGTTATATTTCATGCATGTCCACTGTGGTCTGCATGCACTTAAACTTAGATGTTGAAATATTTTAAGAAAAATTAATTATTTCCATAATCTTTTTTTTAATTTTTCTATGTAGAAGTAAACATCACATAATCATCATTTCTTATGCTTTCTCAAAACTATTATTACTCTCTATACATATTGCACTGAGTATCAAAGGCCATATGCATAGAGAGTTTTGCTATGTAGAAGTATTTATAAATTGTGTATATAGTTATAGTATTAATTTTTATGATGAGTATTTGGCACAATCCTGAATGCAGATTGTTAAGAGTATGTTTGAATGTAATATTCATACACATGAATATGATAAGATGTTTTATTGTATCTGTGCTATTCATAAAGAAATATATTTGTATGCACATAAAAAAAATTAACTTTAACATGCCAAATGATTTATTAACAAAACTATTGAGATTATTGATTGAATATTGAAACGTGATATATGATGTTATATAAGTGTATATATCATATATGCGAATATATAATTTAAGGTTTAAATTCAGTATACATTGAGTTAATTTAATATAAGCAGATTAAATAACAGTTAAATTATCTTGATTATCTATAAAATGTAGCACTCAAAATAATTTTAGTATGTGTTTAAAGTTAACCTAATGAATATCTAATAAATTTTATTTTGCTTATTTAGTAGGTCTGTCTCATTAATTATTATTTTTGTAATATCATCGGCTGGTGACGAAGTAGATATTCTAAGGGGTCTCTAGATCAGTGTGACCTCTTAAACATAAAATAAATTACAAATAGTAGTTGAGGGATTTGTAGGAGTCTATGGTTAGATGTCATCACCAGTAAATTATAACCTTCATATATATAAAGATCAGTGATTAAACTCCTAATCAAGGCTAATAATTTAATATTAGACATTCAAGGTTGTAAATCCAGTGGTACACTTCAGTGATGAATTATGGCAACATTTGCAGACTCATTTCTCCATTAATATATATATATATATATATATATATATATATATATATATATATATATATATATATATATATATATATATATATATATATATATATATATATATATATATATTGAAAAGCTTGTGTTTAACACTAATACACTTCACTCAAATATATATATATAATTATAAATATATTCAAGTTTTTTTTATTATTAATGATTCTCTCATTTCAATTTTACCATATCTCAATCAACCACCATACTACCCTCTCTTAACGCACATACAATTTGTAATCGCTTCACTTCTCATGTGAATTAAAAATAAAGACACTGAATAACCTAACTTTATATATATATATCAATACAATTTTACATATGTTATATTTATATATATATATCAATACAATTTTACATATGTTGTTTTTTTTAAATATATTCAAAACTTCTATTACACCATACTATCTTCAAACATATAAAGAAAAATATGTGAAAAATAAATTTTTATATGGAGGTTTTGAATCATTTATTTTGTACATAATATTTTCAAATACACTTACTTTGTAACAGGAAACAATTTTGTTTTAAAGTGTAAGCTGTTTTTATTTTTATTTTTTTCAAAAAAAGTCCTATAGAAGCGTAAACTTAAGATTTATTTTGCGCAGCCATAAAAAATATTTGACTTATTAATAGTTGAAGAATATTTCACATTAATCTATCAGGAAATATAAAAAGGGCATGTATTATAAATATTTACACTCTGTAAAATTCTGAACAAAATAAATTTTTAAAAACTGTCAAATATAAATTAATGTTCAATATATTTTTATTATTCTTTAAAATGTCAAAAAATAATGGTGTATTAAAATACCCGTATGTTAAGTTTAAGAAATAAATAAATGATTTATTGATTAGATGTTGATCAAAATTTGAAATATTGGAAAAAAAAAACGGCTGTTCTCCAGCTACACTATCAAAACATTAAATCATCTAGGACAACAAGTTTGATGATTTCAAATAAACGTGTAATAATAATTTATAATAAAAAGATATTTATGAATTTTTTATAATAATAATAAATATTTTATATATCACTGTAAAATAATCTACTTAATAATTTACTAACTCACTGGGGGAGAAAAAAAACACTAAAACTTTTTTTAACTGTATCTCAATAGGTAATAAAACATCAAGTAAGAAATAATAGTGCTAGTGATTTAAATAAATAAATTGGACAGTGGATTTTTTAATTTCTATATTTTGGTTTATACGTTTTTTTTTTTTTATTTTAATTTCAAAAATCATATTTAAATTAATTGTTTTCTTTCTCATGCACACCAGCAAATGTATTTAATAAATTAGATACAACAATTCACAATTAAATAACTAGCCATAAAATTTTAAAAAAACCCACTAACAATGATTTCAAAAACAGGCAAAATTCTCCATACAGTAGTGCCACTCATTGCAAGCCAGAATAATCAATGGATGCCAGAAAGCTTGTGAATAAAATCCCTATCTAATGTCTATTGATCCAATATCCCCAGACTAGTTTCTAGCTTGTGGCATTTGTCAGTGAGGGGCTTTGTATCTGAGAGCACTGCACCTAGATCATAGGATCTAATGCAACCCTCCAGCAGTCATCTTTCATCTCTAATTAACTACAAAACTAAAAGTCTAAAATTGAAAACACAATAATATTTCCAATCCAAGCTCATTTGCTTATATAAGTCTTAACTCAGTTTAGTACCAATACATTTTAGGGTCTTGGTTCTTTAATAACTATAGCCACCACTATTCTATTAAAATGCATGAGTGCTGAACTGAGCTCAGACCTATATGACTATATAAGCTAATGAGCTTGGATTGAAAATATTATTGGGGTTTCAATTTTAGACTCACAATTTTGTAGTTAAGTAGAGATAAAAGGTGGCTACTGTAGGGTTGCATTAGATCATAATATCTAGGTGCAGTGCTCTCAGATCCCAAGCTACACACTGAGAAAAGCCACAAGCTAGAAACTAGTCTGGGGATATTGAATAAGTGGGCACTAGATAGAGATTTTATGCACAAACCTTCTGGAATCCATTAATTACTCTGGATTACACTGAGTGGCACTACTATATGGAGAGCTTTTCCTGTTTTAGTAACAGTTATGAGTAAGCATAAGAAAATGTGATCACATGATTTCCAAAACTAATTTCTAAGTGCAGAGTAACAAATAACAAATAATGTTTTGTGTTGGCATTTCCATGCTTTATTATTTTTAAGAAAGTAGAAATAAAATTACATAATAACAAAATACTCAAATACTTAATACATAATTGGTAATTTGACAATCATTTCTAAATATATTACAGTTATTAAATATAACTATTTTACGTCTACTTCATTAAATTCAGAAATCTTATATTTTCTAATGCAAATTTGAATAAGCAATATTAAAATAATGTATAAGGCAGTAAGAAGATCTTTTATGTTGCCAACTACATAACAAGTGCATTTGAAATTAAGTAAATATATATATTACTTATCTTTTAAAAATGCTAGTAGAATAATTAAATAATTATTAAGCAAAATGAATGTATAAACACTATGTGACCATTGAAATGTACTCTTAAAAAATTTCAAATGCAAACTTTATTAAAGCATATTTTCTGATAAATGGATGTGCTAATGAAATGATGTCATAATGGCAATGAAACAAAAATACATTTAATAATAAAAATATGTATTTCCAACATATAATAATAATTCATATAATAAAATATTTATTTACAATAATTATTATTATTTCTTTTAACCTACTATAATATATTTACAAATATTAATAACTTTATACCATGAAGAACCTTTCTAAAACCATTTCTCCAGTTTTATCATTTAAATTAGTATTCATTACCTAATAGTTCTCTTATTCATCAAATACAATCTTTATTTCTTACTAATACTCATAAAGTAAAATAAAATACTTATATGCTTCTGTCAAGGCTACTAGGAGATATTATAAACTTTACTTAATCAAAAACAGTGTTAATGTTAGTGTAGATATGCGTAATATATGTTGATACATTAGAAATAAATATTATGCAATATAAGACACCTATAAGATTAAAATTACCTATGTTGGGGGCAAGTAAATAACTGTACATGACACTGATATTAGCTTTAAATTAAAGCAAATTGTAGTGGAACTAATAATGAATTGTAAAGCTGAATAGGACTGTGAATATATACCATAATATACTCAAATCTTGAAACTTTACGCATAGTGGATAAGGGAAATATGGACTAGCAAAAATACAAATGAGCACCCAGTACGATGTTCAGGAAGTGTTGATAAATAAATGAGCCCCCCTCTCTTTCATGGAGGGCTAAAACATATAAAAGTGATTTAAAATCCACTTAAAATTGCCTCAAAATCATATTACTAATAATAAAAGGCATAAAGCTAATAATAATAAGCATGTGAGTAATTACACATCTTGTGAACACATACAAATGTTATATAATTTGTTCACTTTGTTTAAGATTATATGTGCACTGACAAAACTGTTATTGCATAACAGTGATTACACTTTATTTATAAACTCTATAAATTCTCACATACATACTGACAAATATAATACTTTTATTCATGAAATACTTTTTGTAAATATACAAAAAGCTGTTATATCTCAGAATATAACCATTTACATTATTTTAACTAACCATCTGGAAAAGTCTGGTATAATACAATTTAGTATATCTGTTTGAAGATGCTAATAATTCAATTAATCCATAAATAAAACATTCTATTCTATATCTTATTCATCCAATCTTGTAAAATTTATTCATGCAAACATATTTATAATATAATAATTAATAATAATCATAATATAATACATAAAATATGGCTACATTAATTCTAAACACACACACACACATAATACATTTTTAAGAGATTAAAAGTTTATTTCATTTTTTATAAGGAAAACTATTTCCTTTCAGTTTTTTTGTTTTCCTTGAAGACCAGACACATATATAGACAGAAATATTTTGAAAAAGAGTTCACAGTGAAATTTCACTAATATAAAATAATAGAAGCTGATGGCAAATAATTCTAACAGATAACAGATTCTTTTAGATTAGGTTTTCAATATCAATGAAAAGTCAGAGGAACAACAAACATAATGATATTTTTTTTTATTAAAAATTGATCTTTATGAAATGTCATTATTATAAGTTAAATGCTGAAAACTCAAATAATATTTATTCTTTTTCTAAATAAAATAACAATATATTTGAAGCATTCAGTAATTTAAAAAATATTGAAATAAATAAATGAATAAATAGACTTGAGATGAATAGCTACATTATTTGTTTTAGCATAAAACAATCTGGATATAGAATTTTCCTTATGATAATTAAAATATTGATTTCAATAAACTTGCCTTTTAGGATAAGTTTATAAGACAATTTTAAATAATTGACAATGTTTTTATTGAATTAATACTTTTATAAATCACCATTCTATATTTTAGAGTGATGTAAGTATATTGATTATTTTAGTAACAATAATTAATATTAATAATTAATTGAAAGTTAGTTAAAACTCAAAAGTTCAGAATTTAGCTAACATTAATATAAAAATGAAACAACATACTTTTCCTTACATGACTTCTCTTTTCCTTTGGTTTCTTTTAAAATATATTATTTTTTTTGTGTTTTTTAAAATTATTATTTGATAAGTCAGTGTAACATATGCTTTCAGAAGAATATTGCATGGATTACTTGTTAGTTTTTTACTTTATCATGAATATGATAAAGAATACAAACTTAAACTTTAACATCACTTAAATAAATAATTAAATAAAAACCAAAGAATTTACTTCAAAACTAAAATAAAGCTAAAATTTGAAGTAATAATTTGAAGTGCAAATTTTAAGTGAAGTGTAAATAATTTTAGTGTGTCTATTTTATATTAGTGTGTGTGTATCATCTACACACCAAGGCACTAGATTACCTAATGCATTTCTAGTACTTTAAACCAATATTTTCTCAGTATGCATTATAATATTTAAATGACTAGCATACTTTTTTGTTAATTGATCTGGCATTGATCTTTATCAGTCCAGATAATTATGTCAGATGATGTTCTAAACAGAAAGCGAGCCTTTTAATTACAACTTAATTACAGAAATAAATGATTTATTTAATACTAATAAAATTATCTTTATTTTCAGATTAAACATTATTTTTATTCAAATACCTTTTTTCACTCTTTTTTCTTATATTATTTAAAAGCTTATTTTTCAATACATAAAAACCTAATTGAAAATACCCATTTTTAAACACATTTTAATAAATCTTTTCAACTTTTAATATTTCATCTATACCCATTGAACATTGACAC
The DNA here is from genome assembly GCA_028023455.1 of Epiperipatus broadwayi. NCBI lineage: Eukaryota > Metazoa > Onychophora > Udeonychophora > Euonychophora > Peripatidae > Epiperipatus > Epiperipatus broadwayi. The sequence goes on from JAQFVV010006334.1 coordinate 288,915, forward strand.
ACATATTCACATTAAATATAATCATTTTTAATGCAATAAAAATTAATTAGTTACTGACTAATATTTAAAAGTAATTTAAAATTAACACTAATTTCAACCAGTTTGTACAGAATATCTTTAAACTCTGATTTTAAATATCTTCACATAAATTGATATTTAATCAATCATAACTATTACTGTATAACTATTTATTTTAAAAATTAGCAGCTAAAAATTCAACAATATAAATTAATTTTATCTACTGCATCTATTTGAAATATATTAAGCTCTAGATTAACTCTTCTATAGTTTAAATATTATTTTTATTCTTTCAAGTAAATATTAAACAATTTAAGATAATTTTTAAATAGATACTGAGTAAATGAAATAACTGATCTCATATTGAAACATATAATTTAAGATTTTTATATAGTAATAGAGGTAAAGAAATTTACTTATTATATTCTTATATAAAAATTCGTTTTAATGCTTTAAAACATATATCTAACTCACATGATTAAATATATGATTACAATATATATATATATATATATATATATTGTACCCTTACTTCTGGATGTATAAATATATATATATATAATATATTGTAATGGGCACATATGTATGTTACATTGTTTTTTTTATTATTAAACATGAAAAAAATAAAAGTTCGCAAATAAAACTTTTTTTTTAAGAATTAAAAATTGAAAATTAAAAAATCATCTTAAACTCGTATATATATATAATCACACAGATTAAAAAAATTATTAAAATAAAACTTTATTAAAAATAGAAAAAATATTTTAAAAGCAAAAACTTAAAAAGATTTAGAGATAAAAATATATCTTTAAGTTTGGAAAACAAATTAATTAATGTTATTGAAAAATGGAAATGATTATTTTAATTAGTCAAAATTAACTAACCCTTGGGCATTTTAAATGTATAAGCAATGGTCAGATAGGAAAACAATAGAAACTAATGGCCAATGAAAGAGATCCATTGGGGAATCGGACCTCAATGGAAGGATCATCAATGTTGATAATAAAATTTAGTTGAGTAAAGAAAATTAGAGGAAGAGATGTGACTGTATGTGTTAGTGTGGAGTTGAAGGAGAAGGAATTGAAAAGATGCACTCTTCAATCCCTTCAGTTTTGTTAAAAAAAGAAATGACATCATTTTTCCTATATTGAGGACCACAGGACATCAGAGAAATTAACACTGGCATCCAAATGGCAAGCAACTGCAAGAAATTAGAAACTACGGACTTGTTAAAAACTGTAAGCACTTTATGAATTCTAAGCTTTAAATCTATTTCTAAAACTCCAGTATACTAAACAGTAAGAATTTTAATTTTAAAACTTCTTCCATCTTTAAAATAATTGAAATAGAATCCTATCTGACCAACTTTATTTATTAATAAGTAATTTTAATTTGATGTATTTCTTTTGTAAAATCATTTCCATTTATTTTTTTTTGTTCTTTGAAGTTTTATTATGATTCTTGTTTTTCATTAAATTAAATTATATAAATGTTAAACTTAAGTCGGGCATGAATGGCTATATAGATTTGTAAAGTTTTATTAGAGGAAGGTAATCTTAGGTTATTCATTTCGTAGTTGAATTAGGTCAATGGATTGGATATATTGGTATAATTAGTAGATGTAGTATGAGATTCGCTATGGGCAGAATCGCTTTATACGCCGCACACTTCTTTTTTGCCTATGGAATGCAATCGTAAGTCAGAAAAATGACCACAGTCCTTTCCTATGGAGTTTTTTTATTGCTCTTTTTGTCAGATAGATGTAGTATTCCTATCTAATGAGAGGCAATTTCTTCTCTTAACATTTTGTGCTGCTGTATTTGTGTTACATTGAATGCTTCGATATATCAGATGGATTGACGTTGGTTTGACTGTGAACTTTTGACCTAAGGTTAAATAAAAGATAGAATATTTTCTTTTCAAATGCAGATCTATGTAGTCTATTCATACTTGACCCTCTAAATAAAATATTAAACTCATTGCAATTTATTTAAATGTAAAATTAAAAGTTAATATAAAAATCTAAAATATTAAATTTATTCCTCAAAATTTAAAATGATTCAAAATTTATATGTGCATAAATAAATGTCTGTTTGTTATTTACTGGCAGTGGCTTTTATTTTATATATATATATATATATATATACAAACTAAATAAGTTAACATTTATATATATATATATATATATATATACAAACTAAATAAGTTATTTCTTATCTCTGCATCTCCATGAGCTAGTGACAATGGGCTAATCTAATGGTCTAAATATTTAAATAAAGTGGAATCTTAACAGCACATATCTGCCTACTTTATAAATTTTTCTAGGTTCAAATGCCTAGATGGCGCCCTTGTAGTGCAGTCTATGGTAAGATTCAATCTCCACTCGCTTTTGGATTGTTATAATATATATATTGTAGCCCTTGGATTTGTCCAAGGCTCCATTTATTAGGTTAATTATGAAAGAGACGGTTCCATCCGAATTTTCCTCATAATGTATGTATTTTTTTCCTTTAACAAAAAAAGATTTTAGTAAAGACTAAGTTTGAACCCATATTTATAAGGAATTGCATATGTTTGACTTAGTAAGCAATCTAAAAATTTATTGTTAATGTATTTATAACCAGAGGATTATTTTAGTTTTACTTAGGGGTCAAGTTAATATTAAAAACATATTTAAAGAAAAGCAAGATTTATACTTTTGTTGATATGTTGACTGAGAAAAGGGAGAAGATGTGTGACTATTAAAAACCACATTAGATAGTGATGATGAGTGAAAATTGTTTTATAATGAGTTATAAAAAAAGATCATGAAAGTAAATAATAATAATATAGTTATAATAATTAAAGATTATAATTAAGGATTAAAGCATTAAAAGTTAATTAAAAATTATATACCTGTGATATGTGTGTATATATAATCTAATTATAGATTTTGATTGCAAAATTCACAATCAATAATTGTTTCTTATCATGTTGTAAAGCAATTTTAAATAACAAATGAAATCATTGTAATAAGTTGAATATTAGCAGCCAAATTTAATTCAAATCTGGGTTTGAAACAGCTGTAATATATATTTTGTTTCATTATTAAATGAGAAAGTAAAAGGGGTGAGATAACTATTCTGTTATTTAATTTTAGTATAAGTTTCATTGGTGTTATATTACTCAGTTAATTATTAGTCTTTAAAAGACACAGACATTTGGCTGATGCCAAGTTTCACCAAGGAATTTAAGTGGACCATTAATTTAGACCATTAACATGATAGCCTGTAAAATGTCAAAAATTAATTGGCAATTATACCTGTTGAATTGTAGAGTTAATTGTGTCTGTTTAAAATGCAGATTGGGAATGTGGGCCTGGTTTTCTGAAAGAGCAAGAAGGTTAAAATTAATTGAGAAGGGGAAACATGTCAATTAATTAAGAAAGAGAAAGTGAACAGATGACCAGATGGATTTTCTCTATAAAAACCTCTGTATTAACAGTTGAAAAAAGCTTTTTTATTTTTAGACCTTCTTATCTGTGGCAGTTTTCCTTCATTGACTTAAAAAAACTGAGTTATAGAATTTAAAATCATTTTTATTGATACTTTTTGTCTCTTCAGAATAATTTGGCTAAATGTAATATTGTCCCAAGAGAAGACAATGTGTAGTGAATAAATTTTAAATTGGCACACATTCTTGATCTCCAGAAATTAGACAATAATCCTACTTGTATCAGAAAATAGTAAAATTGAAAAATATCAACAAATTAAAAATCCTTCTCCTTTTTCTTTTCAAAAACTTTATTTTTTTATCTCAATACTGAACATATATATATACATTTATATAATACAAAACTCCAATGTTTCAACTGTTTTATCTCATACAGTCATTTTCAAGGATATCTTTCTCCCACTGCTAAATATAGTAGTGGGAGAAAGATATCCTTGAAAATGACTGTATGAGATAAAACAGTTGAAACGTTGGAGTTTTGTAGTATATAAATGTATATATATGTTCAGTATTGAGATAAAAAAATAAAGTTTTTGAAAAGAAAAAGGAGAAGGATTTTTAATTTGTTGATATTATTGTAGAACATACATATTTTAAAAGAAAAAGTGGATATACTTTTGCTGTGTTATTATATATGATAAAATTAAAAACTCAGAAATTTTATGTACAGTATATGTAAGTCAATTTAAATATACAAAATGAATTCAAAAATGGAAAAGGACAATCAAAAATCAACAGACCTATATTGTGAAAAAGTTAAATGAATGCTATTTAGATTTAGTTTGCATAAACTTAAAATTGAAGAACTCTTTCAACAATATACAAATCGTATATATACTCTAACAAATATATATATATATATATATATATATATATATATATATATATATATATATATAGTGCCAGTCCGTGTATAACGGCCATGCACAAAATGGCTGTTTGCTGAAGATTCAGCACAGCTTACATGTATCACATGAAAATTATAATTTTAATACGATTTATTAAATTATAATTCAGAGGGGAAGTGGGAGGTACGGATATAGTACATAAATAAATGGGTTTGGGCTATATTATATTCTTATTATACCCACAGTACAAGTGTATGCAGTGTATATATGTTTTAATAATTTATTCGACTAGCAAACCTGTCTAAAAAAAAAAAAAAAGGGAAAATAAGTTGTAATATTTGTTTATGTGTAGAACAGTTTTTTTTGTTGTTGTTGTATTTTACTACTTATAAATGTTCGAACACACATATATAGAAATGTATTTTTATTTTTTATTATTTTCCTAAAAAAAAAAAGAAAATTCTAAATAGTTAAAAATTTTTGCATTTATTGGAATTTATCTTTTCTAATTGTTAGAATGAGAGGGTTTGAAATTAATTAATTAAATTTCTAAAGGGAAAAAACCTTTTTGCTAATTACAATCTACTTTCAACCGAAGAAAATGTTTTGTATAAAAGAATTTTCAGTTGATCGTGAATAAAGATAAAATAGATTTTATCTAAGAAAGTAATGTAAGCACAATGGGTGTCAAGTACTCAATATGGAAGCTTGCAAAAGTGTACTTTAATAAATAAAAAGGTAAAAGAATGTAGAAAGGTATATGAAGGTATAATTAAATTTATTATTAGCTGACGCAATAGCTCGTAGAGGGGGTATGACAATTGGACTATTTGGGCTATATGTGCTGCTTACTGGGGGCTTTTGAGGCAGTCGAGTACTAGCTTGCTAAAGTGTGCGGCCCAGGGGAGATTAGCCTACTAAAAAGTGCGGACAAGTGGAGATTAGCCTGCTAAAGCGTGCGGATCAGTTAATGCTAGCTTGCCAAAGCATTCCAATTGCAAAGATTTAGAAAGTTAAATCTTGTCTCCCGCTAGTCTAAAAAAATGGAACAGTATAGATTTGTGAAAAACTATCCGACAGAGAGAAAGGAGAAAATGAACTGTGTCTGTTAAAATTATAATCACTTGGTTATTTCCCAGAAAAAGAATTTGAAAAATTAGCATTTAGCAAGGTTCGTTAAGTGGAGTTTGGAAAATGATCAACAACATGGATTTTCAATACGTTTAAATAGAAAAAAAAAAAGAAAGACGAATCATAGTTGGAGAACTGCAACTTATTTAGGATCTACTTGCCCTAATCAGCCATGTGCGATATACATATATACGGGAGAAGTATACTTACAGATCTGATAATTTGAAAGATGGCTCAATCATATGCTCCGGGTTATTATCCTACCATGGAGTAGACTTTTAGCCGTAGTACACCACCTGTTTGGCTATCAAGTCTGAAGATGCCTTAGAAGAAATAGCAGACCCTGATGACAAGAAAGTATATCGGTGAATGGAAGCCTTATCTGCCCTATGAAGTAGCCGTGTGGCCCAGGAAGTTCGAATTGAATACAAGAACAAGTCAGAGGAGCGTGTATAGTTGGTTATATATATATATATTTATATTCTATTATATATTTTTTTTTCTCTCTCATTTATGTTCTTTGTAAATTTTTTTTTATGATATATATATTATTACTGCATACCTTGTTATATGGATTTATTACTTTAAAGTGGGAAGGAATATAGGGCACACCCATTGTGTAATCTTTTAGATATTGTTTTTTTTCTTTTATATATATCTTGGGGTCATATGTATATGCATCGGTGGAGGGTAAATATAATTTAAATATTTTTTTATATATATTGGACTTATATGTATGCATTAGTGGAGGATAAATATAATAATCTGGGGATAATAAAGATTCACTTTTGTAATTAAAATCGTTTATAAGTTTTTGACTTAGTTTTAAAATAATTATTAAGTTATTAGTACAGATATATACTTTTTTTTTCAAAATGCAAATCCACGTAGTTAACCTGAGATTTATAAAATATAAAGTGAGCTAGATAGGATAACTTACCGGGAAGTTGAATTGTTTCTATTATTTTAGTCCGAACATCTCGAAATATTCATATTCGTTAATGACTATTCACATTTTACACACTCTTTTGGGAAAAAAAGGAATAAGTATAATCTTGAACGGGAGTGGCGCTAGAGACTGAAGGAAATATTCAGTACTCTTAAAGGTGTGTAAGGACACTTTAATTAGTCAACGTATAATTAATCGGCTAATGAAACAATTTAACAAGGAAGGTCTGGATGGGCCTAATTTTAGGTTCAATCTACTTCCTCTAATAATTTCTTTGAGGTATTTACTCATATTTAATCAAAAATATTTTAGAGAATTATTATCGATTTCCCAGTCTGTAGCATACTTCACTTCATGCTCGGTGCGTATGAGAGTCTAACCAGGCAAGACCACTACAGGGTCGTTGAACCGGTACAATATATATATATATATATAATATATATATATAAAATGCCAGAGGAACCAAACTCTATCAAAATAACTTTTTACTACAAAGACTTATATGCTCTTATAAACTGGACAGGTAGGAATGGAAAAAAAGGGAAAAAGAAAAGAAAAGTGGAAATCAGAAACCTGGAAGGACTTGCTAAAGGACTTATATAAGTATATATATATTTTTTTTGTTTTTATTATTCGCTATATAAGTATATATATATATTTTTTTTGTTTTTATTATTCGCTCTTTATGTGTGTAGGACATGTAATATATAAAAAAAGAAAAAAACAAATTTCTTTATTTGTAGTGTATCATGTATATCATCTATTTTAAAATTAATTCATGTGATAATTACCATTGTATTATTTTGGGGGTAGAGATTGATTTCAGATGATTTTATATATGTTTATTTAAATGCTTTTGCTATTATTATCATTTTAGAAGTAGGTGAAATTTATATAATGTCATTCTGATATGCCTTATTTAAAATGCTTTACAAACAATTTTTTTTTTCAATTAAAAAAAAAACACTTAGAGATATTGTTATTAGCATAAGAAGTTATTGTCAAATGCTTAGACTTATAAATGAATTGCTTGTCTATTGAGTTGCATCATCATCATTTTTTTTATAAAAGTGCATGGAAATAGTTTTGAGAATTTTATGCGCATTTCTTATTGTTTATTATTATTGTTATCATAAAATTTAAGGCCAGAAACAAGCTGATTTATGCTTGGAAAATTTATGGGCTCATATTCCAGTATACTACTTTGCAAGAATATTAAGGTTGTGAAAGTTTTATTTGTATAATTTGATATTTCGACCTGTATGTGTGTGGATAGACAAAGATCTCCACAAACTCAGTGAAGTATAGCTCACTAAGATTTATGTGATATTCATAAAGTATTTGAACCCAGTGGAAGAGTTTTCCCATTTGAGTATTCTCTACACCGTAAGAAGGTTTCTTATTTTTATGGCCAGAGGTAATTGGTATACCTGCGTTTTTATGTGACTAGTGATAAAAATCCTAGCATATCTCAACCTTAGTAAAAAGGTTCTCTTTTATTCGGGTTACTGCCTGCCTCATATTAATATTTGATATTCCTTAGGTGTGTATGAGAGGTTAGCCATGATAAGCATTATTATAAGTATTGGACACGAGGTCGCAAACTCAATTTAATGTCAGAATGAATGCAGATAATGTATGTGTGATTGGTGTATTTGAATATTGTTTTTGTAGATTTGATTTAGCATTCGAGCCAAAAATAATTAAGATAATAAATATTAAGGGTTAAATAAAACTTACAAATGTTTAAGCCTAAGAGTGAGCAATTCGTATAGAAATTTATTTAATAAATATTTACACGACCAGCTGAGAACATTGCTGGAAAGGTAGTATTGTTAAAATATTATTGTATCATAAGAACATGAGCATAGAGAGTGCAATATGATGATGTTTGATCTTAATGCCAATTTATTTGTGATGACTTAGTCTCACTATTATTAAGATGTCTCTGTTATAAAGATTAGGGCAAAAGAATATTTAATCAGAATGATAGGTTAAGATCAAGAAATTTGTGAGGGAATATCAACTTTAGATTTGTTAACTAAAATTATTACATTTAATTAGGGGAGAAATCGATTATGTATTTTCTAAAATATATCAGTAATAAAAGAAAAAGCATTGAACACAACAGAAATTAGTATCCATTATATTTAAGATAAAATGAAAGCGTAAATATGGTGTATATGTTTTTGTATTGAATTATAGCTTGTTAAATAAAATTTGTTATTTGTTTTAAATAAAATTTGCGTGTGTCTCCATGTTTTTGTGGGTTATTATTGTCTAGATATTTCCAATCCAATCATACATCAATATATTATTAATAATATTTGAATTATCATGTACATAAATAATATTTAGTAAAACTATTTAAAAGGTTAATTTCAAATGTTTAAAATTACCAAATAATTTAATATTGTTGAAGTATAAATCGTGAATAGAGATAGTATTGAGTGATAGTGAGTGCAGAAGGTGGGCATAAAATCCTTTCCTCATCCGTCATATTCAAACCCCTCTAGATGCATTTTATTTTTATATAATTTTGTTATAATTGCGACTACATGTTATGATGTGTTTATAAAGATTTAATAAGCTTAAAATATTCCAGCTTTAATGTAAATTGATATTAAACTGCATTAAAGACAACCGAGATCACCTTGGAGGCGATCCTGAGAGGAGTGTTTATCACCAATAATCTGTCGCAGCTTATTCGATTTCCACACCTAATTATTCGAAAAAAAAAAACATGAGAAGAGATTGTAATGAGAGAAAGGAGCTAGCTAAAATGTAAAATTTAATGATAAAATAAATAATAGTGTAATAGATATATGGATGTGAAGTTGATGGAGGAGTGGATCAGGAAGGTGGAGATGAATATATAACTTTATAGGTAGAATAAAATTTAATTGTAGCTTTAATCATAATGAATGGGGAATGCGCTGAGAATAACCTGGAATTCTTAAAGATATTAATATTGTCAAGTTTAATGCATTCTCAGTAGTCTCTAAATCGATTATGTATTAAACCATTCATGAAATATTATTACTAAGAGTATTGAATTGAGATTTAACCTTTATATTGTATTAGAGTTGCAAGTTGGTGCCCTGGCAATTAAGCTTATAGATGTTATGTATCATCATCAACATCTCAGTAGGCCTCAGATTTAGTGTCAGCTTGGAATGATGAAGTATCCATCGATCCATCCTTAAAATGTTGTAATTGGCATGCAATTTATATGCAAGTGTGTAAATGCCATATAGATTTGAATATAGTATAATCAATCCATAACGTGGATGGGCGATCATTTGAATAAAATTGTCATTGGTTAGAATAAAGTTATAATTAGCTTAAACTATCCAATAATATATATATATATATATGATATTTGTAAGCTCTCCCAATCGTTTTAGTTATATTTAAAATACAATGCAAATGACCGATCGTCAGATTGAAAAATGCGTTTCAACGTTAATTTAATAAGTTTTTATAAAGTTAACAAAATAAATAATAAATTTCCATTTGGTAGAATTGACTTTTGTTGAGTTGCAATTGGCTTGTAATGCGGTCGCACGAAATAGATTATATTTAGTCTATACTTAGTATACTGAAATATATTACAATTACTTCATTATACTTCGCATATTTGTTTAAATTATACTTAATAAAATGCAATTTGTTAGCAAAAGTCAATTATTTAGAATATATATAATTGATGCATTGTATATTTAATTGATACTGAAGAAATGCATCTCTCGTTAATTTATATTAAGAAAATTTTCATCTTTCAAAAACCAATAATACACTTAAATACTTTTAGTTAGAAATGGCCCTTAAATTCTTTTTGTTAGAATATATATATATGATACTTTAACCCCTGCTATGTGGTCGCTAGAGGCGCTGTTTCTGTGTTTTCACACAGAACATACAGGGTAGAGGCCTCGAAAGCAGACAACGCTTTTTCCTGCACTAGGTGGCGTTGTTCACCACAAGCTAGCTGGCAGTTTACATCGTCTGCTACCAAGACCCTAGGTGGCACTGATTACTGTAAACACATCTAGCTTATGTGTCGTCTGCTATCAGAACTACGCGGCGCTGTTTCTCCACGTTACATGCGGTAAAAACAGCAACCTCTAAATGCCTCATTGCTAACATTTATGAACATAGTACTTAAAACATTCAGGGCCTATAATGTATAGGGGTGAATAATTTATAAAGTCATAACTATTTAAATATATGGTCAAACGTAATAATTTTACATTCTATTTCACCATTTCATGAATCGATGTATTTTTAAAGTATGACTTTGTAAAAAGTGATTTGTTTTTTTAATTATTTACTCTAAAAGTGTTTTTTTTCTTTTTGTAAATAAAACAAAACGTAATTTCCGTCTGTGTTTTTTTTTTTTTTTTTAAAAAAAAGCTATTTTTTTTTCCTACAGCAGTATATCGTTCCAAAATGTATTATTTTAAAAGATTATTGTTTGTAAAACTTTTTTTTTTACACTTTCAATTAATATTTTCAATAAATTTTAAAGTAATATAAATTATATTTCAGTTTATAGATTACTATTTCAAAAAATAAAGTGTTATTTGCATGCTGGGTATACCGTGTGCTTGTTACTTCAAGCAATAATTCGAAGATCTGTTTATCAAAACTTCCTCTCACAATAATATTAAAGGCATAAATATTTATTGAAATTATATTTAAAATTTTAGAATTATTTTAATAACTAAAAATGTCATATACTCACAAGGAAATTTCAAAATAATAGGTTTAATAAGTACCGTATGAGAAAAGTAAGATATTATACAGAGTCAGAAAAAAAAGATTTAGAGCAAAATATATATACATTTAACATCTTTATTGATGGTTGGAATTTAAAAAGTTTCTTTCAAAACTGATGCTCGTGTTAGGCTTGTATACTGTTAAAATTAAAACTATTAGTCCTCATAAATAATTTGGAAGACAATGCAAATGACTGATCGAGAGATTGCAAAATGCGTTTCATGTTAATTTAATAAGTTTTTAAAAAGTTAACAAAGTAAAGAATAAATTTCCATTTGGTAGAATTGATTTTTCTTGAGTTACAATGGGCTTGTAACACGGTCCACGAAATAGATTATATTTAGTCTATACTTAGTATACTGAAATGTATTACAATTACTTCATTATACAACGCATATTTGTTTAATTTATACTTAGTAAAATGCAATTTGTTAGCAAAAGTCAATTATTTAGAATATATATAATTGATGCTTTGTATATTTAATTGATACTGAAGAAATGCATCTCTCGTTAATTTATATTAAGAAAATTTTCATCTTTCAAAAACCAATAATACACTTAAATACTTTTAGTTAGAAATGGCCCTTAAATTCTTTTTGTTAGAATATATATATATATAGTACTAGAAAAATAAACACAATTAGATAGGTGGCAACATGTTCCTCAGGTTTGAGAATAAAAAGAAATTTATCAATGGGGAAAATATTTAAATTTTCTTAGACCTATAAATTTAAAGTGTCATTATTTAACTCAATCATTGTAAAATCCCCACATGATGGTATAAAAATTTTCAAACATTAAATATATTTGAGAATATATTTTTTAAAATAAATAAAAAAATAAAAATAGGTAGAGCAAAAATAGGACTTTAATAATTTTGTCAATTTTAATTTACCAGAGTTGTTTCCTTTATTTAATGAAAAAGAAACAAAATTAATCAGTAGAATTAAAAAAAAATTATCTTCTTGTTTTTTAGAAGAAGATTTGGTTTTTAATTATAAAAAAAAATGTTAAGAATTTTATGTCCTTAAATTTATATTAATTTGTTTTTAATCTGTGATTAAGGAAATAATTGGCAGGATAATTGTAGTTATGAAATTTTATTTAATTCGTTGTCAAGAAAATGATAATATAAAAGACAGATTGTAATTGACATGTGGCAAGACTGTTCTAAAAATATATGTGAATGTGTGAATAAGTGATTATATCCAAGTGTCTGGAGAGTTTAGTGCTAACTTACTGTTGAAGAGAACAGTCAAATTTTAATCCTGTGGCTGAAAAAGAAGACATTATTGCTAAGTTAAATTAAATAAGTAGTCCAATCTCAATTGTGCTGCTGAAAAATATAGTAGAAGAAATTATTGCTAACTTAACTGTTGAAGAGAATTTTTAAATCTTAATCCTGTCCCATAAAAATATATCTATAGAAATTTGCTAATGAAACGGTTGAAGAGAATAGTCAAATATTAATTCTTCTGTTGAAAAAAACAGAAAAAAAGTATTTCTAACTTAGCTGTTGAAGAGAATGCAGTGAAGTTTTAATCCAACTGCTGAAAAAAAAGAAGCAGAAGCATTTACCAACATGTGTCATAACACAGCAGGAATCTTAACCAAGCTATTGAATATAATTATAGAAGTTTTTAATCCCACTTTTAGCATGCTATGAGTTTAAGATTAATATTGTTTGTACCACAAAAAACTTGTGCTAGATTCAGCCAAAATCTAGGCATCACCTTCTGTCATATAATCTACCTTCACTGGAAGAAAATGTAGAGAAGGTAAAAACCCATTTAAGCAGACTACAAACCAACTAGGCCCATGTTTAGAAGCCTTCAAAAAAAAACTTTTAGGAAAAACTGAAATTGCAACTGGAAAAACCTCCTTAACAAGAAAGTCATGCTATAAGTATTATATTGTTTTATGTGTGCACACTCTAATTTTCTTTTCTTTTGTTAATAGAAGCAATTTTTTTGTTTCATAAAGGTAATAATATTTTTTTTATAAGAATTGATAATGATAAAACTTTCATTAAGTTAATGTTTTCATATTAGGGGAAAATTTTTTTTCTAAAACCCAATCAATTTTCTTTTACAAATTGTGAAATAGCTCTCAAAGAAAAAAGAAAGAAATAATAAGTAATAATAATAATACATCTGTTGTAAAATTAGATTTTTTTTTTCTAAACTGAGTCAAACATTGTTATCCTTTAGTCAGAACATATTGTTTAATTAATTTTTAAATACTTGAAAAAAATTAAAACAAAGATTATTATTTTTGATTTTGAAATGTTTAACAAACTCTTAGTATTTTTAAAGAAATAACTTAATGTATTGAAAGTTAATCCATGAATAAAAATTGATAGTTTTATATAATTTTATCAAACTGTATATTTATATATTTTTTATGATGAAATGAATGTTAAATTTATTAAGTAGTCTTAGAGTCACTTTTAATGGAAGTATTGTGATATTTAAGAGCATTAGTTTTCAAGTTGAGTAGTGTGGTCCCACTGTAATAACCAAACAGGTTTTTTTTTTTTTACTTGACTGTTAATGGAATCCATAATCGTTTGTTTTTAAGTTTCCACTCTAATTGTGTGCATAGGGTTTATTTATTCTGTTCATAGCTTAACAATGATAAGCCATACTCTATTAACAAATTATATCTTTTTTGGGGTAGATCGAAATCTAAATATAAGATCTATACAACCTATATATTTGCATTGTTTTCTTTGTTTGTTTGTTGTTGTTTTTTGAAAACAAAAAAAAAAAACTTTTCAGCTAATATATATATAAAACTTCGGGTAAAAGAAAAAGTATCCACTTTTTATTCAATTAGAAGTTTAAAAAAAAAATAATAATAATAATTACAAATTTCAGCTTTATTTACGTGACAAGTATCTACAATATTTTTAATGCTGTCTTGTGAAAAACTAATTAAGAATTATGCTTTTTTTGTTTTTATTTTATTCGACGTTGTTAAAAAAAAAATGTTGACATTTGACTTTTATAAAAATATTTTAAAATATCATTTGTCGTTATTTTTTTTTTTTAACTTAATAAGCGATTTTAATTATGACTTACAACATGTCAAATTGTTGATTGTTGTATCCGTTATTAATAAATTAGTGTCACTGTTAATTAAAAATTATTAAAATTTAAAAGTATTTTTAAAAGAACCATAACATTTAGCATATATATATAAAACCTCATAGTATAACATAAAACTTTTATATATAATATTAGATGAATAGATAATAAATAGACAACATTTATGAATAAAAAAAACTAGAATTTAAACATTTATATACAAAATCTTCCAAAATATTTATCCGATTAGTTTATCAATTGTTAAGTTTTAGTACTTTTTAATCTGAATCGATGAAAGTAAAAGGAATAACTTTTTTTCTTAGATTTTGAATTTATATTAGTCTTAAAATATTTTTTTCTATTTCAAAAGATGATTTGTAGTATGTATTTAATGTTTTGATTGCAAGATTTTAGTATAATAATTAATGTTTTTATTAATTAATTCTCTTTTTTATCAGCCAATGACAAATAAAAATTCTTGGCCATCTTTAGATTCCTGTTATCAATATAAGCCTATTTAAATATCATTGTAGTTTTATAAATAGAAAGGTGAGGCACAACACAGATTCAAGTTAATATTGCGCTTTTAATAAATTAAAAGATAGATACTTCATCAGGAGAAAAATAGCTACTGCAACTAAGATAGCTACATATAAAGATTATTTGATTGTTTTCTATTCTCTTGTGCCAGCTGTTTGATGGCATTGATGCTAATCAAAACACATACATATTATGATTCCAGGCCAGACCTGTAATTCTATCTATATAAATATTAGTTTTTTAGTTTTTGTAATAGGAAATTAGAGGAACTAATAGTAAATAATATAACTATTTAAAAAACAAAATTTAGAAATTCACATTAAATTTAAAAATGATATCTGAATAATTGACGTTTTATGGACAATAATTAATCATAAAATGGATTGTTTTTCTTTGTTTGTATCTGTCTAAATTTATGAGATTTTTTAAATCGAAAATAAGACACAATTATACTTTTTTTTCCGATTTACACAAAATTGCTACATCCACGCTAAATGTGCAAATGATACCTGATTAATTTGCTTTTTTTTGTTTTTGGACAGTAATTAATCAGAAAGTTGTTTGTTAGTGTGTATATATAAAAAGTACCGTTCTTTAAATACTCATTTCAAAATGATATCCGACTATGTTGCATTTTTTTTGGACAGTAATGAATCAGAAAGTGGATTGTTTTTGTTAGTGTGTAGATTTTATCAAAAGCCATAATATTATTTAAATACTAAATTTAAAAATGATACCCGCGAATAACTTTTTTTGAGTATTGGCAGTAATTAATCAGAAAGTGGGTTTTATTTTCTTTGTGTGTATATATATAAAGTTACATTTTTTTTTTTTTTTTTCAATGAAAAATAATACACAATTCTACATGATTCAATTTACCCACAACTTTTAAAAAATTCACACTATAATTTTAAAATGATACCCAACTAATTTGCTTTTTTTTTTGGACAGTAATGAATCAGAAAGTGGGTTCATTTTGTTAGTGTGTAGATAAAAAGGTAGCGTTATTTAAATACTATATTTTAAAATGATAGCTGACTAATTTACGTTTTTTTTTTTTTTTGGACAGTATTTAATCAAAAACTGGATTGTTTTTTAGTGTGTAGATATAAAAACTAATCTTATTTAAATAGTAAATATAAAAAAAAAAATAATACCGACTAATTTTCTTTTTTGGACAAGTAATTACTAATAATCAGACACTGGGCTGTTTTTGTTTGTGCATATATATATAAAGTAACTTGTCACGGATGAATTATCACGAAAACATTACTTTTCGCGTGATTCTCGAAATACTGCCATTCTGCAACCTTAAAAGCAACTTTTGAGGGTTACCTATTCATAATGGAACCTTCAGGATATTGTTAATAAAGTTACAATGTAACAGTAGGTTAGAGCACTTGAAAAAAAGTACCTTTCTAATGAAATTTAAAATAATTACGACAGGCTAAAATCCACATACTCTCACACCAAATTATAGAGAAAATAGACATTCTAGCATTACGATAAAGTTAATAACATAACCATCTATGGCAGCCACTAAAGGCATTTGCCTGTGCTTTTAGCATAGAAAAAAGTCAGACTGGCAGGGACTCTTTATGTGTTTTATAGTAGAAAGAAGCATCTTAGGTTGTCTGAGGCCACTGGAAGCACTCTTTCTTTGTTTTATCATAGAAAGAAGCCTCTTAGTTTGGGTGTAGGATGCTGAAATGGTATCTTTTTAGGAATTGACCTAGAAATAGTGCCATCATGTGGCCAACACCAGGAAATAAAAAAACAACTGATTATTTTACCTAAACATAGTATTAATATTTACTGAGGCTATAACCTCGATAATATGCGTATAAAATGCGATAGTAGGGACTTCTACAGGTGTTTTAACCACAAGCTTACACTATGGAAGAAAAGAGGGGAACTTCTTCCATAGCATAAGCTTGTGGTTAAAACACCTGTAGAGGTCCCTACTATCACATTTTATACGCATATTATCGAGGTTATAGCCTCAGTAAATATTACTATGTAATCAATGTGCGTTTAATAAATTTATAATTACAACTCTAAACATAGTATGGAAGTGAAATATGGAGTCTATCAATGAAGGGAATTTTTTTTGTTTAAGGTTGCTCTGCAAAATTTTAAAAATACAATGATAGAATCATAATATTAATCAAGATACTTTCAACTTGCTAGATATGATACAATAGAATCCAATTACATCTTCATTTAATTAGACATGTAAAGCAATGAATAATGCAAAACTTCATAAAAGGACATTTAATGGCAAACTTGTGCATTGTCCATCTTTGTTCTAACAAATTATCTGACTTTTTTAAAAACTGCAAATATTGAGAGTCTTCATTGGGAATATATGACACAGAAAAGAATATATTGGAGAATCACAATTGGACATAGTACTGAAGTATTTAATTTTTTTTTTTTTTTTTGCTGGAAAAATTAAAAGACAGCATTAGCAAAATGACAAACTAGTAAACTGAACCAGCATTTTCTATATGACAATGTACTGTGGTTCACAGACTTATACATGCCTTGCAAAATTTATTTCTAGAGCATTTTTTTCTCTCTTTTCTAGTTGTGAACAATTTCAAATAAATCAAAGAGGCAAAAGAGTTGAAAATAAAAATTAATTCTAAATTTAGATGTAGGATAAAATAAAAAAGGAAAATCTGAAATTCTTTTTATTTAGCAATTGGTGAGATTGCTAAGTAGCATAATCTGCTTCCTTATTGTATTTATTTTATATAGGAATAATTATTGGAAAGGACTTTGTGTGTAGTGGACTATTTGTGTTGCATTTTAGAAAATAAAAACCAAACTGTAAAACAGGAATGACCAACTCTTTTGAAGGCAAATGCACAATGAAAAATTGTAATAGACATTGCAGATGCAAGGAGAAGTATCATGTTATGTGATCAAAATATACAATGATATGACTCATTGTTTTATTTACTTTTTGTAGTTTTCTTCTTTAGCTTCAACTTACAATGAATATGTACTTTTTTTTGGAAAGATGATTGGAATCCAGTATTGGGCACTTGGCTCAAAGTCCATATAATTTCGTTGTTTTTTAATTAAAAAAACTAATTAAAAAATATTGTTTTAATAATTATTTACTCAATTAAAGTTGCATTTTTCATTTTTTTTTATAAAATTATATTTTTAAAATTTTAAACACAAACTCCTAAAAATCTATTCATGTTATTTCTTTACATTTTTAAAATCCAAATATCTCTAAAATATATATTTTCCGAATATTCCTAATTTATTGCTATCACATTTGTTCACATGCTAAAACGTCATTGTAGGAGTCCAAAAAGATATAATTATCAAATTGATTTCTTTGATGTTATTTTTTTTTAGAGTATAATTATTATTTACGCTTAGATTTTCCCAACTGAATCTCTATTCATCAACTATTTTATTTAATAAAATAATTTCTTCATTTCTTTTTCATCATAATATTTAAGTTTTTTTTTTTTACTTTTTCATATAAAAAATATCAATAGATAATTTCAAGACCTTAAATGTATTGAAATTAATATATTCGATCCATGGACTTACTACAATCATAAATATATTAATTTAAATAAAAAAAAAACGGTTTTGTGTTTTCTTCAATGTTAATTTTACTATCTCTCAATAAATAATATTGCATGATAAACCAATTTATATATTTACACATGAATGTTAATAAAAATACTAAACTCTCCATACAGTAGTGCTATCAAGTTTATCTTGGGCTCCTAGGTTTTTAGTTAATCAAAAATAGATAAAAGGTGAATTCTGGAGGGTTGCATTAGATCCTAAGATAGAGGTGTAGTGCTCTCAAATCCAAGGCTCATCACTGGTAAAATCCACAAACTAAAAATGAATCTAGGGATGTTGAATGAGTAGGCATTAGAGGGTGATTGTATGCATGAAACTTTCCGCATCCATTGATTACAAAGTCTAGCAGTTTATGGCATGTTCTTAAATAATATTAGTTGATAATAAATAACTTTAATAAAATTAAAAATTTATCCTTTTAATTTTCAAGTTGATAAAACTCAATAAATTATACATTCTTCATAAAATATGTAATACTCCAAAACATTTACTGTATTCTTAAGTTTTAATTTGGTGTTATGCTCACCTTTTCACAGTAACTTGAACAGTATATGTTTTGTAGTAGTACATATTTTATGAAGAATGTATAATTTTTTGAGTTTTATTAATTTGAAAATTAAAGAGATAAATTTTTAATTTTATTAAAATTATTTAATATTTATTATCAACCAATGTTATTTAAAAATATATCATCAACTGCTAGACTTTGAATCTCTGTTGACATCTGGTATCCTTTTCTTCAACATCTTTTTTATTTCTACTAAGTCTTGTCTCATCTCGATATTATCTCTCTGAACATTATTTAGACCTATTGATAATATTTGATATCATTAGATAATTTATTTTCCAAACCCTTCATTTCCAATTTTAATTCTGATTTAACATTTTCCATATTATTCTTTAATTTTTCTTCTAAATTATTCATATTATGGTTTATTTGCTTTATTAATTTTTTCATGTTTTGGTTTAAATTTTTTTCTAAATTATTCATCTTATGGTTAAAGTTTTTTAAAAAAATTCTTCATCATGTGGTTAAACTTTTTTTAAAATTATTCATCTTTGGTTCAAATTTTCTTTTTAATTATTAATCTTTTAGTTTACATTATTATTCATATTTATGATGGCTTGGAACATTTGTTCTACAGATATGATATTTGTTGTATTTTGTGTTATTTCTAGTGTAGTTACTGGAGACATTTCATCATCAAGTATAACCTTGGTTTGAGACATTTATTCATAAGGAATGAGTGTTTACTCTCAGTCATTGTGATTCCTGATAATTGAATCAGTGAAAATCTTTCTTCACTATTCCTAATATTTTCTCTTTCTTCACTAATAATAATATTTTGAACTTTCAACATGTTTCATTATCATGTTGACTAAGTGTTTTCAACTTCTTGTAATCATAAATCATGTTTTATCTTGGTTATAAATTTGTTTATTCCTTATTTACTAAGAGGGATTATTTGTCATAGAATTACATGTTATATCTTTCTTTTTTAGTGTAATTTTAAAACATTTTTTTTATCCTGTTTAGATGTTATTAATTAATGTCTAATTTGAAATTGTCTTTTTAAGTACCTGACCCATCTATTTAATTTTTTATTTTATTTTATTTTTTAAGGTCTCTATTTATTTCATTATTTATTATTTTATGAGTTTGCACAAAAATTATATCATCCTTTGATGGTTGAAATTATTTATAGTTGCTATGTGAATCTATCAATCAAGGTTATATTCCATAAAATTATATATATATATATGGATGTAGTTAATGGTAAATTATTGTTTCATGCCCCTAAAGGTTGGTACAATCTGCAACAGCCCACATTGCCTTAAGGAAAGAGGGTGAATGAATATAACAATAATCAGATTTAGGGTCTTCATACAGGATGCCATGAATAATATGATAAAAATTAAATACATGATTGTATCTATTTCAAATAAGATAATTTAATATGTAAATATTAAATATAGATACAACATAGACCCACTTATTCAATCTTCACCTCGCTTGATTATTCTGTTTTGCTCAGTATTCAAACTCAGAGTAATTTTGCACTTAACTCTCTTCAGGGGTCCACCAATATCCTTTAATAATAATTATACTTAATATAAACCCAATAGATTCTCAAAATTACTTTACAACCAAGTTCTTATGATGTTAAGTTATGATGACAAATATATATGGATATGTGTATTCAATCTTAATTTATTATGAAAATAAAATAAATAATTTAAATAAATCAGACTTTCTTAAAATAAAAAAATACCAATATTTATTAACTGACAATTCAAATTTATCTTTATATATCAAAATTTATAATTATACATGCTTTACAATTATTTCTAGTATAGTAGTATATAAAATTTAAAGTGATAACTTCCCATATCCCCATAGTAGATATGCACCCTACCACTATCAATATTTAATAGGTTGTAAAACAATATATGAAATTTTATAATTTCAAAAATTAAATAGTAATAAGTAACTAAATATAGATTAAACAATAGAAGTATAATGAAGACTTTTATGGTATTGAATCCTTTTGAGATTCCATTTTTATGAGATCCTCATCTATGTATGGTCCCTATCATTGAAAGAAAAGACTTTTCATCCAAGGAGTCATTTAGACAGAAAAATAGATAAACAAATATTACTAAATTAATTGAATTTGTAATAAACAAAAAAATATATCTTGTTATAAGTGAAAGAATTTAATATGAAGAACAATAAAATTCTACATCATACTAAGTTTACTTACTATCCAGGTCAAGTCACTTTATAAAAAATACCTAAATTTTATTAAATAAAAAAAGATATTTAACCAAATGATCTTTTTATTTTATTTTCATCTAATGATTTTTCAAAATGGATCAGTCCAACATAATGGATTTAAGAAGTAAGGAAATAAAATTAGATATTTATGGATATTGATGCACAAAGATGATATGATGTATTAAATGTTGATGGTATTGTCCTATTTATTTCCATAATTGGAGTAGTAATGTTCATTAAGAACAATGTTCTTAATCATCAGTGAGACAATCAGTATAATCCATTGTTCAGAAACATTCCTCTCACTTACGTTGACATCCCTTTTTCTAAATCATCTCACTATAAATTGAAGTTGAATATTGAATTATATAGATGAAGTATTTATATATTAGGCATTTCATTAAAAATAAGTATTTATACTGTTATAGGTTAAACAATAGCATTTGATCCTATGGCAAATTACCTTTACTCATGAAGCATTTTATATAACTTGAAATCTTCTCAATGCAATTTTGTTTAGATATATAAGTCATTTTGATGATATTTATCTCCCTTAGAATTCAAATTTAGAATGATCTTGTTAAGAATTTTCCTAAATATTATATTAAAGATATTTTTGTTTTTGAAATTATTATCAATGATCTAAACAGTAATTTATTTACTCTTTTCTCAAGTGATATTAGAGTTCACTGATAACAAAGATTTTATAAACAAGGAAAATTTATTCAAACTATTGATCCACCTTTTTAATGTGTTCTGTACCCAAACACAGAAAAATAACTATGTGTAGTGACTAGTTCATTTGTAAAATATAGAATTAATTTGAAAATTATTTGATTTAGTTTTTGTAGCAGAATCAAATTCCACTAATCAGCATGTGTTAATGAATTGGTATTTCATTTTATGATTTTGTATTCGAATATTGTTGAATAAATCATAATTAATAATTGTATAATTGAATTCTAATTTTATTTATTTCATATTTAATTGCTAAGATATGACTTGACCTAAGGTTATCTCTATGTTGTGCACCTTGATTAATAATATTAGTCAACGTAAATAATTATATATATATATATATATATATATATATATATATATATATATATATATATATATATATATATATATATATATATGAGTGATTGAAAAAATAATCATTTTAGTATTTGATTTCATTAAAACAACTATTTATTTGACTTGATTTTTGTTATTAACTTTTTATACTCTAACATTTAAGTTATATACATGTGTACATGGCTATTTTAATGTGAAAGGATAATGTATTTACTATTTATAAACTTACAATTATAATTTTAAGTTTATGGTTTGATATTGCATACAACAAGTGAGCTTAATATTACTGTAAATTACCCTTACAAATATATATATATATGGTGCAGACCTAAGTCTTTTTAATTCATTTATCTATTTTGAAATGTGATTAAAATTTCCACTTAAATTATTATTACAACTTAATTTTATTAAGTATTCATTAAAGAGGTGGAATTTTTCAGTTATTTATTGTTTTTTTGATTTTTGGTAACAAAACACTTGAATAAGTAAAGAAAGGAATTTTTTTCTTAGTTATATAAAAAGTAAGTCTTACATTTATTATTAGAATTTTTTTTGATTTATTTCAGTTTCCAGATTAAAGTCAAATGGCAGACGAGAATTCACTTCTGAGGGGAGATTTATACCTGATGTTGAAAAGGAAATTTAGGGGTTTTATTGTACAGGCTGTCCTGCTCTAAATTATTGTTTAAATAAGCCTCTGAACAGATAAGAAGAAAATGTGATGGAAAATGTTTTTATGAGCTATATATTCACTTCCCTCATTAATAGTCAGAAAAGGTAATAAAAGATTCATACATCTGCTAGTTTTATCTCTCTTGGCTTTATTTAAATGATAAGCATGTATTGGGTTTTGTAATTTACTTCTGTTTATCCCTTTAAGAACTTATATTTTTTGTAAATATAATGAAAACAACCTGTATCAAATATTTAAAAAAACAATCTAGTTTTGTCATTTTCTATCTGAGAAATAATTAAAAATATTATCGTCTGCATTTTTTTTATAAGTGACTTATTGGCCAAACAGTGAAATTAAAAACTTATAATTTTTCATCACTGCAGAAGAGACATAACAAAACTATAATAATATTTAAAATACTCACACATTAATATATAATTTATATGTAAAATATCCCGAAATTGTGTTTAATTAACAAGTCTCCTGAATAAGAGTGAGTTTAATTAAGAAGCCTCTTGAAAAAGAGGCTATCATTGTTGAACTATAAATAAAAGGTTTATAAATTAATAAACTATTGAGGATAAAATTGATATCTTTGCAGTAAAAAATTTTCCAGATAGAAAGTATAATATGTTAGAAGGAAAGAATGACACATGTCATAATACGGTTTAGCGTCATAGGAGTTTGGAATTGACTGTGACAAGATATTTACACATGCAGTAGTTGTGTTGCATAGAAATAATTAGAATTAAGATTGTTGTTGGAAGTATTATTAGGCATTTATGTAGAAAGGATTATTGCATCAGGATATAAAAGAATCAAACAATTTTAATAAGTTTTCTAATGATATGTTCTGAAGAAGATATACATTAATAAAGTTTAATATTAGAAAGTGTTTGCCTTAAGGTTTGTTAAATGCAGAAGTAGTATTTCTTAAGTATAGATTAAAATGTTACACAAATTTGTTATTAGTATCAAAGTATTAAAGAATAGGTTGTTATTTAGTTGTTATGACAACATAGACAATTACATACTAATGATTTCCAATCAGGAATAACAGTGATAAATTTTATATCAAGTGTAGCATATCTTTGATATCATCTAGTATTTTTCATTTATTGACTTATCTCTTTGGTACAGTATATGCACACCCATTATTTAAACTTAATGATATCTAAAAGACACTTTATAACTGTGATATTAAAATATCATAGTTTCAATTGAATTAACAACATGTTTTTTTTTTTTAGTTTTAATAGTTGAAGTGATAATGCATCCAATATTTTAACCCGTGAGTTTTTATGTTAACCAGTCCATGTGCTCTCAGAACATGATTACACTCTTTGTAATATAAATTATGACCATAGGTACCTTTATATAAAATATATTAACAATAGAAGTGTTGGGATGAAGTCAAATTATATCTGAATTATACAACGTATATATTTATGTAAAGGAGTTAATTAAAAAGTGAAAAAAAATTTTTTTTTCTCAAATGTTTTCAGATGATGTATTAATTAAAACTTGCAAACAAAAAGTACCACCACTCTCTAGTATTTAACTAGAGAGACAAAAAAAAAAAAAAGTAAAGAAATAAATATGAAGAAAAGGGAAATTAGGTAAAATTTATATAAATATAGTACCATTACTTTTAATGATCTTTTAAGAAAGGTTTTTTTTTTTTATTAAAAAAAGTACACTAATTATATATTATAAGTTCATATTCCTTGTAAACGTATTTTATTTTTTATAAAATAAAATAGAAAAATATTTTGTTAACAACTTTAGAATTTCATGAAAAATTAAAATCGTTAAGAGCAATATAAAGTTGTCGTTTTTATTACTATTAATTAAGTAACAGTGACATTAATTATATGCAGTAGGATTTACAACATGTCAAATTGCTGATTTATGCATCCGGTAATAATAAATTAATGTTATCGTCAACTAAAATTTATTAGAACATTAAAACATTTATTTAAAAAAAAAAAAAGCAATACCCGATATATATAAACATTAAGCACATAATTTATATACATTTAGAGTGCGTAAAATATACATATACAACAATCAGTGACAAAAAAATGATGGAATTAGTCTTTTATATAAAAAAAATTTCTAGATTTTTTCCCCCAACTATTTATATTTTTAGTGAAAACAAAAAACAAATAAATAAAATTAAAAAAACAACAACAAAGATTTGGTTTTAGAAGTTATTTTGTCGAGGAATTCCCCCCCCCCCAAAAAAAAATATAGAAAGTCAACAAAGATGTGCAAGTGTATTATTTTAATAAAAGAGTATTTTTACAAATATAAATAGACAGATTTGTGTGTGTGCGCGTTTGTTTCTTAAAAAGAGTTGTCTAGTTATAAATTGACAGCGAAATTCATCTTTCATCAAAATCGAATAATTTTTCGCTCAGTAGCCAGAATGAAAAACACTTAAGCTATCAATTCAGTTATAACGTCAATATTTATAATAAGCAGGTAATTTATATTTCCGTTAGATTATAATCAAATCTTAATAATCGACAATTTAATAATGGTCCAAAACAAAATTTTTCAAATTAAACGACAATTTTTATAACAATTCTTTTTATTGATATATAAATATAAAGATATATTGTGAGTACATATATATATATATATTTTTACGTTTTAAGGTAAGTCTTCATAAAAGCAAAAAAAAAAAAATATAAATTCTCACTAATATGATTATTTATATAAGTATTCTCGAATGCATAAACATAATTTTTATAATCTTACTGTTTTGTTAACTTTAATTCATAGATATAATATTGATAATATCAATTATTGAATAAGTTAATATGTATAAATACATTATGTGCAGATGTTTACAGGAATTATATATATATATGCGTGTGTGTGAAGTTATAGATAGAATAATATTTGGATTTTTTCGTCCAAGGTATTTATAAAAAAAATGAATCAAC
Organism: Epiperipatus broadwayi; assembly: GCA_028023455.1. NCBI lineage: Eukaryota > Metazoa > Onychophora > Udeonychophora > Euonychophora > Peripatidae > Epiperipatus > Epiperipatus broadwayi. The sequence continues at coordinate 314,874 of JAQFVV010006334.1, forward strand.
TTGTCCACGTAAATGAGAGGGTTAAACATGAATTAATGATTTGCTTTTATGGTTATGTTTGTTTATGATATTATACATTAATATTTGCTTAGGGATATGCTATAAAATAGCATTTGAGTTTGATAACAATAATATATTGTTTATTTTATATAAAAGTAAATAATATACAAACAATATAACAAGGTTTTTCCTGATGTGATGGGTTGGTTAGAGCACTTATCTTAAAATTCGATATATTTAAATCTAAGGGTCCAGGTTCAATTCTCATGCTAGTACTGCCACTGGTGAAGAGAATAATAACTCTCGAAATGTTGCGCAATATATTCTAACAGTTAGCAATATATACTAACAGTTGAATACACTTTCAACATTTAAATAAAAAAAGTTAAATTTTTCGAAAGCCATTTAATATTCAATACTAGGTGATGGAAATAATCATCATAGGGTGTCTATAAGGAAATATTTAGCCAATAGGATTTAAGAAAATTAAGTACGTTCTGTAAAATGAATATGAAGAAAAAGTTTCTACCAGAAAGACGAAAAGTATAAACAAGGATTTAGCAAATTAATAATTTACCCACTTGTTTTATTCGAAGTGATTTATTGTAACGATTAGTCCAAGGCATAAATAAAAAAAACATACTTAAATTTCTTAGAAAATAATCTGACTTTAGGTTAGCCTATTAGAAAACTGAACATTTAACCATTCCATTTACTTACTAATAAATGAACATTTTTATTTACAATTATTGGAAATGCTAAATCATACATTAAAAGATTAATACCCTTCAATGTGTTTAACACTATACAAAAGCAGAACAGTTACAATACAGAATAATACTTAATTATGAATCTCTAACAACTAGAATGATAAAAAGAAATATGAAATGCTTTCTCTTGTGATTGTATAGTATTGCTGATTATTTAAAAGAAGTGTAAAATTGTTTGAATTCGAATAATCATTAATATATCATATACTTTTAAAGTCATTTTCCCTTTAAAATATCTTGTACTATTGTTATTATATTTATCTAGAAGTCTCTACCAGAGTTCAATCATTGCTTTTTTTTTTTCAAAAAAATAAGTGAATGATGATGATAATAATAATAATAATAATAATGATGATGATGATGATGATAATAATAATAATAATAATAATAATAATAATATATTTATAATGTGCATTTCAACAATTACACTTTAACAGAAATACACAATAAACAAAACAAAAACAATAAATAAAAAAAACAATAAGCAAATACAAACTACATACATAAGACTATATATACATATATGATGATAATTAAAAAAAATAATTGTTTTCTAACATTCAAAATAAAACAATCACAAAAAAATATCAATATTCTTAAAAGTTAGATAATATACTATTTGCAATCTATTAATAACAGACTTAATGAAGAAAATATTTTTACACTTATTAACCTTAAAAGTATACATTTCTCTTCATAGACGCCTAAGTACTTTCAATTGTATTTTCGATATAGAGTTACTGATATCAATTTTCCCATCAATTAACTTTTTCAACAATATCATATCTTTCAATATTTTTCTTTCTTTCAATACTGTTATTAACATTACGAAATTCTTCCATTATTAATTTATTAAATTTTTTTCAACATTATTTATTCTAAACTGAATATTAATCGAATTGAAATTCCATATACAAGAACCATATTCTAAAAATGTAACAGCAAGAGGAAAAAAAATAACCGATATTTTATAAAAGTAGATAAATCTCTCCCATATCTCAAAATACAGTTCATCTTTCTGTGTGCTTTATTAATAATATATTCAATATGTGCATTAAAAGTAAAATTACTACAAAATATTATTCCCAAATCAGACACAATCCCTTTATAGGTAATAACACCATTCTCAATTTTATATTGCTAAACAGATTTTTCAGTTTTATTAGTATAGGAAACAATGCATACTTTATTAATTTTAATCTCCATATTGTTATACCTACCCCAAATTATAAAGCAGTCGATATTCTTTTGAACCTCAATATGATCACTATAAGTAATAATTCTTTTAAATAACCTACAATCATCAGCATAAGTTAGTATCATACTATTTTTTATGTTATGATCAACATCACACATAAAAAAACATTAAAAAGTAATGGTTCTAATTTATATCCTGATGAATACCTACCATATGATTAAAAAATGAGAATTTGTTCTATTCATATGCATATAAGATTTACAAACCCTCAAATAATTATGAAACCACTCAATGAAATGAGAACTAATGTCCAACACTTTAAGTTTATATAAAAGTCTAACATGTGAAACTTTATCAAATGCCTGAGTCATATCAAAATATAAAACATCTAATTGCTTCTGATCAGATAAGGCATGAGTAATATGATAAAATATCACCATTAAATTAGTTTCAACACATTTACCAGGTTGAAAACCATGATGATAAATAGGTGATACCATAATCATTTCTACAATAATATCAATGTAAATACATCTTTCATAAACTCTAGCAAAAGGTGACAGAATTGAAACAGGCCTATAATTACCAGGATCATATCTATCCCTTTTCTTAGAAATTGGTGTAATATTAGCTATTTTAAATATGTCATGAATAATAGATTTCTCAATTAATAAATTAATGATATAATGCAATGGTGATACCAAACTTTCAGTACAACCCTTGATAATAATATTAGGAATATAAACATTTCCCATAGAAGATTTTGATTTAAGTTTAGAAGTTGCCTTAAACACTTCAGGAATTGCAGCTTTTTAACATCTATATCCTAAAAACTAATCTTTATTAAATTTAAAATCAGCCATATCATTAGCAGAAATGTCTAAATATACATTTGTAAAATGATTAACTAGATCATTTATAGAAGGTCGAATTACATTATATCTTTAACTCTTATTTCCAATAATATTAAGATCCTTAACAATTCCAAGACATTTGTGGATTATTTCTAAAATTTTCTTCAACTCTATTTAAATTATTATTATAATTTCTTTCCAGAGTTTTAGTATAAACATGCAAACCATGAAATTTCTTATACAATTATTTATCATTAGTTAATTTATATAACATGATATTTATGCTTTCTATTCAAACCCTTATACAATTCCTTACAAAAACATTTAAGATATTTATTATTAGTATTCAAATAATGTCTAACAGAAATGTATTGACCTAGACAATTTTGAACTATAATAATAAACTTATTTACAACTGTATTTGGATTATTTTCCATCAAAATTACATTCTGATCAAAATCTTCAAAAAAATTATGAAGACCATAATAGTCACCATGTTTGTATTCTCTATTACTATTTACTATAGGCTTTATATGTTTATGATAATTATCTATTACAAATTTCAAAGGTGGATGATAAGGATCAGAAGGCAAAAGAGCTTGATCAGCCTCTTTGCACTTCAAATCATCCTTAGTGTTAAACAATAATCCAATATACCACTCCTAAAATTAATAATATTATTAAGTTGAATTAATCTAACCAACTCAATAAAAATTTTAATCTCTAAAGTTGAATAATCTTCAACTATAATAATATCATATTTATATTTCACCAATATATTCCTCAATCTTAACCAAATATACATCTAAATCCTTCATTGGTAAAGTAGGTCGAAGATATATTGTGCCTAACAATATTTTATTTTTTAAACTAACGTCAATCCAACATGATTCAATATTATTATCATTAAAAAATATCTATCTATGCTTTATGTTTTTTTAATACCAATCAAAGTACCACATTTTTGCATCATTATTATAATTGCTATCACATCTATACACACAATACCTATCATCAAATATACTAATATTATCAATTTCTTCTTTTAACAAAGACTCTGTTAAAATAATAATACCATATTTTTTAGATCACTTTGGAAATTTATATATTGCATTATAATGCTATTTTAATCAACACTATCAGTCATTTATATAATGTATTCAGTCTCTTTTTCAATAGTCTTATTAATATTTAATATAGTATCATCCTGTGTACTATTAACTATATCAGCATTAAGAATTCTTAAATATTTTAAATTACCATAGAAGGACAATATGACAGTTGACATTGACAAATTTTACTACTGTATACATTATTAGATTCACATTCTTTTATAGATAAATAAAATTAAGAATATTTTATAGATTTAGTATTTAGTTTATAGCATCCATTATTTATATTTAAAAGATTTTACAAATGCACAATCACATCTTCAGCAGAAGTAACATTATCCATTCTAGTAAAAAAAAAAAAAATTCATTCTTGTTTTAACAGGTTTCAATACATGATTGACTTGATTTTTATGATAGGAGAAATATTTGCACATTTAACTTTTTTTTCTCATGTGTCATAGCATCAGCCGGAAGTGAACCCGCTAATCTGGGACAACTGCTTGTAAAGCAGCTGTCTCTGACCTCTCGACCACCAATGCTTGACTTAGAATTTTTATTTTTCTTAAAGAATGTGTGTGGAGGGATTGAATCAGCAACAATAAATTCACCAACTTGACTTTCTTTGTTTAAAACAACAGAATTTTGGTCTGTGCTTCCATAATCACCATTTTGATTTATATCCAAATTATTAACTGGCATATTTAATAACATATTTTTTATCATATTTTCTTCTTTTAGTAATTTAATTTTAGTTGATAAGTCTGTAACAACATTTAAAATTCTATTCCATAAAAAAAAACTAGTTTCTTTACAAGATAAACAATTAATATCCATTTTAGTTAGATTTTTTCCTCTTTATCAAAACTATGATTATTTATAGCTTCTAAATTCTCCTTAGATATATCATTAAATTCTATTAATTTACAATTGTCATTACGTTCACTTTCCAATAAATTTTGTCCATCCAAAATTTTCAATTCTTGTGAATCATTTACCTCAATATCCTCCATTTTGCTTTTATTGACTTCCTCTGCTTTACCAATACATGAATTATGATCACATTTGTAAAAAATATAAGACTCCATTTCTTCTTCATTTTTATACAAAATTATCCCATTAGATTTTACACATGATTTATGAAACTTATTATTACATTTAATACATCTAATTCTTGGCTGTTTGCCAAATAAAAAACCACTGCATAAAGCACATGGCGTGCCTCCCATAGTACAGTAGTAAATAATAATAATAATAATAATAATAATAATAATAATAATAATAATAATAATAATAATAATAATAATAATAATAATAATAATAATAATAATAATAATAATAATAATAATAATAATAATAATAATAATAATAATAATAATAATAATAATAATAATAATAATAATAATAATAATAATAATAATAATAATAATAATAATAATAATTCAATTCAATTCAATATCCATTTATTATGTACATTTCAACATTTACACTTTAACAGAAATACACAATAAAAAAAATAATAATAACAATTATAATAATTAAAATTTAAAAAAAAATTATAAGCAAATACAAGCTACATACATAAAATTATATATACATATATGTTAATAATTATAAGTTTAGTTGTTTTTTTTAACATTCATCACAAATTGATCACAAAAAAATATCAATATTATTAAAAGTTAGATTATATACCATTTGCAATATATTAACTGATTTACCAAAGAAAGTATTTTTACATATACTAATCTTGAAAGTTTGCATTTCTCTTAATAAACGACAAGATACTTTGAATTCTATTTTTGATATACAGTTACTGACATCAATTTTCCCATCAATCAACTTTTTCAGTAATATCATTCCTTCAACATTCTCCTTTCTTTCAATACTGTTTTAACAATTTGACATTCACTCATTATTAATTTATTAAATCTTTTTTCAATATTATATATTTTAGACTGAATATTAATCATATTGAAGTTCCATATATAAGAATTATATTCTAAAACTGTAACAACAAGAGAAAAAAATAACTTATATTTTATGGAAATAGATAAATCTCACCATATCTCAAAATACAGTCCATTTTTCTGTATGCTTTATTAATAATACATTTAATATGCACATTAAAAGTAAAATCGCTACAAAATATAATTCCTAAATCAGATACAGTCTTTTTATATTTAATAACACCATTCTCAATTTTATATTGATAAACAGATTTTTCAGTTTTATTAGTATAGGAAACAGTGCATGTTTTATTAATGTTAATCTCCATATTGTTATACCTACACCATATAATAAAACTATCTATATCCTTTTGAACCTCAATATGATCACTATAAGTAATAATAATAATAATAATAATAATAATAATAAATAATAATAATAATAATAATAATAATAATAATAATAATAATAATTATTATTATTATTATTATTATTATTATTATTATTATTATTATTATTATTATTATTATTATATTAGAAAAATGATCAAAAACAAAGGAATATAAAAACATTACGTAAAAACACTGAAGAATAAAATATTTTCACTATTAATAGTTACTGTTATCAGAAGCAAAATAAACAAAAAACAATGCCGAATTCAATAAATTATGAACTATTGGTTAAACTGTAGTCTTATCATGCAATCCAGCATGCATTTCACTTTATCCATGAATTAAATTGTAGTAAAATGTATGATGTCATAAAAAATGTTTACGATAACAAAAAAATCATGATTCTACCAGAATTGTGGCTATTATCAAATTTTAATGTATGAAGGTTCATTTGTGGTTTTGACATTGAAGATGATATTTATTTAATCTGTAATAGATGATATTACTAATTTCCATGCATAAATGTATTATAATTTGATAAATTACTTTTAATTAACTTGTAAATCTTAAGTTTGTCAGTCTTTCTTCGAATATTGCAAAAAATCTGCATGTCTCATTAAAGGTTATTTCCAATTAATATCAACAAATATTAATATTTATCAATTGAAATAAGACTTTTAACTAAAATTTCATGAATAATTCATGTAAAAATATTTACTAAAGAGTGGGCTGATAACAATGCAAAAACATTTAACACATTTTTGATCAAACCAAAATAAGAATTTCCACCATTACATATTAATTTTTTTCTCAGTGCACAAAAACCATGAAATAGTTGGGAGATATTTTTTTCTAGATTTGAATTTATCATGACACTTAAAACTTTCTATTATAAAAATTTCATTCAAGTCTTAGTTATGACTCTTCTAACAGTATTACAAATAAAAACTGCACAATGAAAAAAGCTGGAAACCAATTGGTCTGAGGATAGAGATAATTTTAGATAGAGATTTTAAATGCTTTTTCTTGCTGCACTTATAATTAAGAGCTTGTTAGAGCTATTGGTACCTCCCTATATTACATATTTATAAATAGTTATTATTGTGTTTTTTAGATTATCATGTTTGCTGTTGCTAAAGTGGTGATTTTCTTTATGACCGTGTTCATCTTGTTTCCAAAATATTTATGTTTAAATACGGGGTGCTTTGGAGGAACGGTATATTATTATTTTATTTTTATATTTTAATATTATTATAATATTTCTAAATTTATAAAATTGGACTTTTTATTTTATTTGATATACATTTTAAGAAAAGATTTGCAATTTGAATCATTGATAAGTGCAAGTTAATTATTGTTTATACAATCTAGCTATATATTTATTTACCTCTCTACTTATCAATTTTATTTATTTTTAATATGTGTATTTATTTACAGTAATTATCTATCTATCTATCTATCTATCTATCTATCTATCTATCTATCTATCTATCTATCTATCTATCTATCTATCTATCTATCTATCTATCTATCTATCTATCTATCTATCTATCTATCTATCTATCTATCTATCTATCTATCTATCTATCTATCTATCTATCTATCTATCTATCTATCTATCTATCTATCTATCTATCTATCTATCTATCTATCTATCTATCTATCTATCTATCTATCTATCTATCTATCTATCTATCTATCTATCTATCTATCTATCTATCTATCTATCTATCTATCTATCTATCTATCTACCCATCTATCTATCTATTTCATGATAGCATTCTAAAATTACATATATATCTTAATGTTTTCAGTCCAAGCTAATTTGCTTTTATAATAGCAAGATTGCATAACTCAAACAAGAATAAAATATGACTGATGTTTAATATACATTACTTTCTATAATCTAAGAGGTTTTTAGATCTATAATCCCATCATTAATGCAGCCTAAGCCAGAAACTGGATGTAGAAATAAAACAGAATTTGGTAGGGGTTTAATAACACTATTGTTTAAAATATTTTGATTTCTTTAACTTATAATAAGTTTTAAAACTGACTATATAATCTGTTTAAGATCTTAAACTGGATTCCAAGAGATTGTAAAAGACCTAAAAAGAGACCATAGTGAGATGGATGGCTGAAATAAGAAAGTCTGCAGGGGTGATATGGAGAAGAGAAGCTAAAGATTGGAGAATTTCGATTGAACTTAGAGAGACCATGCTGCAGTGGATTGATAATGGCTGTTAATGATGCTATATTTTTATATACTTGTTTAATAAATTTAATATCAACCAAAAATATGAGATACTATGGAAATATTGACATTGTTTATTCTTTTTATAAGAGTTACCAATAATAAATGATAATGATCTGCATTGATGTGTGCAATTGTAGATGGCCAGACATGAGAGCTAAATATCAATAGATTGCAGTACAATAGTGTCACTTCTGTATCTTGAATATGATATGAACAAACAACTTTTGATTAATGAAATGCACATCATGATTTTTTATCTATAACAGACGCCTTTATTGATCAATAATTGAAAGACTACAGAGACTGATTTTAAGCAGCTATCTAAAGAAAAATTCCTAGGCTTACCTAAAAATGTTATAACAAAAAATAATTCAATTTTTTATTAGATTTAAATTCCAGATTATGGATAAATCATGTGGATACACAAACTATTCTAATAATACATACGCTCTAGTTTGAATAAAACATTTTGAGAAAAAAAACGTTGAAACACTTTTTTAAGTAGGAAACTAAATTGATATTTTTATTAATATTATGTTTAAGATCACTCAATTTTTTTTTTTTTTTTGTAAGGAAAATCAAGACGGTTGCCAGAATTTGGGACAAAATGAAGGTAAATTAAGTAACTTTTTTAAAACTAAATTACATGCTACACGCATGCACACACGTAAACAAAATATTCGTATAAAAATCAAAATTAAAATGTAAAATTCATTCATGTAATACATTACGAAACAATCAAAATTTTCAAAATATAAATAATGTAAGGTGTCACCGTACAAATAATATATATATATAATCAAAATGCTTGTGAAACCTTAGGTTGTGTTTTAGTATTATTTTTATGCTGGTCTGGTTTAATTTTGGATTTGGGGTAGTTTTGATTTTATATTGACTAGTTTAGCTTTATGCTTGTAATGTTTATATATATTGTACCTATATTGATATAGGCACATATAATTTTTATCTAAAATTATTATTAAAGTAATCGTTCGTAAAAGAAAAACATAAAATTAAATGTTAAAGAGTTTATTCAGTTTGTTTTAGAAAAGGATAGGAATTAAATAGTTTTTATTAGTGTTCGTAAAAATATAAATATACAAATCTCTTTTCATTCAAGTTTAATTAAAGAAAAAATAATGTTAAGACTAAATAGTAAATTGTATTAAAAATATATGACCGTATATATGTGCTATTGTCAACAATAGAATAAATGTTATTATAAAGTTAAAGAAGATTATTATTAAAAAACACTGCAATGGCTATTAATAAAATAAAACAACATCTCTGCATGGCTATTACTAATTAAGCAATCTTCCAAAACACGTTTATCAAAGGATTAATTGATAAGGAATTTGACAACAGATCTTTGCCGGAGATATCAGAAAGACAACAAGGCGCAGGTATAAATAGACCTTTTTTATCGGACAGTCATTCAGTACCACAAATTAATTGAGTTGAGACAAAGAGTTCCACAAATTAATTGAGTTGAGACAAAGAGTTCCACAAATTAATTGAATAAGTGCAGTTCAGAAATTAATTGTGCAGTTAACAAACAAAATGCAGTGTTGAGAAGATCTTGGGAACGCACGTTTATCTCCAGCCCAGATGTCCGAGAAAACAGCAGATCTGCCCGTGAAATAATGTCAGCTTAACATCTTAGAAAATCTCCATCAGTATCTATTTGTCTCCGATAGCAATAATCGTGAAAATCAGGAAACTCAGCAAGGAAACGTCCCAGCCGGCTGGTAAGCATTTATAATGGAAATATCCTCACCGAAAGCAGCCTCCAAAGAACAAAATTCTACATCAACATTCAAAATCCTAGGTAAAACATTTGCTTATTTTCGTTTATACTGTAATAGCCATTGCATTTCATTAATTCGTGCGAATCCTCCAAGAGTCTAATTATATGAACTCGTTATCATACATAAATGAACTATTGATATGTGTGTGATTAAATTTCAAGTGCTATGTAATACCTTAATATTATTATGTGTGTGCATGAGTTAATATGTGCGTGAGTTAATATGTGCATGATCCTTATATTAATTTTTATTAGTTAAATTAGATAAATACCAGTGTTTTGTTATGAAAGTAAACAAGAATATTTAAACTAGTTTAGAAATGTCAATTTAAAATATGTGTGTGTTTTATCAGAATTATAAAATGTTTAAATTTAGAAAATAAATGTTAGTTAATAAATTATCTTTAAAATTAAACTTTATTTGTCGGTCAATTCTTTTTATCAATTCCTTTTTATCAATTCTTTTACAATTCTTTTATAAATTCTTTTTAACAAATTCTTTATCAAGTCTTTTAACCACTAATTAAGCATAATCTATTAGTGATTACAAACAACTGAGCTAGTCGTGGATTTAGGTGTTGGGTTAGTTGCCACTATTCAAAGTGCATTGTCTATTCTTTTAGAATAAGCAGCTGGCGCCCGTGTTTATACACAAACAAAAAAGGTGCTTTGAACTTGGTGTTGAACTCAACAGTCGAGAAGAAGTTATGTCCTGGAAACGTAACGTTAGTTATATACTTTATAGCTATCGTTTGGGCATACATACTCTCCGAGTATGTTCTTCTCTGCCTAAGAGGCCGGTGATTCGAATACACACATTCAATTACGGTTCAAATGGCTAGACCCAATCGTGAGGCTGAACCTAAGAAACAACAGTAACAAGGTACTTTGTTTCTTGTTTGAAAAATTTGTTTTATACAAAAGTTAAATTACGTATGTAAAAGTGTTTTAATTTTAAAAAAAGAATTGACTGAAAACTTTTTTTTTTCGAAATGAAAAGAGATTTTGACATTTATGCTATCAAATCAGAGACAGCTGATATTTGGGCAGAGTTAGCGCATTAGATCGGGTAGAAAAATGGACAAAAGGGGTGGTCAGTGTGTGTTTCCGTTTTACTCAGAAATAAATAAATAAGCCATATATTAAATTTAGTGAAATAAAATATTGTTTTAAAAATGGAAAAAGAGGAAGAAATGTCTGAGATGCGAATGATGATGAAAATGATGATGAATATGATGCAAGAGTTTAAAGAAGAATTGTGTCAGAAATTTGAACAAAGCCAACAAGAGCTTAAAGAAGAACTCAAAGCAGAATTGAAGGCAGAATTTCGTCAGGTTAAAACAGAAATTAAAGAACTCAGAGCAGGAGTAAGAGAAATAAGATGTGAGATAACAGTAAAGGTAGAGAAGAACCAAGAAGTTATAGAGTTAGATTTAATTAAAGAAAGTCAGGGAGTTGAGGTCACGAAAGAGGTAGAAATTGAATTAGAATCAGACAGCGTTGTGACAGACAAAGTAGAAACTTATGTAGATCAAAAGGTAGAAAATCGCGTAAAAGAGTTTTTACAAAAATTTGAAAAGGTTAAAGTAAACATTCGCATTTGCTGTAGACGTAGATTTAAAACAAAGAGAAAGTGTAGAAAAAAATATTCCCAGATTGAAGTAATTCGGAGTTTGTCTAGGTTTAAAGGTTTTCTGAGTTACGAAGTCGAAAACAGAACAAAGATAGAAAGAGATAAAGCAATAAAATATATAAGTGGAACCGATAAGAGAGGAAAGTTAGTTTATATTATAGAATTTGTAGAAAGAAAGAAGGAACCACCTGACATAGTTTAAAAGTTACTAAACGGGCGGAATAGTAAAGAAAATAAACAAAAAGGACCGGAAATGGACTATGAGTCTAATATAATTATTTTGATGTAGGTGAAAAGCCTGAATTAGAATTTCGCTATTTAAAATGATGGATTGTTTTGTCAAATAATAATAACGAAGGCTTCGCAAAATAAAAGATTTTTTTTCTCCACGCACATATTAATTAAGGAAATGTTCATAAATAAACAGTTCAAATAAATAAAAATCAATAAAATCAAGTTAAATAAATGGGTCAAATTAAGGATTTAGAAATAATATTTGTAGAATTAAATAAATGAATAAAATAACGAAAATACATAAAATAAAAACAACTTAAATAAATAAGTATAATATATCTGTAGAAAATAAATAAAATATTCGTAGTAAAATAAAATAGTTTTTGAATATACGCACGATAATATATAAGTTAAAGTGATGGGTTTAAAATAAGTATTGTAAAACTAAATATTTAAATAATGTTCGTAATGAATTTAAAAGTAATATAAATGAAAGTCAATCTAAGTTGTATTAGGAGCGTATAAGGGTTCGAATCTAAAGGGATGAGGGTAGTATAGAAGTGTTTTAGTTAAGGTTAAGTTTAAAGCTCTCGACTGGATAAATTCTAGTACCCGCAACGGATTGGCCGGGATCAGTCCTCTTTTAAAAAGTGCACTGGCAACAACCAGAGTAAGTCGTACCTCGTTTTACAAAGCGTAAGTCGGAAATGGATAGTTGAAAATTCCTGCCATTGCAGCTGCTTAGTCAAAGTCCGATCAAGAGAATCGGAAATCGTTTTCCAGGGCGTAAGTCGAAAATGGACAGTTGAAATTCCTGCCATTTGCAGCCACCTTTTCTTAGTCAAAGTCTGATCAAGAAAATCGGCAGCCGAAGCTTCGTTTACAAAAGGTCCCTGTGCCACAAATTTAGTTTGTCCTCGTGGTCATTATCCAGGACGAACATTGTAAGCAATGTTACCAGCGTAGAAAGAAGAAAAGCATAATTGGAGATCACCCTTAGTATGGAAAGGAAAAGATACCAAAAACCAAACTTAGAAAGAATAATAAATTAAGATTTAATGTTGTCAGAGATAAAATGGTCAAAAATGACACATTTTACTCTCAAAAGGAAGGGTGGTGTAATGTACCTATATTGATATAGGCACATATAATTTTTATCTAAAATTATTATTAAAGTAATCATTCGTAAAAGAAAAACATAAAATTAAATGTTAAAGAGTTTATTCAGTTTGTTTTAGAAAAGGATAGGAATTAAATAGTTTTTATTAATGTTCGTAAAAATATAAATATACAAATCTCTTTTCATTCAAGTTTAATTAAAGAAAAAATAATGTTAAGACTAAATAGTAAATTGTATTAAAAATATATGACCGATTGTCAACAATAGAATAAATATTATTATAAAGTTAAAAAAGATTATTATTAAAAAACACTGCAATGGCTATTAATAAAATAAAACAACATCTCTGCATGGCTATTACTAATTAAGCAATCTTCCAAAACACGTTTATCAAAGGATTAATTGATAAGGAATTTGACAACAGATCTTTGCCGGAGATATCAGAAAGACAACAAGGCGCAGGTATAAATAGACCTTTTTTATCGGACAGTCATTCAGTTCCACAAATTAATTGAGTTGAGACAAAGAGTTCCACAAATTAATTGAGTTGAGACAAAGAGTTCCACAAATTAATTGAATAAGTGCAGTTCAGAAATTAATTGTGCAGTTAACAAACAAAATGCAGTGTTGAGAAGATCTTGGGAATGCACGTTTATCTCCAGCCCAGATGTCCGAGAAAACAGCAGATCTGCCCGTGAAATAATGTCAGCTTAACATCTTAGAAAATCTCCATCAGTATCTATTTGTCTCAGATAGCAATAATCATGAAAATCAGGAAACTCAGCAAGGAAACGTCCCAGCTGGCTGGTAAGCATTTATAATGGAAATATCCTCACCGAAAGCAGCCTCCAAGAACAAAATTCTATGTCAACATTCAAAATCCTAGGTAAAACATTTGCTTATTTTCGTTTATACTGTAATAGCCATTGCATTTCATTAATTCGTGCGAATCCTCCAAGAGTCTAATTATATGAACTCGATATCATACATAAATGAACTATTGATATGTGTGTGATTAAATTTCAAATGCTATGTAATACCTTAATATTATTATGTGTGTGCATGAGTTAATATGTGCGTGAGTTAATATGTGCGTGATCCTTATATCAATATTTATTAGTTAAATTAGATAAATACCAGTGTTTTGTTATGAAAGTAAACAAGAATATTTAAACTAGTTTAGAAATGTCAATTTAAAATATGCGTGTGTTTTATCAGAATTATAAAATGTTTAAATTTAGAAAATAAATGTTAGTTAATAAATTATCTTTAAAATTAAACTTTATTTGTCGGTCAATTCTTTTTATCAATTCCTTTTTATCAATTCTTTTACAATTCTTTTATAAATTCTTTTTAACAAATTCTTTATCAAGTCTTTTAACCACTAATTAAGCATAATCTATTAGTGATTACAAACAACTGAGCTGGTCATGGATTTAGGCGTTGTGTTAGTTGCCACTATTCAAAGTGTGTTGTCTATTCTTTTAGAATAAGCAGCTGGCGCCCGTGTTTATACACAAACAAAAAAGGTGCTTTGAACTTGGTGTTGAACTCAACAGTCGAGAAGAAGTTATGTCCTGGAAATGTAACATTAGTTATATACTTTATAGCTATCGTTTGGGCATACATACTCTCCGAGTATGTTCTTCTCTGCCTAAGAGGCCGGTGATTCGAATACACACATTCGATTACGGTTCAATATATAATGATAAAATTTTAAGTATGAAAATAATGTAACCAGTGCGAGCTACGTGTAACATCAAACAATAACCACACAATTAAATAAACCAAACATACATTATTAATTATGTATTACTAACTAGTTAAATTTGTAAATTGAAAACATATTTACAACAATATTCTCTCTGAATGTAGAATAAACACAAATCAATCCATGATGCATGCTTGCCGAACTCTATCAACTCCTTTAATTTACAATATCATGGCCAATCATATGAACAGTATTCATAACTATAACCATTGAAATACTTACAGTGATGAAAAAACACATTCCTATTCCCATCTGAAATGGTAGCAGAGGGAAACCCTGATAAATTGTGTGACCAGATCAGTGACACTATTCTAAATGCTTATCCTAGATTAGATCCATTTGTCAAAGTTGCTTGTGAAACTGTTACAGAAACAGAAATGGTTATGGTGTTTGGGGAAATTAATTCAACTGTTTATGTTGATTGCCAAAAAGTAGTTAGAGAAACTGTTAAACAGATAGGATATGATTCACCTTTAAAGGGCTTTGATTATCTCATATGTAATGTTTTATTTGCATTAGAGCAAAGTCCAGAAATTGCACAAGGGGTTCATGTTAATAGAGAAGAAGCAAATGTCAGAGCACGATACCATAGAATTATGTTTGGATATGCTACTGATGAAACAGATGAAGCTCTGTCATTAACAGTTATGTTAGCTCACTGTTTAGTTGAAAAGTATTCAAATGTGAGGTGATGTGGAGCATTCAAGTGGGGAAGGCCTGATGCAAAATCGCAGCTTACTGTTGAATATAAATTTGATCATGGAGCCTGTGTACCTCTACATATACATACAGTAGTTATGTAAATACAACATGATCCAGATATAAAATTAGACTTGTTGAGTAAAGAAATATTAGAAAAGGTTATTAATTGTGTGATTCCCAATAAATATTTAGATGATAAAACGATATATCACATTAATCCATGTGGAACATTCATAATGGGTGGACCAATGAGAGATGCTGGTTTGACTGGTAGAAAAATCATTGTTGATACTTATGGTGGATGGGGAGCCCAAAGCAGTGGAGCTTTCTTAGGTAAAGATTTTACTAAGGTTGATTGTTCAGCTGCTTATGCTGCTTGATGGGTTGCAAAAACTTTAGTAAAAGCAGGTTTATGTCAAAGTTGTCTTGTTCAATTATCATATGCTATTGGCATCACAGAACTGATTTTTATTGCTATGTTTTATATGGTACATCAGAAAAGTCTGAAAAAGAATTGCTGTCTATTGTCAAAGAAAATTTTGATCTAAGACCAGAGAAAATTGTATCAGAATTGAAGTTTTGTAATCATATTTATCAGCATACTAGTGTATACGGGCACTTTGATCGGCCTGACTTTAGTTGGGAAATTTCTAAAATCCTTTTATTCTAATAGAATTATATTATTAATTTAAATCTAATGAACCGATTTTGAGTATTTCTTTTTTTATCTTTAAAATACCATTAACTTATTATAATTGTCTGAAGAAATCTCAGTAGGTTTAAACTTTCAAAGATCTGAATATGCAAACATGTATTTGTATATCTGATATATATATATATATATATATCAGATATACAAATACATACATGTGTATATTTTATGTACATGTGTGTTCATATATATATATATATATATATATATGAACACACATGTACATAAAATATATGGCATGGTTGTGTGTATACATATATTCTAAGCTACATATACATCATGCTTGAACTGAAATATGTAGAATAACTTTCTCACTGAAAAATCATAAAAACAACTTATCTGAAGGCAATTTATGAGGCCATGTATACGTATTTGTAGGTACATGGAAATTAGTTTTTTATATTGTATACCTTTTTTTAGATACCTGATCTTATTCGAAACTTTTTTTTCTGTTATAAACATTGTTAACATTTTCACGCCTTTATATTTATATATATATATGTATATATAAGATCACAGATGGAGCTCTACCAATAGCCCACTCAAGCTTGTTTTCAATAAATGCCGAGAGATAATCGAAAATTCAATATCTCTTTCAAATTGTCCCCAACCTTTAAACCATGGTTTCATGCTAATTGGCAATCATCAGTAAAGGGTAGACAGACTAGAAACTAGATCTAAATCCCCAACTCTACTGAACAGCACTTATGTAAACTGTTTCTATTAGTTTGAAAGCATGAATTTTTCAGATACGTAAATATCTTAAAATCTAGCTAAACAAATCATAAATGTATATTGCCAGTTTGAACTTGAAGTTAAATGAAGTGGTAGAACAAGATTTGGCCAAACTACCACACTGCCAAAGGAAAGACAGACAACTAAGAACATTGATTGAGCAGCTAGAGGAAAAAGGGACAACAGACTTAGGATGGGTAGGAAACAAGGCAGAACGATACCGAATAAGACAATCTATATTATAGAATCAAATTCATGAGGACCAAGAGGAGTGGAAGCCTTTTTTACCATATCAGATGAAGGAGGCTGTAATCACCCATGTACTCCAACTCTATGGTCATTGTGGCACACTCAAAACTGACTGTTTACTCCAGGATTGGTTTTATTGGCCCGGAATGCATACTAAAATTATGGTCATGGTGGGCCAGTGTGAAATATGCCAAAAGGCAAATCCAGCTAATAGGAGTTATGTAACACTCATGACTTCCATAATTCCAACAAAGCCACAGGAAATGATGACCCTGGATTATTACGGTCCATTGCCTGCCTTTAACATGAAGAAGATATTTGGTCATGGTCTATGATCTATTGTTGAAATTTGTAGCCACGTACCCAATAACCCAAGCAATTACTAAGAACACTATAAAAATGCTAGAAAATAACCACTTTCCCACTGTGGGTAAACCAAAAACTTTATTATTGGTTCATGGCACCCCTTTCATGTCGGGGGAATGGCATAGGTAACCAACCATTTGTAATCCACAATCGAACACAGTGAGAGGATTATGTGGGAACTAGGTCAGTTATTTAGAACCTATCTTTCAACGAACAATCGAGGGTGGGCCAAGCAAGTTTCACAGGTCATTGATTATATTAATTGGTCAGTCAATGAAGCAGCTGGGTTTGCCCCAATGCAGCTGCATTTAGGAAAACATTTCCCCCAATTGATAAAAATTTCCTTGCCTGGGTTGGATGGGCCCCCAATAGATGTAGAAGCTGATAGAGCTCAAGCTTGCCAGACTCTTATGAAAAGGAGTCAAAATAAAAATAAAAGATCAGTGGGTACCCAGCACCAATTCCAAATAGGGGACAAGGTAATGGTGAAAACACAACACATCAGTGACCCAGGAAAATTCATCTGCTGCAAATTTTGCACATTATATGAGGGTCCATTCACTACTGTACAGTGACAGGAAAATAATGGCTTTTGGGTTGACTCTTGGTCAGAGGTTAAAGGGTCCTGCAATGCTAGGGCTTTAAAACCCATACTATAATGGATTTATTATTTGAGACTTCAAAATAAGTATACCTCATTTTGGAGTCTTTCCAACAGGGGGGGGCATTGTAACAGTAGCCAGGTTTAAACCCTGTTACAAAAAAGTTACTCAATATTATCTAACTGCTTAGTCAGCATGAGTCTAATAAATTTGATTCAGCTGTGAGAGGAAAATATAAAGAATGAAATATATATCTCTAAGAGAGACAGTTTGAAAGTTTTTTTGTATTAATTAAAAAATGAAAAAAAGAGAAAGATATTTATAGTTATTTATTTGTTTTAAAATAAATTCATGAAAATATGTTAATAAATTATGGGAATGCAGTTATACACAGATATATATAAATTTTCTTCTTGTATTCTTAATTTATTTCAAATATATAATTTTCTATTGTGTTATTGTATATCACATTTTAATGAGAGTAATGAAATAACTTTTATACATGTATACCTTGAGGCAATTTCATGTCTTTTGTTTGATTACAGAGCCATGGGGAAAAATGTTAAAAGCATGCCTAAGAAATAAAGATCTAGATATTGATAAACTATTTTGGGAACAAAAAAAATTGGAGAAATTAGTTAGTTGAAAAGTAAAAAGAGAACAAGCAAGAGTGATTTTGCAAACTGAAATATTAATATTTTCTTGTGCTAAATTGATGGATACGGCTATGGTTTTAGATATAGTAACTCAGACCATTGCTACCATCAGAATGCAGGAGTATAAAAATACATGTAAACACTGCTATCCTAAGCTCCAAAGATGTAGCTCTTCTTGTTCATTGCTTGCCCTCCGAGATTCATAGGTCATATGCCACTAAAATAATCTAAGAAGGAAGAAAATCTCAAATAATGTACACTCAGAATACCTCCAGTAAGTCAACATTATTTCTTAGACTCAAATACCCCAAAATGGACGTTTGTGCAAACTTTTTGCTGTTTGCAGAAAAATTTTATTTTATTCTTTGACAGTAAAAGAATATCTAAATTTCAGTTGGATCGTCAAATTCACACATACGTGGAAATCCACTCATCCTTATTAGAAATCCCAGGTACTTCAAGGTAACTATAACTAGTTTCTTTAATCTAAAAGAATTGAACCTTACTTGTCTACTCTCCAAAAGTTCAGCCATTATGTAGAATTATATATTTTAAGTTAAACGTATAAATGCTTTCCCACATACATATTTAATTATATGTTTTTTTTTAATTCACTAATTCTGTTTTTTTATTTCA
The DNA here is from genome assembly GCA_028023455.1 of Epiperipatus broadwayi. NCBI lineage: Eukaryota > Metazoa > Onychophora > Udeonychophora > Euonychophora > Peripatidae > Epiperipatus > Epiperipatus broadwayi. The sequence goes on from JAQFVV010006334.1 coordinate 334,627, forward strand.
TCTTTTATGTTATCATTGATATATAAATTATGTAAATATGTTTTTTTTTTCAATATTTAACTAACCATAGTAATAAAATTATCTTCTTACTTTAAAACAAATTGTCTCTCATTAAAGAACATATTTATCGCTTATATTAGCCTAGATTTCTTCCTGGCAGAATATCAGTATAAGCAAGTAGATTATATGTAATTTTAAATTCTAAGATGCAAGTTTCTATATACGTGTCTTAAACTGAAAGGTATATAAAACAGGGAATTCCTGTTTCAACTACACAAATTTAGTCAGTCACCTCTGTTCAACCTGATGAGTATTATTACCTCCCAGCCCTGGGATGCGAGCTAGCTGAGTCAGGCACATAATTAGTGATCATTTTAAAATTTCTAAAAGGAGAAAGTATAATTCCTATGGTCTTAATAAGATTGGCACTTGAGGTCATTTAATTAACTGATGCTCAAAGATATACTTGATCTGAAGAAATTGTTGTTTTTTAAGTGAAATAATGACCACTGGTTAGATTTTTTTATATATTTTTTAACATATATTGTAATATAGGATACACAGGTTTTATTTCTTAATATATATTTAATATACAAAATTAAGAAAGTGTATGACACACTTGAACGAGAAGCTATAAAGATACACAGAAATTACTATATGCTAAGCGCTTTCAAGGTCTTTTGCCTCATATTCATAGTGGTACTGTGAGCTGCAGAATGAGGAAATAGGGCAAGGAAACAAAGCAGTATGCAAAGCATATGCAAATGAACTAGATAGTCCAACATTTAGAGATGTCAAAGCAGGTATCTCATCTACTGATGGAGTTATTATTGCCATTAATAAAGTATGCTTCTCTGATTTTCCGTTTGAAGTCATTTTTCTCAATACAGACTATTTTAGGGCTGGAGGGTTCAAACACATGTCCTGTCTTCTTGGAATGCTCTAAAATGTTGATGAATTATCATTGTTTTTCATAGCTCTATTATATGTATATCTGTGTTGTGCTGTCCTGTTGATTATGCCTGCTTTGGTTTCTTCAAAATAAATGGCCCGGCAACCAGGTTGTGGGCATGATATGCTGTAAATGACATGGGGAGTATGAGAAGGTTCAATTTTGTCCTTAGAGTTATTGATTAGATGATTAGTGCATGGGGGTGTATGAAAACTAATTTTAAATTTGTTGGACAAAACCTTGATTAATTGATAGGAGATTTTATGTATGTGGGGAAAAGTAATATATGGAAGTTTAATATTGTTTTTATTGTCTGTGATTTTTCTATAAAATTGTTTGATTTTATTGTTAATAGTGTTGAGTTTATAGACTGCTTGTAGTAGGTCTTTGGTGTAAAGAGATTCATATTTGAATCCAATACGGTGGATAGTAGTCAAATTTTATCCACAGATGTTATGGTGACTATACAGCCGTAGTTTTATTTTTTACTACCATATATGGACAGTAGAGTCATTTTTTATATATATAAACAAACAAATAAAATTAATACTGGGGTTTCCAGTTAAAATTGATTACTCTGGTTTACAGTGAGTGGTACTACTGTATGCATTAGATATGAATTTTATGCATAAACTTTCTTGCATCCATTGATTATTCTGGCTTGCATTAAGGGGTACTACTGAATAGAGAGTTTCTCCTGTTTTAACAGCTTGAATAAGCATAAGAAATGGTTACCATAAAAATGATCATGCCTTCTAATGGAATAAACCGAATTGTTACACATTTTGACTTTTCCCGAAAAGGGAGAATAAAACTAACAATTCACAGATGTAGGGTCTTTGAGTAGGATGGTAATTATGAGGTGATGAAGTAACTAACCAATGATCATGTCTACTTCTAGTGGGCTAGCCCTTATTCCACACATTAAATTTAGCCATAATTTAGATTAGTTCATGAATATTTTACCACTCTTTTAGTTTCCATATATATATATATATATATATATATATATACATATATATATATATATATATATATATATATATATATAATATTTATATATATATATATATATATATACAAAATTCCCCAAAACCAAAATTAAACCAGACCAGCATAAAAATAATATTAAAACATAACCTAAGGTTTCACTGCTACAAGCAGACTTCTCAAGTATAAAGAACTACAAAAACTACACAATATATATAATATTAAAAACTACCCACAAATCCATTCACTTTCCATCCACCCTTAATATTAAAAGAACTCTTAAATAAGTTAATTGCTTCAGAATAATAAATTTTCAATAATAAAAACTCTTTAATTCTTCTTTTGATTTCATTTCTCTCAAAGAAGACAACCTTAGCATCATCAAAATCAATAGTGTGGCCTGTATCTTTTTCATGGACATACAAAGCAGAACTAAGATATCTATTTTAACTCTACTTTTATGAACCATTATTCTATCTTTAAACTCAAACTACTCTGACCTATGTAAACCTTCTTACAATAAACAAGGGATAAAATATACTACACCAGGATAGTCTTTTTATCAAAAATTTCTTTTGTATTATTTAATAAATTATTCAATGTAACACCCCTTTTCCAAGCAATTTTCTTATTTCCAAACAATTTACTATTTCTACACACAATTTTAAAAGAAGACAATTTAAATGGCAAAAAAATAAAATCATATTTTTCTTTAACCTTTACATCCTTACAAATATTACTATTAAATAAAATACTTTTAACAAATTTATCAGAGTATCCAACACTCAAGTAATCTTTATAAAATTGATATTTCTGAAACAAAGCTACCCCACTAGAATTATTTAATTTAATATACCTATGACAATAATTCCTTAAAGCAGCTACTTTATGAGATACAGCCTGATAGCTATCAGGTTTAATTATAGATCTCACCCTTAATTCTTTACTTTTAACTAAATAACTGCACAATAAACAATTAGTTTCTATATTTCAAATCACCAGTTTATTAACACTATAACCTTAAGACTATGCACCTGAAACTGCTATTTTTATACAAATTTAAAAACCAAAAAAATATAATTATATATGTTTTTTTGACTAGTTAAGCTTCATTCTTGTAATGTTTATATATAAGATCGGAAGAGCACAAATATATATGGTTACAATATATATATATATATATATATATATATATATATTGTAACCATATATTTTAGTAGAAAATATATTAATTGATGTAACTTATATAAAAATTTCTCTTTCTTCTCTTGGTGATTTGGTTGGCTTGATTCGCATTTGAACAGATTACTCTCTTATATTATTTTAATAAATTTAAATTTGCTTCTTTCCATATGCTAACTTATATCAAAATGTTTAACTTTTTAAAATTTTACAACATATTAAAATTTGGTAAAATATTATTAAAAATAATATTTTGTTTTTATTTATTTAAAGTAATCTTAAATTATTATTTCTATTGAATTAAAATAAAACCATTTGTTCAATTAAAATAAATTATTAAATAAATACAATAATTACGTAGGCGTCTCAATGTAATAAAAGAAAAGAGCACAAATTTCTAGGAGAATATCGTCTGTTAGTTTGTCTTTTGGTGGGAAGAACAGAAACGGTAAAGGCAAATGATGTAAAATTTGCTGAGCTGATTTTGAAACCGTTAATAAGTAAATAGACTACCACAAAATTTGCTATAAACATAAAATAACTTAGTGGTATCTAATTAAGATGGATCACTAAAACTTAAAGATCTTTTCAAGTCGTTCGGCCAACTGAATCAAATCACCGTAGCATTTTCCAATATCGCATTTTTGAAATGTCTGAGCTTCCCAGTTTGAAAGAATTAAATACAAGAATTTGGTATGTTTTGAAATATTTATTATTCTACAATTTGGAAAATTTGAATCAGTGTTTTAATTACAGAAGTTTTATTAAAATGAAAATTTGTTTTTTAAAAAGAAAAAAGTTTAAGTTAAAATAAAGTAAAGCGTTAAATTTGTCAAAATCTTTTAATATTTCCGTTCTTTAATTCTAATAAAATATATTATTGATTGATAATTAATTTTATAATGCCAGTAATAATTGCTAGTTAATTTGTTTAACATTTGGATCATAAACATTCTTTAAATAATTAAACAAAGCTATTTTATAATTATATCGTCAGTTTAAAATGAATAAAGTAATTGCTGTAATTGGTTATTCCTGGATAAATGCAATGGATAAATAAATACTTGCATGGATAAGATAAACTTGGAACACTTTTAATAGAGAGATGTAGGGATTAATAACTTTATGAAAAACATTTTCATTTAAATTCTGTGTATCCTGTTTTAAAATTGTTTCATGTTTGGAGAGCCACGCAAATCGTTAATCTAATATTGCTTTAATAACTAATCAAATGGATATAATTGCATGTATGGAATTTAACTACAGTTATAGCTATTACCTCATATACTTATTATTCTACACATTGTACATGGATTCCACGGATCACATTAGGAGTTACAAAATGCTATACAATCCAATTTGTGATACACATCTGCTAAAATTCATGTATTTGAACTATAAAATGCTTTACATTTAGTTTTATCACACACACACCGTTAAATGTTATATGTTAATGAATAATACATTTATTTAATTTTATCGTTATATGAACTCGCATATGAAGTTCATAAGTTATATTTGTTAGATTTAAATTAATAAAGGTTGAATAAAATATTTATTCAAAAGAATAGCGCTTGCGGAGAAAGCTTAAACAGTACTTAATGAATTCATGAGATATACCAATCTTTATGAGATATTTTGTGAGTCTTTCCAGATTTATATTCCCATGCCAATATTATTTACATTATATTATACATGTTTATTTTAAGCAAGATAAGTAGTACATTAGTTGTCCTGATTATTGTAATATTTTACTAAACAAGAACCCACATTTGCTAAAGTGTCAACGTATTCTGAATAATCAGAAGAATTGAGGGGGATGATTTGCACTTTAATGTGAAGTAAATTATAATGTTGTTTAGTATGTTAAAGGCTTTAATCTGTGCTGGTGGTTAATCCGCAGATTATTTTAATTGCCATTTTGTATTTTACACACATTCCTGCGCTGGTGGTTAATCCGCGGAATTGTGTGATTATACGTATGACTTTATGATGGTGTTAAATACGCAAAACGTTTAGTATTATTTAATTCCTATGTGTAGATGAATACATCCACAGGAATATGTTTGCTTCACAGATATAAGTTGGGCAAAGTATTTTAGTTAATCTGCCAAATCATCTTCTTCATTTGTAAGCATAATTTATCGGTTAGATTGATAAATGGCAACAGGACATTCTATTCAAGTACTTCATGATAATTAACTGTTGGTTAATTATTATCTACCGGAGTGTAAGTTTACATTTTCATTT